>PCFQ01000011.1:1575740-1603716 GCA_003063905.1 Chlorella sp. A99 | reverse complement strand
CGCCCCCCCCCCCCCCACCCCCCCACCCCACCCGAGTCCAGCTCAGACTGCAGCTCCTGCGCTGCGTGCAGCGCGACGCGCACGCGCTCGTCGCGCACGGGGTACGACTCGCCGCCCCAGGTCACTGCAGGCGGAGGCAGGGGCCACGGGGAGGGGGGCGACGTCAGTCGCAGTCTGGGCGCCGAGCCGGCGGCGGCACTGCCCGTGGAGCGGCACCGCCGCGCCGAGCCAGGGAGACGGGCTGGTGCGCCCGCCAGGCACGCAGGCTCACTCTCTGACGTGCTGGCCGCTCGCTGCGCCTGCGCCACCGCCGCCAGCGAGGCGAGCTTCGATTGCAGCTGGTCGCCCACGCCCGCGCCGCTGCACATCGAGGCAGAGCGCAACAACGCGCGCAGGAGGCACCATCAGGGGAGCAAGCCGGCGTCGGACGAAAGAGCCGAGCACAGGGGGCAACGCCACAAGGCAGCACAACCGCCACTGTTGCGCTTGGCATCCGTGCATCCCAGCGCCATGCGGCGCCATGCGGCCCGCCTGAGGTCCAGGAGCTCCGAGGGGTCGGGCGCTGCGCCGCCGCGGCGGCTGATCTGGTACTGACAGAACCTTATCGTGGGCTCCACCTGGCAGGAGTTCCCAGACCGTATCCAAGCGTCAAGGGGAGCGCGCACGACTGCAGCACCAGGCTGGCACGGCGGCGGACGGCGCGGTGGCTGCCAACGCGGCTCGGTCCACACACACCGGCTCTCAGTCCTACCTACCTGGTCCAGAAAGTGCTTGCACACGCCCTGCTGGTCGTAGCTCCCCACCTTGGCCAGCTCCTCAAACAGCCGCCTGCGCCAGGCGACAGCAGCAGCGCGGCATGCAGGGCTGGCCGTCTGCCACCCACTCGCACCGGCACGCGGCCCCAGCCGCCCGCCCGGTGCGAGTGTGCACCGTTCGCCGCGAGGGCACCCGCCACCCTCGCGCCGCCGCCCTCGCGCTGTCGCCCCCGCTGCCCCCGCGCCGCGCAGGCCAGCGCACCTGGCGCGCACAAAGCGGGCGAGCGCCTGCTCCCAGTCTGACTCCTTCTCTAGCAGCATGCTGCCCGCCATCCAGCTGCTGTACGCCTCTGCCTCTAGCTGTGTGACACGACGCAAATACAACCACAGGGCGAGCGGGATGCTTGGGCGCAGGCGGAATGGACCCTCGCAACAGCACTCCAGTTTGTCGACGACGCATTGAGCAGTGCAGTGCATGCACGCCGCCGCGGGATAACAGGGCCGCTGCGCCGCCCACCTGCGTGCGCGCATCACAGCGCTGGCTGGCCAGCCGCACGAGCTCGGCGGCATGGGCGGCGGCCTTGGACAGGAGACTGATCAGGTGGTGCCGCTTCTGTGGTTCCATCTCTTGCTCCACCTGCTCCGAGGAGGAGAGGACGCGAAAACACCTCTTGTCACAACAGCTCGACCCTCTCCCATCAGCGGACACAGCCTCGGCCAGCATGCGCAGCCACGCCACCATCGCGCACTGGAAAGCAATGGCATGCAAACGTGTGCTGCCCCAGCACGAGCTGGAAATTGGCACCAAACATGTGCTACCCCACTGGAAAGCCTATAATGGCGCGCCTGATTCTTGAGCTCCATTGCATGGGCCCAGGCGCGCTCCGCCTGCACCAGCGGGATGTGGATGTGCCTGCCAAGGGGAGTGCAGCAGGCGAGCGCGGGCCGAAGGCGCGGGCGAGCCGGCAGGTGGGTGCGGAGGCGCCGGGCGCGGGCGGCGGCGGCGCGCAGCGACGGCGGTTGGCAGCGCCAATCCCCCTGCATTCCCCCTCCGCAACGCCGCACCTCTCCTCCTTGACATTCTCGGGCTCCAGCTTCTTCTTCTGGTAGCGGCCCCTGCCGTGCAGGAACTTGACGCCCTTGTAGATGCGACGCAGGCGCCTGCTGCAGTACTGCCTGCGATCGCGGAGAGCGGGGGGTGCCTGCGAGGCTCAGGCGTCTCAGGCGCCGATGGCCACCGCCTCCGCCTCGCGCCCATCGCTCACCTATACCGCTGGTAATCAGAGTGCTTCAGCCCATGGATCGACTGCGCATCCCGCACCACCTGCAGCACGTTCACCGAATACACGGGCAGGGCGGGCGCCTCGGCGCCATCCGACGTTGACGCTGGCTCCATCTGCATGATTGGCGATCGACACGGGAGTGTGATCGCCGAAATGCAAAGTTTGGTCCAATTGGATGCCGGGAACTCAACCAAACCGAACGTTTTGCGCGCTCTGCTGCTGTGGCCGTGCTCTAGACAAGTCATTCGGTTTATTCTGCAGCTGACTGGGGTCTCGGCTTGCTTGCACACACTTTTCGCCCGTCCGTGGCGTCTCGTCGTGCTCCACCGGGCTGTGGAGCGTCATAGAGACGCTGACCGGAACAGGCAGTGGCACAGGCGCGCCCGATCGAGCAGCGGCGCCGCGTGGACAGACGCCAGGCTCCAGGCTCACCTCGCGCACGTGCTCAACAAACGCTGGGCAGGCAGAACCATGACCAAGCCCATCATCAATGTCACGGTCTACTCCGACCTCGCGTGAGGCAGATACAGCTGCACTGTAGTGCGGCGGCCGTGATGGCTGGTTGACCGGCGGGCGTCTTTCCCTCCAATCAGCAGTCGTCTCTGGCCACACTGCAGGTGCCCATGGTGCTGGATCGGCCACCGTCGGCTGAGTGCAGCGATCAAGGCGGTGAGCTGCTGCCGGCGCGTGTGCCAGACGCACACAACTGGTCGCACCGAGGGCTGCCATGCCCCGTATGCAGGTTAGCGGCCAGGCAGAGGTGCGGCCAGAGTGGCGCGCTTTCCTGCTGGACGCGAGCTACCAGGGCCCAGGCAAGCAGACTGCATCGGTGCCTCAGCGCTCGCCGGCGATTGACCGCCGCCAATTTGCCGTGGTTATGAGGCCTCACCACGCTGGGCTTGCAATCCTGCTGCGCTGCCCCTGCCTGCAGCCAAGGACATCCAGGAAGCGCTGTCCGCCAAGTTTGGGGTGCCTGCCGAGCCGATGATGGCACGCGTGCGGCAGGCGGGCGCGCCCGACGGCGCGCCGTTTGCGGGGTGGAAGTGGCGGGCCAGCACGGTTAGTGCGGGTGGGGAGCTGCCTCATGAGACGCCTCAGGAGACCAGCCCCGCTCCCTGCTACTCATGCATGACCCGGGCGGAGCGAGGGGGGGAGGAGTCTGAATGGCGAAGCTTGGCCAGCGGAGCCTGACTGACTCCGCCACTCAAGGGCATGCTTGGTAGCAGGGAGGGGCAGAGTGCGTAGGTCTGCACAGGAGGCCTGGGGTCTGCCTGCCGTTCAGCGGGCCGTGCTCGGGGACCGGAGCAACTGTGCGCCCGCCCGGAGCGCCCAGCACTGGCCTGCGCGCCCCCACCGCCGCAGGTGCCTGGCCACATGCTCGTGGCGGCCGCACGCAGGTGGGTGGCTCCTGAAGACGTGGCGGGCGCCTGCGCAGGACAGCGTTTGTGCGCCCGGCGCTGAGCAGAAGATGTGGTCCCTCGTTGGCATGCAGGCAGGGCAAGTCAACGCACGAGGCCGAGGAGCTGCTGTTCCGGTGGGCGGGAGCGCATCGCACCCTTCCAAATGCGCAGCAGTTGAGCTGGCATGCTCGGGGTCTGGCGCTCCAGCTGGCGCTCTCTCTGATCCCACCCCGCTCCCCCCTGCCCTGCACGCGTGCAGGCAGGCATTCGAACAGGGCGGCGACATCAGCGACAGCACCGTGCTCTCTGCGGCTGCAAAGCAGCTGGGGCTGGGCGACAGCGCCGAGGCGGTGATCGGCAGCGCGGCGGCCGGCTGGGACCCGCAGCTGCGGAGCGAGGTGGTGCGGGACGACGAGCGGGCCAAGCGCGAGTGAGAGGTCGGAGGGGCGTGGCGCGGTGGCGATGGCGTGTGCCGGGCGTGGGGTGGAGAGTGGCTCCGCCCAGCATGATTGGACGTCTTTGCTGACTGCTGTGTCCTCTGCGGATGCCCCCCTCGCCACCGCGCAGGCTGCGCGTGACTGGCGTCCCGTTCTTTGTCATCAGCAGCAGCGGCAGCAAGCGCTACGCTCTCAGCGGGGCGCAGCCGGCAGAGGAGTTTCTGGACGTGTTTCAGCGCGTGCTGGCCGAAGGGGGCGAAGGCTAGGTGGCAGGCGGTGTAAAGACAAGACCAAAGCGCGCGCAGGTCGCCGCCCAGCGTACTAGCCGTAGCCGCCGCCCTCAAGATCCCTTTGTCCAGTTTGATCAGCCGCGGCGTTCTCTCCCCGCAATTACAACCATATCCGTGCAACGTGAAGCGAGTGTAGATTCCGATAGCAAGGCCCTTCGTATCGGCTGCTAGCACGGTGCCACAAATGGTTGGCCTGTTGGCCGCTGCGGCGGCCCCCCGTGCCACAGCATGGACTGCAGCTGTTGTGGAAACCTCAAAGCCGCAAGTTTTGGGCGGGAGATGGCGCCTGGTCACTCGGGCAGCCACCCGAGGCGACTCCGGCAAGGAGCGGCCGCGATCAGGTGGGGGTGCTTACTCCCGGACCGAGAGGCTGGCTGATCGAGTGGAGCTGGTGCCACTCGCGCTGGTGCCACCCGCGCCCGCCCGCCTTGCCACGCCCGTGCTCAAAGCGCTCGTGCTCGTCGCATCATGCAGGCCTGCAATCCTCTGCGGCAGCAGCCCGGGCAAAGCTCAAAGAGAGTGTGCAGCCACATGCGGTGGCCGCCGCTGAGGAGCGCGTGGTCACCATCAGCGCCGCGCCTGCGCCGCCAGCGCTTGGCCCCCCGGTTCTCAGGGCTGCGCCAGCGGCGGCAGGAGAGTGGCGGCAGCAGCAGCAAGAGCCGCAGACAGAGCCCAGCAGGAGTGGGCGCGGCGCGGCAAGCAGCGCAGAGCCACAGCGCACGCAAACGGAGCAGCAGCAGCAGGAGGACGAAGAGCGCGTTCTTTTGATCGGCAAGCTGGCCTGCCTTGGCGTGGCGTTCCTGTGGGGCAGCTACGCGCCTGCGCTGCGCTTGGTTTATTCGACAGACGGGCCTCCCGGGCCCATTGCGGTGATGCTGTTTCGGGGCGTGCTCCAAGCGGCGGTGCTGGTGTGTGCCGACGCCCTGGCGTCGACCCGCCAGCGGCAGCAGCAACACGGGGAGCTGGGCAAGCCGGCGGCGACGGCGGCGCCAGTGCCCACGGCAGGGGCCGGCGTGGGTGCAGCTGTTGGCAGCAGCGGCGACGCAACAGGCGCAGCCTCTTGGTGGGGACAGCTCCAGGCAGACAATCTGGTGCTGCTGGGCGGTCTGGAGCTGGGTCTATGGAACTTCCTGGCCACGATGGTGCAGGTGCGCTGCCGATATATGCGTGCCTCGGAGCCGGCCGGGAGGGGAGTGATGGCAGCGGGGGACCAGGCAGTGCCCGCCTTGCGCGAGCCCCCCGCGCGCGGCGCGCGCTTCGGCAGACGGCGACGCCGGCCTCGCAGCCGCCGACCCTAGGCCCGCCCCTCGCGCGCCGCCTCCCCCCGCGGCCGCAGTCGTTTGGCCTGCAGCTGACGTCGGCCACCAAGGCGGGCTTCCTCATAGCCTCCACCTCCCTCTTCACCCCCCTCCTCTCGGCCGCGCTGGGCGAGCAGCCGCGCGCCGCCACCTGGGCCGGCTCTGTCATCGCCCTGGCCGGCACGATGCTCATCGCGGCCGACAAGGCGGCGGCCGACGCCGGCGCCGCCGGCGGCGCGGCCGCCTGGATCAGCGGCGGCGATGCGGCGATCCTGTGCGCGGCGCTCTTCTATTCGCTGGCCACCGTGCGGCTGTCGTCCTATGCGCGGCTCGTGACCCCCGTCAAGCTGGCGGCCGCCAAGTCGCTGGTGCTGGGCAGGTGCGTGCGCCGGTCGCGTGGGGGCGGCGCCTCTGCGTGGGCGTGGCTGGACAGGTGGGGGCGGCGCTGCTGTTTGGGCGGGTGGAGGAGAGGGGGTGGAGAGGGGGTGGAGGGAGGGGAGGGAGGGCGGCACACAGGGTGCCCCGCCCCAGCCACCGACGCCCAGGCTGACACGCTCACCCCCCTGCCTGCTTCGCCCTGCCCGCTGCAGCGCGGCCGTGCTCACGGCGGGTGCCACGGTCTGGTCGATGCAGGGCGACGTGGAGCAGCTGTGGCCGGGGTGGAACAGCCCAGGCGCGGGCGTGCCGTGGGCGGTGCTGGCGTGGAGCGCGGTGGGACCCGGCGCGCTGGCTGCGTTCCTCCATGCCCGGGGCCAGGCGATCGTGCCCGCGGCGGAGGCGCAGGTGGGGCAGGCGCGGGCGCCGGCCCGGCCCGACCTACATGCAGGCGGAGCTCGGGTGCCTGCTGATGCGGGGCGTGAGCATCAGCGTCGCCGCATCCCTGCCACCTGATCGACACCGACAACGTGCCACCTCGCGCCCTGTCCTCCTTGCCCCTTTCAACCGCAGGTCATCTTCAGCTCCACCCCCCTCTGGTCGGCGGCCGCCGCCTGGGTGATGCTGGGCGGCGAGCCGGTGAGCGAGAAGACGTGGGTCGGCGGCCTCGCCATCGTGGTGGCAGGCCTGGTCGCCTCGCGCAACTGGCGCGGCGGGTAGGCGCTGTGAGAGCATTGACACCAGTCGTCCGAGGCGCGCCCGCTGGGCAAGCGGCGGGCCCAGCCAAGTGTTGCACCAAACGCCAGCCAGCGGCCGCGGCGCAGGGCGGCACGCGGGGATGCAGGCGTCGGAACGTCACAAACGGCAGCAGCAATCAGAACCCACTTCGGAATTTGATCAGATGCATTTCATTTTGACTCCTTCAGTATGACCTTCTCTACTCTATTTTGCCTGCTGGATGACAGCCCCCCACCCCCACCCCCACCCCCACTTCTCGTGACCTGGCAAGGGTTAACGCGACAGAGTTGACAGCTGGCGCACCGAGGGGGTGCAGCGCGCCGACCGCCGGCGCAGGCAGCGACGCCACAGGGTGCCGCCTGCGCGCCCGGCGCTGGCAGCAAGGCTGGCGCAGCAGGCGCGCCTCGCCCTCCATGCGCCAGACAGCCCTCGCCCTCCGCCGAGGCGCTCGTCCTCTCTCCCTCGTGGAAAAACGAATGGCGTTCAGTAGATGAGGGGGACGATGCGGTAGCGCACGATGCTGCAGTACTTGTCCCAGTCCCTTCCGTACTTGAGCCGGCAAGCATGGTCGTCCCGGCGGTCGCGGTGCACTGGCGGAAAGAGGTGGGGTCAGGGAGGCGCACGGTGCGCGTCGGCTCCAACCCACTGCGCTGGTGGTTGACCACGCGTGTTCCACCGCAGAGCAGGCGTACTGGAGCCTCACCAAGCAGTGCACCAAAGTAGATGACATAGAAGTATGGAACGATGCTTTGGAAGCCCGTGGGCAGGCACCAGGCCCAGCTGCACGCGCGCAGCGGGGGAGGGCAGGCACGGGGCGGGCGGCGGGCGGCAGCAGCACAGCCGCGGTTGCAGCAGCGTGCGGCGGGTTCCGCCCTGCGCGAGAGCGCCGGGCGCCGGCGGTGGCGGACCCCTCACAGCCCGCCTGCAGCAGCACGAGCTCCCTCGCGCTTCGCTCTCGCCTCCTCCCCGCCCTTTCCTTCCCTCCTGCGCCCCGCCCAGCGCCCCACGTCCTGTGCGCCAAGCTCGCGCCACCCCTGCCTCCCACCCGCCAAGTCTCCCACCCTGTGCACCCTGTGCATTCCCCCACTCACGCCATCACCCAGTCGCCAAAGTAGTTGATGTGCCGCGCGATGCCCCACCAGCCGCTGATGAGCAGCCGCGTGCCCCGCTCGGTGGGCAGCGTGCGCAGGCCTGGCGGGGGCACAGGGCAGCGCGGCCATAAGGCCTCCACAGGCGCGCCCGAGCCGGCGGCTGCGCGGCCGCCAGCAAGCCCGCGCCCTCGGCGCCCACCCCTGCTGCCCGGCTGCCACGCCCTGGTGCCCTGCGCGAGCGGGCCACAGCCGCGCCGCGCCTCCTCCGCACCTGCCACGCGGGGGTGGCCGGGATCACGGCGGAAGAGGTCCTTCTGGGAGTTGGCCCCGCGGAACATGACATAGCCGGCCACCTTGAGCGCGAGCAGCGCCGCCACTGCCAGGGTGGAAAGCGCCTGGGGATGGTCCACCAGGAATCGGGCCTGCGTGGCACGTGGACAGGGTTTCGCACATGATGAGCTGCGCACACATGCGCGCATCAGATGCATTCACACGGGCTGCTGGCGGAGTGGGCGCGGGGCCGAGCGCGAGTCCTCAGCACGCGAGGCGGGGCCGGGCACAGGGCAGCGGCTCCCAGCCAGCCCTTGCCCCGGCCACCCCGCCCCGGCCCACCTGCAGTGTGTACGTGAAGGGCACCCAGGCCAGGTCGCCAAACGCCAGCATGAAGCCAAAGCCGTCGGACGTGATGTCCATGGTCGTCAGGATCGCAGGCTCGAACCAGAGGGCATCAATCATGTATACGGCCTGCGCAGGGGGGGCAGGGGGGGGCAGGGTGCGCACAGCGAAGCTTCAGCCCCGCAACCGGGCAGGGTGCGGCCAGGCACGACGAGGGCGGCCGAGTTGGGCGGGGCAGGGGGCTGCGGCTGGGGGCGCGTGCGCTCACGTGGAAAGCACAGACGAGCGCCATGGCGGGGGACACGCTGCCCGTGGTGCTCAGCTGCTTGTGCGCCATGGCCAGGTCGATGACGAGCCAGCCGATCAGGCCTGCAAGGGCAGCAGAGGCGCAGGAAGCCAACAGGGGTGCGCAGCAACCCTATAAGCAGCCAGGTCAGACGCGGCACAGAGCGCGCTCCTCCCACCCTTGAGCAGCGTCAGCGCCAGCAGTCCCCGCGACGCGGCTTTCCACCCACCCGGGTACAGCTCGCAAAACTCCTTCAGGTCGAAGGAGCCGAGGCGGGGGTTGAGCTCCCGCCCAATGAAGAAGTCGTACAGGCGGTAGCCAGTGGCCCCGCCGGGCGCGAGCAGGCGGCCGGGCGCAAAGGACGCGGCGTAGAGGTAGGCGGCCAGGGCGGTGCTGCGGCGGCGGCGGGGCAGGGGCGGGGAGGGCGCGCGTGGGCGGGAGAGGGGAGGAGGAGGGCGTCGACGGAGCGGCAGCGGCGGCCTGCCGCTCCGCCGCCCGCCCGCGCCCGCTGGCCGCCCGCCTGCACTCCATGTCCACCCACACAAGTTTACAAATTCACTAGCTGCAGCGACCCTTGCCATGCCCCCACCTGAAGAGGATGGCTGCAGTCATGAGGGCCACGTAGTTGTCGTAGACCCAGTCCAGAGGCAGGCTGCCCTTGTAAAAGCCAAAATAGAGCACCGCTGCCAGGGTGACCGCCAGGTTCTGCAGGGCTGCGGTGGGAGGTGGCGCAGAGAAAGGACAAGGCAGTCTGGCCGGGTGCGCTCTTGTGAGGCACAGGAGAGTGTGCCACCCGCAGCCGATGCTGCCTGCGGCAGCTGTGCGCCGCGCGCCGCCGCGCCAGCCCGCCAACCCCACGCTTCCCCAAGGCTGCAAGCGTGGCCCCACAAGCAAGGCTGCCAATGCTGGCCCCAACCCGCTGGCCCCACCCCCACGCACCGTTGAGCTTGTACGAGAGCCGCTGGCCGTTGTGCAGCACCACGCCCTGCGCCCGCCGCCCCGGCAGCAGCAGGTGCAGCGCCGCCTGGGCGCCGAACCAGGCCAGGAACACCCCCGCCGCCTCCCACGAGAAGAGGCGCTGGCCGGGGGGAAAGCCGGGCAGCGCCGCCACCACGCCGCCAGGGCCGACGGCGGCCGACAAGCTCAGGCAGCCGGCCGCGTTGCAGGCGAACACCAGGCCGTAGCAGACGGCCGGTAGGCCCAGCAGGATGCCAAGGGGGCCGACGTACGGCCCGAAGAACTCAAAGTGCGGGGCCGCGTGGCCGGCCTTGCCATTGCGCGGCTTGGAGGGAGACTCGCCGGCGGCGGCGGGCGCGGCGGGCGTTGCGGGTGTGTCGCCGCCGCGCACCGCGCTGCGGGTGGTCACCATGGGCGCTTCACCGGCGCAGCTGCGATGCCGAGCTCCAGGTGCGCTGCACAGCACAGGCGACACAGAAGGCTCCTGCTGCAAACTGAAACTCAATCGGTGGTGGCTGCGCTCGATGGTGCTGCTAGGGCACCAATGTGAGGACGAATGATTGCGATCAGCGCCGCTTGGGGGTCTTTGATGGGCTGGAAGGCGGCGCGGCCGGGCCCATGCGCCTGTGACCGTCTCGTCCCCTGTCCCTCCCCTGCCCCTCACGCTATCAGCTGTTCCCACATGTTGGGGAGGTTGTTACAGCGCGTGCAGGTGTGCAAGGGTCAGGAAAACAACAGAAACGAACATGGACAAGCAAGGGAGAGCTGACATGTCAGTGGAGGGGAGCTGGGCATGCCTCTGGTGCGCCGGACCCCCTCCCGCTGTGCCGGCAGCCTCAGACATTGTAACCTGCATCAGACAACAGGGAGCCGAGTTGAAGCCAAACAGCACGGCAGCGGGGCCGCAGCGCGCAGAGCGGCCGCAGACAGAGGGCGCCCCCCAACCGCCGCGCTCCCAACCAACAATCAAACCATGCCGGCCCGAGGCAAGCAGCGCACCCGTCAGGCTGCCGCCACGGCCGACGATCTCGCCCAGGCAGAACCAGGCGTACAGCTCAGCCACAAATCCCGCATAGATCGCCACCTGCGCGGCAGCAGGCCAAGCACGCACCTGCCATCAGCAGCTAGCATGCACCCAGCCTCGCAACCAGCACAAGCCCGCCACTACCGGCAGCATTGGCAGCCCTCTGCCAGGCCGCATGTGGGCAGCGCTGGGCGCAACAATGCCCACAGCAAGTTGAGGGGAGGAGCAGCGTAGAGCATGCACGGCAAGGGAGGGAGATGTGCAACTGCGGCCGCAGCGATGACCGACTCGTCGCATGCAGTTGGCTACCAAGAGCACCAGAAGGTAGAGACCACGAGCGCAGGTGCACCTCTGCTGCTCGAGCCGCGCAGTTTGCCTGGCAAGACGGTCGCCAGCACCAGGCATGATGCGCACCTCGGTGGTGGGCAGTTCCCGCAGCTGCCCCCACTTCTGCTTCACCACGGCCGCCTCTTCCTTGCAGTGCGCAATGCCCGCGGGTACCCTGCAGGCGCAGGCCCCCAGATGAGCACTCATTTGACCAGCGCCACAGCCGCGCCCGCCCGCCCGCCCTGCCGCTGCGCCCAGATCGCCCCTGGCTGCTCAACCGCGGACCCATCGGGCGCTGCACATCCCGTACGGCAGGCGCAGAGGGGAGGCGGGGCTAGGGTTGGCCCTCACCGGCTCAGCGAGGTGAAGACGGACTGTTTTAGCAGCGTCGCCGGCTCCTCCTTCACCACGTACTTGGCGTTGGCGCTCATCACCTTCTCGTACTGCTGCACGGCCGTCTTTTCCGCCACCTCGAGCGTCGGCGCCAGTGCCGTCCTGGCCTTGCTCAGCAGCTGCTGCGCGCGGGCGGCCGCCATCGTGATTGCGATCAAGCAGAAATTTCGACGGCAGGCGGACCGATGGGGCTCGGGGCCTTGACCACATGCAGTTGCTTTGGCAGGCGTCTCTCGAGACCTCAGATGCTCTTGATTTGACCTCATCAACCAGTTTGCGTTGCCATCAGCGAGGGTGGGAATTGCACAGTCCACTTCGCCGGCCGACAGCCGCTCCACACTCGAGCTGCACGCTCCTGATATCCAGCAGTAGCATTGCGGGCAGCGGCAAGCTGCTGGAGCTCCTCCTGCCCCGGACCGGGCCACCCGGCGCCCGCCCGCCCGCCCGCCTGCCCTCCAGCCAGCCCCTTCGCCCTCCAGCCAGCCAGCAAGCCTACCAGCGCCTCCTCTGCAACCATGGAGGAGGATGAGGCAGATGCGCTTTACCGCTCTTGGAAGGACGCTGACGCTGGCGCCAAGCTCAAGCAGGGCCTGGGGTTCCAAGGCTTCGCGGGGCGCGGCGTCTGGAGCGGCGGCGCGGGCGCCTCTGGCATCGCAGGCTATGCGGAGCAGGGCGACGATGACGTGGTGGCCCGCAACCGCCGCATCCGGCAGGCGCTGTATGGCAGGGAAGCCGTTCAGGCGGAGGAGGAGCGGGAGGAGGCCGGATACGACAGCGACAGCGCGGCTGCAGTCCAGCGCCGGCTCAAGCAGCTGGGGCGGGAGCAGCGCAAGCCGGGGGGCGCTGCGCCGCGCCTGCCGGCGCAGCTGTATGATGAGCGGCGGGAGCGCGAGGTGCGGCGGGCGTCGCAGCGCGAGCGCTCCCCAGCCACAGGGCCAGCAGCGTGGCGGCAGCCTCGCAGCTGCAGCCGCAGCCGAGGCCGTGCGCATGGGGACGGCGGCAGGCGGGATGAGAGGGAGCACGGCAGGAGCAGGCATGACCGCGACCACCGACGAGAGCGGGAGGAGGAGGAGGAGGAGGATCGACGCCGGTCTGGGAGAGACAAACGCAGGGCCCGCAGCCCCGGCCGCCACCACGCCGCGCCGCGCCGCCGCTCGCCCAGCCGCCGCAGCGCCAGCCCCGGCCGCCGCGGCCGGCGCCACTCGCGCTCGCGCTCCCCGCACGGCCGGGAAGAGAAGAGGCCGCCGCCGCCGCCAGCTACCCTGAAGCTCGATTTCGAGCGCCTGATCCCAGGCTACTCTAGCATGACCGCCATGCAGCGGCAAAAGGCAAAAACTGCCTACCTCCTGCAGCGAAGCATGGCGCAGGATGAGCGGTGGGAGCAGCGCCAGGGTGGTGTGGACCAGGGGCAGGGTTGGACACGGTTCCGCTTCGATGCCAGCGCAGCGTTAGAGGGCGGCCCCCAGCTGCAGACGGCAGGCGCAGGCGCGCGAGGCGGCAGGAGGGGCATGCACGGCGCACGTGCTGGCACGAGGCGGGGAAATGCTTGCGTGCCTGTGGCACCTAGGCACGCTGCCGGGTGCTCGGCCGATAACAGAGGTCGCGCATTGCTGCGCAGGCCCAGATGCGGACGAGGAAGAGGGGGAGGAAGCGCAGCAGCTGCAGCACGCCATCGGCGGAGTCACTTTCAAGCAGCCTGCCGCCGCCGCGGCGTTTCAGGACAGGGACGAAAAGCATGCCGCGGCGATATACGGCGTTGGAGGTGCTGCAGGCCTCCAGGCGCTCAGCGGCGGCGCCACCCAAGCGCCGGCGGCCGCTGGACCGTTGACAGAGTGGCGGCAGGGGCAGCTGCCGCTGGGACAGGAGGGAGAGGCGGACGAGCATGCTGCTGTGGTGGTGCTGGAGGCGGCGCCGGCTCGGCCGGCGGGGGGCATGTCCTGGAGGGAGCGCGCGCTGGCAGCCAAGGCGCAGCGAGAGGCGGCGGCGTGGCAGCCGGGGGTTGGATAATTCCCTCTGGGTGCCTGCTTGCCTGCGTTTGACAAGCCGTGTCAAGTCGCGGCTGTGCGTTTGGTGCACAAGTACTCACGATCAGAGGAGAGCGACAGAGAAACGCACAAAAGGAGCGGACAGGGACAGGGTTTATGGGTTAGGACAGGCTACCAGGGTGCCGGCCATGGCTCAGCCATAGCAGCGGATCGGGTCAGTGCAGCCTGCAAGGGAAGAGGGGCAGCGATCTCGGCGTGGGAGGAGGACTATCGGACACAATACCCGCGCCCGCAGCCAGAACGCAGCAGTGGAAGACCCCCCGCCCTGCCCGCGCCCTGCGCACGCACCTTTGGCGGCGCTCTGTGCCTGGCCAAACCGCCCGCCCTTCTCCAGGTAGCGCTGGTGATATTCCTCCGCCTCATAAAAGGGCCCCGCCTGCAGGCGGCACACAGGCTTGGCTCACGGGGCGGGAAGGGAGAGAGAGCAGCGCGCGGAGCGCGCCAGAACGGCGCGCAGCCAGCGCCGCCCGCTCCAGCGCAGGCAGGAGGGAACGCAGGAGCGGCCTCATGCAGGCCCCAGCCGGCATGTCGTGCCTGCTCGATCTCGGTCACCACGCGGCCGCCGAGCCGCTCGTTCTGGCGGGCCTTGGAGGCCTCGGCCGCCGCGCGCTGCTCCTCGGTGTAGTAGTAAATGCCGCTCCTGGAGAGCCAAAAACAACAGCAAATGCCTTTCTGACACCATGATGACCTGCCGCAGTGGACCCCCGTCTGCATGCCTATCTGAGAAGCATGCGCAGCGGCCCCCGCGCGCCGTGCCGCCCGCCCGCTGACACAGCAGCCCCGGCACGCCCCTCGGGACGCCCACGCATGTGCCCGCCGCGGAGCGTGCGTCCGACCCGCCGCACCTGTAGTTGGCGACAGATCATACATCAATGGCGGATAGATAATGCATTAACCTTTAACCTCACCGAACCGCCACACACCTGTACTGCTCGCCCACGTCGCCGCCCTGGCGGTTGGGTGTCGTGGGGTCGTGCTTGGCCCAGAAGGCGTCCAGCAGCGTATCAAAGTTCACCTCCTGCACATGTCGAGGCTTAATGCTGTGCTCAAGGACTGCAATGCATGTGTGGCCATGCAACGGTGGAACACATGCGCGCCAGCCGCAGTGCCCCTGTTTGGGGGCCGGCGCAGCGGAGGCGCGCAGCAAGTGCGGCATGCCTAGCGCTAGGCACAGCAGGCAGCAGGATAAACCCAGCTCGCCTCTGTGTCATACACTACTTGCACCACCTCGTTGTGCCCTGTGTCGCCCCGGCAGACCTGCGGGTTAAAAGGGCGCACACATGCGGTTTCAAATGCGCAGACGAGATCACACAAGCACAGGCCATGACCCTCTCTGCAGCCGCCACAAGGGCAGGCAGCAGCCAGACCCAGCACAGCAGCAGAGCCATCCCACGATGAAATACCCTTTCTCACGTCCTGATAGGTCGGGTTCTCAGTCCGGCCCTGGGCATAGCCCACGGAGGTGCTCAGGACACCTGGCACACGCTGAAATGCGAGCTCCACACTCCTGCACCCACAACGTGGCGCGTTGATCTCGTGTTCAGCTCTGCACTGCGTACGGCATGACATGGGCCAGTGTCCAGCGGCACAGCGCTGCCGCCGCGACTTGCCAGAAGCAGCCGGCCCCAAAGGTGGCCTTCTGCAGTTGCGCCGCTGGCACCAGCTTAATCAGCTCGACCTCAAACTCCAGAGACTGCAGCAGGGTCAGACAAGCAACAGGGGCAGACACGCAGCGAGAGCAGATGAACAGAGGGCTGGCCAGGGCCCAGCCCACTGCGGTTGAGGACAGCCAGCAAGCCAGCAGAAACAACGCTCGCTCCTGTCCACTCCTTCCCCTGCCTCCTGGGCTGCCCTCTCCTCGCACCTTGCCGGCCAGCGGGTGGTTCAGGTCCAAGGTGATGCCATCGTCGCTGACCTCTGCAACCAGTGCCTGCGCAGCGTGTGCATCAGCAGCGGCGGTGGTGGGCAGCGTGTGCATCAGCGACATTCAGACGGCGGCCAGGCAGAACGGCGTGCACCAGCACTGCACACCCGCTCTTAGACCCAGCGAGCGCGGCGCTGCTTCTCTGCCACTGCGCCGGCGCCGGCCCAGGGCAGAGCACCGGCACAGATAGAGACATCGCACCTGCATGCCGTTGCTCAGCTGCACAGTGGTGTCCTTCTGCAGGCCATCGGGGGCCTGGTTGCGTGGGATCTCCACTATCAGCTCCTCATTCCAGTTGCCTGCAACGTACAGATTTTTGGAAAGAGCTGATACCGCGGTCGCATGCGAACCGACATGGCGTGGCGCTGCGTGTCACATTGCAGCGCTGGCGGCAGCAGCGGCAGGCCAATTGCGAGAGGGGGCCTACCATAAGCGTCTTCCGGCCGGGCCTGCAGCAAGGAGGGGCATGGTGGGAACAGTCAGCCCGTGATATGCATGCGCATGTCGCTGCCGCCTGCAGATGGGTGGGCATAGACTCATGACACGCAGTAGACAGTCGCCCATGCTCGTGGGGTGCAATGGATAGTCGCGGCGATGCCACCAGGCCTCGGAGCCCCGCAGGGATCGGTCACCCTGCCCACCTTGTGCGTGCGCTTCTCCCCCACCGCCAGGCCGCCAACTGCCGCATGGAAGCCAGGCACCACCTGGAAAGGCCAGAGTGGAGGAGCCAGCTGGGGCAGGAGGGACGCTACCCGGTTTGGCACGGCGCAGCCGGCGCGCAAGCTTTGTCCTCACCTTGCTGCTGCCCAGGATGAATTCTGCTGGCCGCCCGCCCTGTGCCGAGCTGTCCACTACGGTGCCATCCTCCAGACGCACTGTATAGTCTGCTTTGCAATAGTCTCCGGGGGAGGCGACCGGGGCGGCGGCGCCGGCGCTGGCGGATGCCGCCATACAGCGGCGGCCCACACTGGCGCCAGCGGCTGCCGCAGGCGCCGCTGCCCTGGTTGGCTGGGCAAACAGGCTGCTGCTGGTGAGGGGCGCGCCGGTGACAAACGGCGTGCGCCTGCGCTGGCGAGGGGCGGTGGCGTGGGTGGGCCGCGCGCGGGCGTGCACCACTCCCCGCCACAGGGCTGTCTTCGATCGATCGATCGCTTCGCACCTGAGCGCAGGCAGGTGCCTGACACGAGCAGCAACAGCCCTGCAGGCTGGAAGTGTGCTGGCCATCCTGAGCAAGCTCGATTGCCTCCTGCAGGACAGCGACTGAGCAGATATTGCAGAGAGTTGCATTTGCAATTGCAGTGGAGGCAGGCCGTCTCCAGCTTGATCCCCGCTCACCGCCTGGTGCTCTCCCCGTCGTTCCCGCCCCATGCTGTCTCTTCCAAGCGCTCAAAACTCGTGGGCGAACCCTCGTTCCTGCCTTCAGGGCCAGGCTAGGACAGGACAACTGTCCTATCGCGACCTGGGCCAGGTGTACTGTCGCCCACGGCAAACCTCTATGGCGCAGTTCTTTTTTCTGCGTCACTGCAGCCGACAGTGGAGCTGCCCCCCAGCTGGGCGGGCTGCCTGGCTAACCGGGGGAAGCTGCCCAGCAGTCCAAGGGCCTGTGTCGCCAGTACTTGGCCCAAGTTCAGGCGCCAATGCCTGCCCGCTCCGAGGCCACCGGCGCCGACCGCACCGCCACGCCTCCCGCCCTGACGGCGCTGCTGGGGCAGAGGCGGCGCCGCCGCCCGCCAGACCGCAGGCGGCAGAGGAGGTGCGTGCCGCCACCCCTGCTCAGGCAGCGGGGCAGGAGCCTGAGGAGGTGGAGGTGGAAAAGCAGGACGACAATGAAGAGGGGTATGATTCAATCATCACAAGTTGTGACGACCCTGATCACGAGCGTGAGTGGGCCGCCACATTGATGCTGCTAGCGTGCCGGACGCTCCAGCGCTGGCCAGCACGCAGCGCTGCGGCGAGACGCTCCAGATGGAATACAGATGGCTGCTTTGCCTCTTCGATGCGGCTGCCCTCCCCTGCATGCAGGGAGTTTCCGTGGCAAGTGGATGCTGGATGGGTGCTCCACGCTGGCAGAGGTGCGGCAGCGCCTCAGGTGCGTTGGCAGGGTCCCTTACCGCAGGCTGGGGGCATGGCATGGGGCAGCGAGTGGAAGAGACGCTGCAGCTTGGCTGCAATAGCCATGCTGTGTTGTGCTGTGCTGTCCTCTCGTCCGCTGCAGGGAGCAGATTGAGTGCTTCAAGCAGCTGGAGGAGGAGGGGTGGCAGCTTCGGGATGAGGTTCAGGACGACTATGGTTTTCTGAGCCGGCCCTGGACGGGGGAGTAGAAGGAGGCGCGCAAGAAGCTGCGGGAGGGATGAGGTGGAATTATCCTCCTAACAGGCGGAGACCCCTCCACAGGCCCCCTCCCCCTCCAGACGCTTCACACAGCCCCCAACGTGAGAGTGCTGTGCCCACTTCCACGCCCTGCCTCTGGCATCTTGCAATGAATAGAGACATTGCGATCAAGCGATGCATTGTAAAGTGGGGATCAACGATGGGGCGAATGGTGCCGGCGGCGGCCGCGCCGTGCGCCCCTGGCGGCCGCCGCTACATGTGGGACACCACCATCGCTTGATCCTCCTCGTCTTTCAGTGTCCCCTTGTGCTGCGGCTGCTGATATGGAGGCTATTGTTCTGCAGAGGTGCGGCTTGTGCGGCCATGCATGCGGGCTTTTGCGTGCCATCGGCCAAGCGCAATGACACGGCGGATTGCAGAAATGGATGCTCAGACATCCCGCTGTCCCGCTGCCGCCTGCCCGCGCGTGCTCCCGCCGCCCATCCAGGCTCGCCAGCCTGCCAGCGCCACGCCGCGCAAGGCCCTGTGCGTTGCAGGCCCCGCCGCTGTCAAAGCACGCCCGCCTCGCACGATGGCTGGCCAGCGCCACAGCTGATAGGCCCGCACAGGCCCAGGGGAGTGCGCAGCGCAGGGGGCGCCAGCAGCAGCAGCGCACAGCGCATCCGCCTCGCCAGCGGCCGCGGCCGCAACATGCGCAGCAGAAGAAGGCAGCGCCAGAGACCACTCCCGCGGTAGCAGGCGCGTTGTGCGATGCCGGCGTTCAGGACCTGGCAGCCATGCTCGGCCGCCTGTCGGCCGCCAAACGCGAGGAGCTGGCAGAGCTGTCCAACATCCACGCCGTGCTTTCCTACCTTAGAAAAGAGCTGGGCCTGGAGCGGCCCGCGGTGGCAGCCTTGATAGAGGCGGCGCCCAACCTGGTCGCGCTGCCGCTGGGCGAGCAGGCGCGGCCGCTGTTCGAGGCGCTCGCGTCGCAGGGCGGCCTGTCGGCGCCCGAGGCGGCGGCCCTAGTCGCCAGGGAGCCTGGGCTGGCTTTCAAGGCGAGAGGCGGGCCCGGCGCGCTGCGCAGTCATGGGGGCTGTCGTGCTGCACGCCCAGCGGAAAACAGGGCAGGGCACTGTGCTGTGTGCTGTCGGCCCTTCCTGCTGGGCACGCGGGTGAGGGCAGGCGGACGCGGGCCTGCATCGAGGGCTGCGTCGGTGGCAACCCTGCTTGTTTCGCCCTGCCATGCGTGCAGGCCCGGCCTGCCGAGATCGCAGACACGCTGGCCTTCCTGCAGCAAGCGCTGGCGTGGCACGTGCAGCCTGCACACAGCAGTGATGCAGCCGCTGCTGTCGCCGACGGCGCCGGGCCGCCCGCCCCCACGCTGGCGAGGCTGCTCACAGAGCGGCGCGGCGGCGCGGCGCTCGCCACCTGCAGCCGCGCACATGTGGAGCGCGTGGCAGTGTGCCTTGCCGCACTGGGCATGACAAGGGCGGCCATTGCTGAGGCGCTGTGGGGGGGCCCGGCAGTGTTCCGCTGCGATCCCGCAGCCCTCAGGCGCAACGCGGCCGTGCTCAGCAGCGCACTGGGATTGGACATCGCGCCGGCGGCGGCCCTGCTGACGCGGGAGCCTGCCCTCACCGGCCTGGCAGCCAAGGTGCTGAGGCAGCGGGCCGCGGCCCTGGCCACGCTGTTTGGTGGCGCAGAGGCCGGCGCGCGAGCGGCAGTGGAGGCGGTGTCCCGCTGCCCCGGCCTGCTGGCAGCCGAGCCTTCTCGCTGGCATGCCAGCATGGCGGTCATGCAGCTGCTGGGCCTTGCGCCTGCAGACGCACAGCAGGCGGCGAATGCGTCGCCGCAGCTGCTGCTGGAGGACATGGCTGCACCCACCTTTGCAGCCAAGCTGCTGGTGTTTCAAGAGCTGCGCAGCCTCTATCCAGAGCAGCGTTTCTTGCCGCACCAGCTGCTGCTGGAGCATGCCACCGCCGCAGGCCAGCCCGCACGCACCGCCGCATGCCGCCTCGCCTTTTTGCGCGCCAGCGGGGCGCTGCCCGCAGAGGGGCCTGCGTCGGCAGCAGTGCCGGTGGAGGCAGTGCTGCAGGCCTGCTGGCTGAGCGGGACGGCAGACTACTGTGCGCTGTTCAGCCTGGACAGGGAGGCTTTCGCACGCTTCAGCGCTGCATACAAGGGCTCTTCCGAGTGGCGGCAGATGCTGCAGCGCGCAGAGGCGGCAGCCACGGAGCTGCAGCAGCGGCTGATGGCATCAGCCGGCGGCAGGAGTAGACCGCGTGCCTAACTGCCTGCGTCGCTTGATCTGAGGAACACAGATTGTAGTGCGCGCTGCAGTTGCAAGAGGGCGAAGCCGACAGGCGAAGGGTTGGGCCCCAACTTGCGGCGCCACGGGCGCAAGGCTGGGGGGCGGTGGAGCGGGTGGGGTGGGGGTGGGTGAACCCATCCTGCACAAAACTGCTGTTCATGTTGCTTCTTTGTTGCTGGAGTGCTTGCGCTTTGCTCGAGAGCAGCTTGATCACAAACAGGCAAAGAGCACACGAACGTAGCAGTGCTTGTCCAAAACGCAGCGCCTGATCGCTCAGCTGAGCTTCTCCATCGCAACCTAGCGATCAACGCCACAGCGGGAGTCCAAAGCACCAACAGGTCAGGCTGGGCCAGTTGCGAAACGCGCCGCTGCTGCTGGAAAACGCTGTGTCTGGAGAGACTCGAGCAGGAGAGACACGCACGCGATGGAGGGGGGGCGAGCAGGGGGGCGGGCGGCGGGCGCTGCAAGCTGCAGGTCTGGGGTGCGCCCACAGTCTCTTGCGGTCGCCTGCTTGCGCTGCAGGGCCAGGAGGGTCAGCTAGCGAGGGCTGCACTCAGCTCCCGGCGGCCATGGAGGCGCCGCCGCCCCAGGCCGCGCTGGGAGCCGCACCCGCGCCGCGCGGCCGCCTGGCGCCCTTCTCCACCCACGCGCGCGGCGTACCGCTCTTCGACTGGGGGCGCATCCTGGACGTGCCGCGCCACCTGGCGCGCATCCTGCTGGACCTGCGGGACCTTTCCTCCTCCCTCTTCTGGTTCCTGTCCTGCCAGACGTGGCTGACAATGTGGGGATCAATCGTCACCATCGTCTCTGGTGGGCAGGTTCTGGCGCCGGGTGCTGCGGGGGGAATGGAGGTGGCGGCAGAGGCCGAGCAGGCCGGGGAGGGGTGGGCGCCTGTGCGCTTTCTCCGTCCCTCTCCATCCCTCCTCCAGCTCTCTCTTCTCCCCCCTCCCTCCCATGGCAGTCTCTTTCTTCACCTATTACCGCGGCGGCGAGGTCGCCACCTCCAACAACCAGCTCGCGCTCGACCTCGACTGGACGCTCATCTCATTCACCGTCGTCCTGCCCCTGGTGCGGTGTGAATGGAGTGGCAGTGGCATGGGACTTTCCGAAGGAACGGGACTGGGACCTGTGCGAACGCGGCTTGTGTGCTCCGCCGGTGGGGCCGGCGAGCCGCGAGGCGGCGCTGCTTGCGGGGTGGAGCTGGCGTGTGGAAACCGGTGCTGCTGTCCTTTGCGCTGCGCTGGCGCAGCCGAGCTGGAGCCTGCCGGAGCACGGGCCCTGCCCGCCCTGCCGTGCCGCGCCACCCGCCCTTTGTAGCTGGCCCACTCCGCCTCCCTCGCAGGTCGGCCTCATCTGGTTTGGCTTTGCGCGGCGGGAGCGCTGCCTGGACGAGCTGGCCAAGGGTGGGTTGCTGCCGCCACCGCCTCCCCACCCCCCTGCGCACGACCGCTGCAACTGCCTTTTGAGAAACTTCCTCCCCTCTGCTCCCCGCCCCCCTGCGCACGAGTGCTGCTCTGCAACTGCCTCAGCAACATGCTTCCTGCGTCCCCTCCCACCGCAGCCCGCATCCTCATGACTTCCATCTACGCCGCCCACCGCGACTGGGTGCCCGAGGATCGGCGGCCGCCGGGGCAGCTCGAGGCGGTGCGTGGAGGGGGCCCGCCTGCTTGCGCTCCTCCTGTGTCGCGTCCGTCCGCCTGGCGAGGCACGTTCGCGCTCGTGCCATCTGCCGATCTTCCATCCACATGGCGGCGGTCTGGCGTCCTGACTCGCCATTGCCGATGCCGGGGTGCGCATGCTCCCAGCCACTTACGCCTCCCACCTGCCCACCCACCCACACTCCCGCACCAGGTGCGCGACGCGCTGCTGGCGCTGGTGGCCGCGATGCGCGCCTACTTTCCACACGCGCGCTTCTACGCCAAGTTCTATCCCTACATGGGGTTCAGGCGAGGGATGCCACAGAAATGGCTGCCTGGACCCTGTGCCACGCCGGCGGCGTGCCATCCCCCGCGCTCACCGTCGCCCCGCGCGCGCCCGTGCTCTGCCCTCTCACCTGCAGGCGCGCGATGGTGCAGATTGCACTGGATCAGTCGCGATACAACCGCCGCATTGCAGATGCTTTCGACGTCCTCGCCCACGCCACCGCCGCGCTGGGGGGCGCCCCCGGCGGCGCAGGTGCGGCGCCGCTCGGCCAGCCGCGGCGGCGCCCGCAGGAGCCCCACCCCTGGCGCTGTCTGGCTGCCAACTCGGCCACTGCGCGTGGTCCCTGGGGCCGAGGGTCCATGGAACAGGAGTGGGGTGGCCCCTGCTCCATGCTGACCCTCACGCCCCGCCCCCGCGCCCCGCCCCCGCCGCCGCTGCAGGTGCCGTCAGCAGCGTGCTGGTGGGGCGCCTGCACGACCAGATATACCGCCTGCAGCTGGCGCTGGGGCGCATGGCCAACGTCAAAGAGTTCCGCACGCCCCAGGCGCGAGGAAGGGCGGCAGCGGGACGGGCGGGAGGAGCGGGTGTGAGGGCCAATGGCAGGGGCCACCCTTCTTCTAGACGCCGAGTGAAGGCGGGGGGTCGCCTCTTGCCCCCCGGCGCCAGGACGTCGACCCTGCGTCTCCTTCGCCTGCCCTCCGCCTCCCGCGCCCGCCCCCGGTGTGCAGGGCGTGCGCAGCATGGCACGCTTTTACGTCTGCCTCTTCATACCACTCTTCTTCGGCCCTTACTGGTGAGCCCTTCTGCGCAGTGTCGTACACAACCCAGTTTGCACAGCGCTGTGGCCGTGCAACAGGGCATGCTGGGCCTTGGCAGGGGCGCATCGCACTGCCCCAACTGCCTGCGCGCTACCTGTCTTATCGCCAGGCCAGCGACAGACCGGCCAGCGACAAACCAGCCTGCCCTGCACCCGCTCTGCCCTCGCTGCACCCCGGCGGGCTGCCAACCACTGCCGATGCCCTTTGCTGCACCCCACCCTCTTGCACAGGTCCTGGGTTGCGCTCAATATCGACTTTGGCTTTGCTTTCTTCTTCAGCGTGGTGGTGAGCACATGCGCATGAAAGCAGGGCTCGCTGCCTGCCCTCGCGCCTCGAGGGCGCCACGCCCACTCCGCTTGCCTCTGCTGCTCTCTTTCCGCGCGCGTACATGCTTTGGCCCTGCTGATTTACTGATTTACTGCCGTCTGATGCCTCCGCCCACCCAACCTCCCCCTGCCCCACACATGCAACCCCACCAACCTCCCTCCGCACTCTGCTCGCCACCGCAGCTCGAGATCACGCTGGTGGGGCTGCTGAATGTGAGCCTGGCGCTGGAGGACCCTTTTGACAACAATGGGCTGGATGGGGTGTTCATCGACGAGGCGCTGTACGAGATGGAAAGCTACATCGCGGGGAGCGCCCCCCCGCCGCCAGGTGGAGCGCTTGCGGGGCGCGGGAGGCGATACGGAGGAGCACAGAGGCGCATGTTGGCCCCTAAAACGCACGCGGAGATCTGCAAGCAGGCAGCGCAGGAGGAGGTGGCGCCAATGTCAATGTTTGCCATTGAATCCTGCTGCCTTGCCGCGTTGCCGGTTCGCAGGTGTGGAGGATGCTGAAGCAGAGGAGCGGCAGCAGCTGGGTGGCGGCGGCGCGGCGGCCGCCCCGACCGTCGGCGACGGCAAGGCTGGCCTCCCCAGCTCATCGGCCAGCCCTGCCAACATCGCAGCCACGACGCCCTTCACGGCGCGGGTGGTTGGCGGGCGCAAGTCGCTCAGGAGCAAGGCAGCGCCGGCAGGGGAGCAGTTGGGGTCCAACGTGACTGTGGCAACCGACGCCGTGTGAGCGCCCTCCCAGCAGCCGTTCACAGGGGAGGGCGGACAGCTCGGGCTGGTGCCCAGCTTTGTTGACGCGGGCGTGCATCGCACTGTTGGCGGCTGGCCATGCAGCTCTTGGCTGTAGGCTCACTTCGCAACACGTCGAACATGAGTGGGCAGCATGGCACGGGTGGGACTTGCAGTGGGTAATGGATGGTTGAGCGTGCAACGAATTAGGGCGGTGGTCGCTGAGGGAAGTGGCCAGGGATGGGTAGTGCGAGAACAGGCTGCCCAGCGCAGTGCGCTGCAGGGTCAATGGACCCCAGCTAGTCATGGTGCCTCAGCCATGCCAGCTGGAAGGCTTCCGCCACCTGCTGACACACATCGCCGGGCCACCCCAGGCGGTGCATGTACAGGAGGCCAGTGCGGCAGCGAGTCTTCATGTCTGCTGGCGCAAGGCGCAGGGTGGCCAGCACGGCCGGGGGCGGCGGCACGTCGCGCAACTCTTGCCAGCCAGCGGGGATGCATTCCGGGGGCAGAGGGTCCCTCGCCCACAGCAGCAGGTGCGCAGTCGAGCGCCGCGCCGCTTGCTTGGCGGCGCTGCCGAAGTGGGTGTACATGGTGACCAGATCAAGGGGGCTCCGCCCCGTGGGGAAGGTCATGGCGCGGTGGTCGGTGCCGCGCCACAGCAGCACGCGCGCCAGCTCGGCATGGGCGCCATAGGCGGCGTGGTGCAGCGCTGCCCAGTCACTTGTCTCGCCATCGAGGTAACGAACAGGGCAGCTGCCGACCTCCTCGATGCGCGCGCCGTGATCCAGCAGCCAGCATGCCGCCGCGAGCTGGCCGGCCTCGCAGGCCACCAGCAGGGCCGTCTGGCCCTGGTAGTCGGGGGCATCGTAGTCAGGCTGGTAGTTATCGCGCGATTCGATGAGCGCGCCGTGCTCAACCAGGGACGCCATCAGGCCCAGCTGGCCCGCCGCCGCCGCCGTGTGCAGCAGCGGGCGGAAGGTGTTGGGGTCGGTGGTGGCGGCGAGGCCCGGCGCGCGCGCACGAGTGCTTCGACCTGCCCGTACTGCTTTGCCTCCAGCGCTTCCAGCACCTCCTGCTCTTCGGGGCTGCGCTCCTGGGCCAGATCACCGTAAAACTCTCCCCATTCTTCGCTGTGGGACGAGGAGGACATTGGGGTTGGGCTACATGAATGCGGTGGGGGGCGGCAGACGTGTCCAGCACGGCGGCGGCAGCAGTTGGGCGCGGCGCGCCAAGGCACTGAGGCTGTCGCAGGCGCAGGCTTGCCATGGGCTGCGATCGCTGTGCTGCTCCGATCGGTCTCCTGCGGGCCTACCTGGAGCCTGAACATGAACGATGTGCCAAAGCCAAGGGCAGTTGCTTCGTGAGAGCGATCACAAGAGGCTCCCGAGAGTCCCAGCGAAAAGCTGCATCCAGGTGGCCCGCCCTCGCACGAGCCCGGCGGGTACCCGCCGCCCAACGCACTGTGCCACGCGTGCACCTCGCTGCCCGCGGCATCGCTCAGGCCTGGCAGCCGGGTGCATGCGCGGGTAGGCGGGTAGGCGGTCCGCGGGTGGGCATGGGAAGAAGGTGGCCAGCCAGAACGCGTCCGACAGGGGAGGCAGGCGGCCAGCAGGGGGCCCCCAAAGAGGGTGGGCAGTGGCATGAGCGGCAGGCAGGCGGATCCTCTGCAGCCTGTGCAGGGCGTACCTCTGCGCAGCTGCACAGCATGCACCGCTCCACGTGGCGGGCATTGAGGCAGGCCCGCATGCTGCTCTCGCCTGCATCACATCCCCGCCGGCGAGATGAGCTCACCGCGCGCCGCTGCACATAGACCAGCACAGTGGCCTCGTGGAGCACCATGTTTCGGCTCGATTCCAGCACAGAGAAGTTGGTGGCAGTGACCGGGGGTTGTTGCGGCGTTGCAGTGTTGTGCCTCTGCGGCGCAGTGGCGGACGGGCGGGCAGCTGAATGGCGTGTTCACATTGTCTGCATCTCATCCGTCTCCTTCGTCCCAAAATCTTTCGATCGCGGCTGGCTCGAGCACATTGGTGGTTCAGCGTGTGCAGGAGGCCTGTTCGCCGATTCGGCTCCTGAGCGCCTCTTCAGCGCCTCTGCAGCGATCCATGCTTCTCTAGAGTAGGCGGCAGCGTCGGGGCTAAATTGCAGCCGGGCTTCTTGGACCAGCATCGTTCTGCAGCTGCTGGCGAGCGCTGGAGATGGCAGTGACAGCGGCGCGCTGGCGATCTGAGACGATCAAGGGCAACCGCGCCTGATCAGCGGCCATCCGCCCTGCGCGGCGCCCGCCCGCCTGCCCGCCTGCTTCCCGCCGCGGGCGCCCGCTGGCCGCCCGCACCCCCAACAAGCTGAACACGTTGATCGCGCACTAGCTGTGCAGCATGTCGCCCGAGGGAGCCCGGGCCGCAAATGGCAGCAGCCCGCACCAGCGCAGCAGCCCCGGTGCCCTCCGCGGCGGCACGAGCGCACTCGGCGGCACCTCGACACGCAACTTCCGCCTCCTCAGTGCTGCCATCGTAAGCGGGGGGCATGTGGGCACGCAATGATTCGGCAGCTGGTCTGCACAGCCTGTCGCGCCCACCCTCCCCGCCGCTTTGCCCCGCCCTCCCTGCCCGCCGGCTCCTGCCCACCGCGCGCTTGGCCTGCCTCCCAACAGGTGGCTGTGCTGCTGTGGGAGACTGCGGAGCGGACCTTGCGTGCTGGTCCCTGGCGCCACCAGCTGCTGCGGCGCGTGGTGCTGCCCGACCGCTGGGCGCTGGCGGGCCTGGACAATGGCTCCAAAGCGCTGGCGGCCAACATCACGACGGGCATCATCGCGGCGGCGCAGCAGCTGCAGCAGATCCAGCAGCAGCAGGAAGCCGAGGAGGCGGTGCGCAAGCGGGAGGAGGAGTTTGCGGCGCGGCAGCAGCGCGTGAACGAGTGCCGGGGGTGGCAGGGGGCCAACACGGGGCTCGACGGCGCCGACGAGGGCTGGCGCTGGCTCGCCGGCCTGCGTGCGGGGGTGCTGGACGCCGCCAGCGGCGCGGCGTCAGACGCCAGGGACAAGGGTGGAAACGCGCTCAAGCAGGCGGTGGCCTCGCGGCTGGCGCAACTGATAAAGAACAGGAGCGTGACGCGCGCGGCCGTGTGTGACGCGGCGCTGAGTGAGTGCGAGCTGCGCATCAGAGACTGCAGTGCTGCCTGTGCTGTTGCGGTGCTGCCTGTGCTGTTGCGGTGCTGCCTGCGCGGTTGGTCGCTGCCTTCGCCCGGGCTCGGAGGTTCGGGCGGTGAGCGCCTTGCTCCCGTCTCTGCCCCTCACTGCACCCCTTCCCTCCTCTGCCCGTGCAGTCGCGCCCAAGGGGGCGCTCCTCGCGGGGGAAGCTGCCCCTGCGCGGCCTCTGGCAGCGGTGGCTGGAGGACGCCGCGGGGCGGCTGCCCCGCCGGCACGCGGCCGCGTTTGGGTGCTCCCCGGCCCACGTCGAGCTCCTCAGGCAGGCCTGCACAGCGGGCAACGAGACCTCCTTGTACGCGCGGCAGCACCTGTTCAGCATCCACATCCACAGGTCGGTGTGTTGTGTTGGCGGGGCACGCGGGAAGGAAGGGGGCGGGACACGCGGCGCAGGGCGGCCCTAGGCAGCGGCCCGAACTCGTGACCGTTCTTCCTCTTCGTCCTTCACTGCGCACTGCAGCCCCCCCAGCTTCGCCCAGGACTATGAGGAGGGATCCATCTTCAAAGGCCGCACGGTCTGTGCACCCAGCCATGCCAACCCAGCCTGCACACCCAGCCAGCGCACTGGGCGCTGCGCCTGCCACCTCCCGCCTGCCGCGCTGCAGACGGGCGTCCTGCAGTGCGCCCGCCTTCGCTCATGTGCGCATGTGGCCGCCCGCCCTCCTCCACCATCCACCTGCTGCAGCTGGCCTGCCGCATCAACCCAGCTTGGGGAAGCCACGATTTGGTGGAGGCTCAGCGCCTGCTGTATCGAGATGCCCTGCTGGTGCGTGGCACGCGCGCAGGCGCCCTGGGCACCAGAAGGGGGGCGGGAGCAGCCTGCCGTGGAAAGGGGTGGGCAGGGGCGCCGCGCTGGGCGGCGGCCCTGCAAGGGCAGCAGGCCGCCGCTGCAGCCGGAGGGCGAGCAGCGGCGCGCGCGGAGCTGCCTCAAGTGGCGCCCGCCCTCACATCACTCTGTGGTGTGGCCTCCTGATGTCGCTGCAGGACCCGCTAGTGCAGCGGCTCATGATGGTCAGCGAATCCTGCGCGCCGCTCTACCCCGCGCCGGTGGTATGGGCGCAGGTATGGGAGGACGTGTGTGTGGGTGTGTGTGTGGGGTGGGTGGGT
>PCFQ01000011.1:1560344-1575719 GCA_003063905.1 Chlorella sp. A99 | reverse complement strand
GGGGGGGGGCAACTTGCCGGGGCAACTGAGCTGGGCGGCCGCGAGGGGCTGCTGCGCGCAGCGGTGCTACTTCGCTGCCGGTCGCGTCCGGTGCTAGGGCCAGACCTCGTGCGCTGCTCCTGAGCCTCCGCCCCTCAGCCCGAGGCGCTGTTCCTGCCCTCTGCTGCCGCTCTCCCTCCTCAGGCTGTGAGGGAGGGCAAGTCTCGCGTTGACGCCTGCCGCCCCGGCGCCAACGTCGCCGAGCGCGGCGGCGCCGACCTCTGGGGGTCCGTCCTGCGCCCCGAGCTGTGGCGCAAGAGCAGCCAGTGGAGCATGCTGGTCCGCAGCCATGCAGAGGCGCGCAGGGAAGCGAGGAGGCCTCGCCAGACACCATGCGAGGCGGGATCAGGTGGCGAGGGGGCAGGAGGCTCCGCGTGAGCTCAAGACATGCGCTCACGACATGCGCTGCTGCTTGCGCTCCCTCTGACTAGCAGTTGATCTTGCGCGACGAGGAGCTCAACGCCCTGTTTGCGCGGCACTGCTACGTCGGCTGGCGCCCGCTCGGAGGGGGGTGAGCGCGCTGGGCAGCCCCCCGCGGGCGGCGCCCCGCGCGCTGCACCACGGCGCGCGCCTGCAGGCATGCGCCTGCTGAGGAAGCGCCTCGCTTCCTGCCATTTGCGCGACGCCCTGGCCCTCCGCGACCTCGCTGGCCGTGCGCGCAGGTACCGCACGTGTACCTCTGACGAGCACTATCTTCCTACGACACTCGCGTACTACAACCGGAGCGCCGAGTGCCACTGCACGTCCCAGAACTCTTCCCAGGACGGCGTGTCGTACGTTGAGGTTTGCGCGGCGCATCTGCTGCGCCTGCATGCTGCAAAGCGGCACGGCCACTGCACCTCCCTGTGTGCACAACGTGTGCACGGCGTGCTGGGCCCACGCGCGCGCGCCACGAGCGGGCGGCAGAGCGCAGGGTGCTGCCTCCGCCGCGCTGAGGTTGAGCAGCAGCAGCAGCCTGTCAGCTGCCGTGCCTGCTCTGTGGCCGCTGCAGTGGACCACCACGAGCGCCGTGGACGGCCACCCAGCGTCGTTTGGAGGGGGCGATGTCAAGTGAGGGGACGGCGAATGATTGGTGGATTGAGGTGGTGCTCTGGTCAGGTTGCGTAGAGTGATGGCGCTCAGCGCCACACCACCAGTTGCCAAGTGTGCCTCCTGCCCACCCCCACCCCCACCCCAACCCCCACCCCCACCCCACCCCCACCCCACGGCAGCCCCGACCTGCTGCGGCGCATGCGGCACAAGGGGCCCTGCCCCGAGGGCAGGTGGGCCTGCGTGATGCGACTCTCCCGGGAGGCCTGCAGTGACTCACTCTCGCGCCGTGCTGTAAGCACCCTGCCCTTTCCCCTGAGCGCAGCATCTCCGAGGCCGTGGGCAGCATCGACTCTGCTTTTGTGGATGCTGCCGACTGGACGCAAGAGACGTGCGAAGCCGTGAGAGCCAAAGGTGCGGCGCGACCCCGGTGCTGCATGCGGCCGCCAGCGACTGCTGGCACGAGCGTGCCGGCGCGGCAGGTGACAGTTCCAGCCCGGCTGAACCTGTCAACCTGTTTTTTGCAGAAAAGCTGCCGATCGAGCCTGTCAAGCTGGCCGAGGGCGGGTGGCGGTGCGTCGGCGGAACGCATTGGAGCCCCAAGAAGGACGGGCGCTGCTGCACCGCCGATGAGAAGGAGTGCAACGTGGGGGCAGTGCTTGTGAGCTGGGAGCGGCCAGCGCCGGCGGCGCTGTGGGCATGCAATGGGGGTGGTGCTGTGGGCACGCAGCACCAACCCGACCTGCTGCGGCGCTGCTTCTGTGCCCGCGCGACGTCACCGCATGCCTCCGCCACTTCTTCTTCCTCACATGCGCTCCGTGCTCAGGTCGCGCCCTCGCCCCAGGAGCGGCGGCCAGACTTTGGCATCGCCGGCTTCAAGCCGCTGCCTGGCGGCCAGTGCGCGCTCCTGGGTCGCAAGTTCAGGGAGGATGCGGTGGAGGTGGGTGCTGTGTGGGTGCTGTGTGGGCGCTGTGTAATGCATTGAATGCGATGTCGGGGGGCCCGCCGGGCTGAGCGTGCTCGGACGTCAGCGTGAGGCAGGATGGGCAGCGCTGCAGAGTCAGACCGCGCCTCTGCCTTTGCCACTCCCTCTCCCTGCCCACCTGCGCCCCGGCCGTTCTGCCCCCTGCAGGCGCTGCTGGGCCTGGCCTCTGAGTGTGGCAAAGATGAGGTGCCAGTGTTTGGAACGTGGGGCTGCCCTGTGGCCGGCAAGAAGAAAGACGGCAAAGGGGGCGGCGCCGACGGCAGCGAGAGCAGCAAGGCGCAGCAAGGCGGCGACGGTGAAGGGCAGGGCGGGCAGAACGGCGGTGGGGGAGGCAGTGCCAGCAGCAGCGAGGAGCGGAAAGACGGCAATGAGGAGCAGAAAGGCGGTGAGGGCAGTGATGGAGGCCAGCAGGGGCAGGAAGGCAGCGATGCAGGCAGCAAGGAGGGGCAGCAGAGCGGCAAGAGAGGCGATGCCAGCAGCAAAGAGGAGCAGAAAGTCGGCGCGGGCAGCCAGGAAGGGCAGAAGAGTGAGGGAGGCGACGCCAGCAGCAGAGAGGAGCAGAAAGGCGGTGCGGGCAGCGGCGCTGGCAGCAAGGGGGAGCACAAGAGCGACGATGGAGGTGATGCTGCCAGCAAGGAGGCGCCGACAGGCAGCACGATGGAGCAGACAGACGGAAGCGGCACTGCCAGCAAGGAGGAGCAGAAAGGCAGCGGCGTGGGAGGTGGTGCTAGCAGCAGCAATGATGGGAAAGGCGGCAGCGCAGCCGGCAAAGAGGGGCAGGGCGGCAGTGAAGGCGGCGACACGTTGAGCAAGGCGCCCAGCTGACCTGCTGTGCGCTTGCATGTTGTAACTGCGCCTCTGGCTGACTGGATGGCAGGGCTAGCCTGGAAATCGCCCCTCGCTTCCTGTGACCTGCACAGCCCACCCCACTGGTGGCCCCCCGGGAAGGGCCGACTCCGGGTGCTCTTTCCTCCTGCGCCTTGTATTTTCTGCCTTGGATGCTGCGGGGCGCACCACTGTGCCGGCTCACAACCAGCCTGACAGCAGTGATGGAGGGGCACGCAAGCAAGCGGCCAAAGGTCGAGGTGGACGCCTACAGTGACATCAGCTGCCCGTGGTTGGAGCAGGGGACGCCGTGGGACAGGGGAGGGAGGCTGATTCGGGCGCGGTCAGCCCGAGCGCTGGCGGGGCTGCTGACGGGGCAGGCGGCGGAGGGATGAGTGCTGCGGGTCGATGCGTGTGGGATGCACGCACTTCTGACTGCAGGTGCTACGTGGGGAAGCGGCGGCTTGATGCGGCCATGAAGCTTCTCCAGGACGAGGCGGATTTCGAGGCGAGGCCGGCGGGGCGGGGAGGGAGGGCGCCAGGCTGGCCAGCGCCACCCGTCGACGCCTCTGCGCACCTCTGCAGGCACCACCGCCTGCGCAAGCTGCCTCGGTTACCCTGGCCTGCTGCTGCAGGTCCGCTGGCACGCCTTCCTGCTCGCGCCCGAGCGCGAGCAGACTGGCTCGGTGCCGCATGCCGAGTACTACGCGCGTCGCTTTGGGTCACAGGCGAGCCAAGGGAAGGAAAGGCGGGCTGCGGTGCCCGGCGCCTGCTGCCTGCCTGCCACAGCACACCAGGGCTGCAGAGCCAGCGCCGGCAACTGGACAAGACCTTGCCTCCCTGTGTTCTGTCCTGTACCGGCAGGCCCGCGAGCTGGAGCACCGCATCCGGCAGGCGGGGGCCGACGTGGGGGCGGCGTTTTCGGGCTGGGAGTGGACGCCAGCGACGCTCAAGGGGCACGCGCTGGTCGCGGCCGCGCGCAAGTCAGTCGGCCGGGGAGGCTGTGTTGCAGAAAACTTTGCCACTGGCCCTGCCTGCCCTGGCAGCGGCGCATCTGTGCCGCGTCTGAGTCTGACTGAGACACACAAACGCGTCTTTTCACCGTGCCGCAGGCTGGGAAAGGACCACGAAGCCAACGAGCTGCTGTTCAGGGCCACGTGCGCCGGGGGGCGTGAGAGGGACGCCGCGAGGGGGGGCTGCTCAGCCGGCGCGCATGTGGCGACGCAAGTTCTCGCCTGGCCGCCAGCAGGACCTCACCGGCCCCGCGTTCTGCACGCCTGGCCGCAGCTACGAGGAGGGCGAGGATGTGAGCAAGCTTGGCACGCTGGAGCGGATTGGCCAGCAGCTTGGGCTGTCCGACGTCCGTGCAGGTGCACGATGTGGCAAGCTTGAGCCCACTGTCGGCCTGGGCGCCGGTGGGCAGCACCAGTTGCCAAGCGCACCAAGCGTCGGCCCTGCAGGCCAGGCAGAGCGTTGCGCCCGGCTCTGAGCCGGCCCCGCCAGCATGCCTGCTCACCCTGTCCACTGCGCTCGCGCTCGCCCGCATCCGCTGCCGTCACAGCCCTGGAGAGCGACGAGCTGCTGGATGAGGTGGTGCAAGACGATCACACGGGCAAGGAGCAGTGAGTTTCGTGCCTGCTGCGGCATCAGCTCTGAGGTTGCAGCACAGGCAGAGCCTTGTCGCACGCGCCGCCTCCGGGTCGGAGCTGCGCCGCATGCTGCTGTTGCTGGTAGGCTGCACTGCACCAGCGGGGCTGCTGCACCGCACGCCTGCTGCGCCGGGCAGGCGCCACACCCATTGCGGCGACAGGCGCAAGCGGGGTGGCTGCGACACAGACACCGGCATGGTGTGCGAGGATGGCACGTACGTCGGCCCTGCCAAAAGCGGTGGCAGTGGTGGGGCAGGGAACGCTAGGCTCGGCCCTCCTGCAGGGAGCCAGAGACGCACCTGCACAGGGCGTCGACCTGGCACTGCTCTGTCCTGGCACTGCCGGCGAGCACACTGGGCTGCCGTACGCGTCAACCCAGGACACCTCGGCGCTGCCACGCCAGCAGGGGGCACACCGTGACTAATTTTAATTTTTTTAATAATACCTCTACGCCGCCTCCGCCCCGGGGCATCAGCTGCCGCGCCCTTCTGCTGTCCTTGCTGCAGCCTGCACGTGACCGGGGTCCCCTGCTTTTTCATCAAGCGGCCCCGGGGCCACGGCCTGCGGGTGGGTGCAGCATGGGGAACGAGCGACGCCAGGCGCCTGCACGTGCATGGATGTGGGTGCACCTGCATCTGTCCTACGCGACTCACTGCTGCGCGGTGCACGACCTGTGGAGCGCAACAAAGATACTGCCGGCTGCGGCATGCCCTCCCTCTCCCTTTGCAATGCAGCTGGAGGGCGCGCAGCACGTCAAGGCCTTCAAAGCGGAGCTGCGCAAGGTGGTGCACGAGCTGCGGGAGGCGGCGGCGGCCGAGGGGGGAGCCAGGAGCGAGGAGTGAGCTGGAGTTGTGGCGGCAGGGGCGCACGGGCGCTGTGGAGCGCGACGGCAGACGCGGCGCCAGGCCGGCGCCAGGCGGGCGAGCAGGCCGTCTGACGGGAGAGCAAGACGAGCCTGGCCCCCCCGACTCTCTCCTGCGTTGATTGTTGTTGTGCAAGCATGTTTGTCAAATGAGCAACTGAACTGTAACTCTCCCGCAAGCAGCAGCGTTTTCTGAATGCCTGATCGCACGCAGCAATGCTAGGAGACGCCCTGCTGCTGACGCCTCCTGCAACGGAGGCCCAGGCGCCGGAAGCCGACCTGGCCCGTCTCCAGGAAGCTCTCGCGCAGCTGCACGACGCTCTGAGAACACTGCTGCTGGTGAGAGGATGGCGATGGAGAGCGTGGGGGGCAGTCGCCTGCTACGGGTTTCCCCGCCGGCCCGCCCGCCCGTTCACGCCCGCCCATGCTCGCCCGCCGCATCGCGCAGGGCTCACGCCAGGCCCAGCTCGAGGCAGAGCAGTGGCTGGTCAGCGCCCTGGCTGCGCTGGTCGTCACCGATCGCGGCACGCGGCGCCGCCGCTTTGCGCAGTTCCTGCCCGGCGGCTCGGCCGCGCGGCGAGCCGAGCACGCGCCGCTCGCGCGCGCGCTGCTCGGCGTGCTGCTCGAGGCGGCGCCGGCACGGGTCGGCACGCTGCTGGCACGGGAGCCCGCACTGCTGTGCTCCTTCTTCAGGGGACAGCCCTCCTGTGTGGCGGCCTGGTTTGGCGCGTTCAGCATGGGCGGCCTGCGGGAGTTCAAGCACGGCGCCTATGCGCTGGCGCGCTACGCGCTCGCCCGCCGTGCAGAGGTGGGGCGCGCTGGCCTCCCTCCAACCCTGCCGCCGGCCCTGCCGACGACCCTGCCCCATAGTTGCACTGCGTCCGACCCCGCCATACAGCGCACTTCGCCTGGCTTGCTGCCAGGCGCCTGCGGCCCGGCGCCGACGCCAGCACCCGCGCTTGCTCCGCGCGCGCTTGCCGCAGATGTGGGACCTGCTCGTGTGGGACGGCCGGCACGCGCAGGCGCCGGTGGCGGTGGCGCAGCGGACCCACTATTTCTGCGAGCTTGACATACAGGCGACGATGGACAAGGTCATCAGGCGAGCGTGGGAGAGGCTATCATCTATCTCTTTGGAGGCTGCAGTGCCCTGGCCGAGCAGGGGCGGCGGCCGGGGAACGCGGGCCGCGCCTGGCCACGGGCAGATGGCTGCTGGCAGCGGGCCCACTCGCTGCACTCACTGCACTCAAGTTGCACTCAGCTGCGCTCAGCTGCTTATCTTTGCCCTCTCTGCACCACCCACCTCGCCTCCCAAAGCCACCCACCACCCGCCCACCGTCGCAGGCGCTGCCCCGAGTTCTGGGATTCGCAGGAGCTGCGCGAGGCGGTGGCCGATGGTAGCCTGCTGGCCCTGGACCCAGGCTGGTGGTGCGACGAGCTGCTCGGCTGGCTGGGCGAGCGCAGCGCCCGCAGCGACGCGCTGTACGACGTGGTGCGCGGGGAGCGGAGCGCCGCCGCACGACGGGGCGAGGGGTGCATCGGGCCGCCGGCGCTAGGCGACGGGCCCTCGGGCCCTGCCGAGAGAGCTCTCACGGAGTGGTACTTGCGAGTGTTTGAACGATTGTGTACAGCTCCAGACCGGGGTCGTCTCCGCACCCTCCTTTGCTCGCATCTGAACCCGAACAGTGCACCCGATTACCTGCTTTCCTGCTTACCTGCTGCAGGTGTGCGACTTTGTGGAGGCGGATGCTAGCTGGCGCCAGCTCTGCCAGCGCCTCCTGCCGCTGCTGCCGCGCGCCGACCTGCTGGCGTTTGCCACTGGACTGCTGGAGGAGGGGCCCTATGTCAGCAGCAGCATGGCAAGCAGCGGCAGCGGCAGCGTGGGCAGCGCGGGCGGGCCCGGCCCCGCGGCGGCGGCGCCGGGCGCCTGGCTGGTGCTGCGCGGGGTGGCCTGGGGCTCGCTGGACGAGCTGGTGCTGGCGTCGGCAGCTGGGTGCAGCCTCGGGCCGCTGGCGCGAACGCTGCAAGAGGAGGAGCATGCTGTCGAGGGGCGGTACATCCAGGGCCTGGTTGCGCAGCTGCATGCTGTGCCGGCGGCCGCGCACTGGGCCCTGCGCCGGCAGCTGCTGGGCCTGCTGCAGCAGCGCGAGGAGGCGGCAAGGAGGGAGCAGCAGGAAGCAGGGGACCGGCGACAGGAGGCCGGCACCAGCGCGGGCCCTGCTCCTGACCGGCAGCATGAGCAGGGCCAAAGGGGGGCGGACGAGCCTGCGGCCGTGCAGCTGCACCGGCTCCTGCTGCTGCAGCTGCTGGCCGCGGGGCTCGAGGTGCAGCGCGCCGCGAGCAGCAGCGAGCCGGGCAGCGCGCCGGCGCTGGCGGTGCTGCTGGCGGCGGGAGGGCTGGCGTGCGAGCCTGCCGCCGCGGCCGAGCGCATGCTGGCGGACAGCGACGGCGGGCGGGGCGGCAAGAGGGACAGGAAGCGCAAGAGGAGCGGCAGCAGCAAGAAGCGGAGGAAGGAGAGGCACCGGCGGCGATCGGCAGGCAGCGACTCTGATGAGAGCGGCAGCGGCGGCGACGACTCGCAGCAAGGCGATCGATCGGCGGTGGCCAGCAGCGCGACGGACGCGCGGTGGTCGCTGCAGCTCCCAGGCCAAGGCTCGGCGCCGTCGCACCTGAGCAGCCTGGAGCTGGTGGGTGCAGTCCAGCGCCACGTGGCTGCCTGCTATGCCGACTGGCGGTTCTCGGTGTCCTGCGGTTCTGAGGTCCCCTGCCGCTGGTAACACTCCCGTGAGCGCCGGCGGGCGGACGCACTGTGTTGTGAGCTGGGCGGACGCACTGTGTGACGTGAGCAGCGCACGGACTGCTGCTGGACCGCCGCCCACCCCCGTCCCACCCCCGTGACTCAAGACGTCTTCCCTCGTGTCGTGATCCTCTATTCGATCTATCCCCGCGATTAGGCCTGCAAGCGCTCGAATAGTGACCCAAAAAAAGGGGGGGATCTAAGATCAGCACCGTCAGCTTCAGGCCGCGTGGGGGTAGCCCACTTCGCCCGCAACAAGTTCACACGGCTCGCCTAACAGTCTAAGACGCTGGAGGGACTGCATCTCGATGCGCCCAGCACTCCTTGCCCTGGCGCTCCTGGTGCTGCTCTCGGCAGCGCGCGCCGAGGAAATTCTGATCAAGGTGCGAGCCTCCGTTCAATCCGCAGGGCAATCAGGGGCCGCCTTGCCACCAACCCCGCCCGCCCGCCCGCCCGCCCACGGCCCACGGACCACCTTGCCTCTCACGCGCTCACGTGCAGGGCGGCACGGTGGTCAATGCGGACGGGCAGGTGGAGGCGGATGTCCTTATCAAGGAAGACAAGATTGCGGCGGTGGCGCCCGGCATCCAGGTGCAGGCGTGGGAGAGCGCTGCCAGATGTTCGGGTGGCAGCCGGCAGCGCCGACTCATCCGCTCCCCCTCCCTTGGTGCAGCCCTCCCCATCCACGCGCGTGATCGACGCCGCGGGCAAGCTGGTCATGCCCGGTGGCATCGACCCGCACACGCACCTGGCCATGCCGTTTATGGGGCAGGTGGGCAACGCGGGTGCGGGTGGGATCACATGTGGTGCGTGGTGAGGGCATGCAGCGAGGCGTGCTGTGTGGTTGAGGCAGCAGGGCGAGCGGCGCAAGAGGCACTCGCTGCACTGCAGCCCCCTTTTCGCGCACAGCGAGCCGGGGCTGTGCACATGTGGGGTGCGCCGCAGGTCGCCTGCGACGACTTTGCCTCTGGCCACCGCGCGGCGCTGGCAGGTGGGCTGCCGGGCTAGCGCTGCAAGCGCTGCCGTCCCGGCTGGGGGCGCCGCGCTCCAGGCCCGCCGCTCCCGGCGCTCTCCCCGCTGCTGCCGTCCCTCTTCCCAACTTTCTCGCCCGCCACTCTCCACCCCCGCGCCTCTCCTCTGGCCCTCCCACCCCTCCCCGCGCCTCTGCCCCCCGGCGCTCCTCCGCCCCCAGGCGGCACCACCATGCACATCGACTTTGCGCTGCCCGTAAACCACGACCTGGCGGCGGGGTACGAGGAGTGGCAGAGGAAAGCGCAGAGCGCGGTGATGGACTACGGATTCCACATGGCCGTCACCTCCTGGAGCGACAAGTGGGAACCGTTGTTTTGTCGTTTCGGGGGCGGGGCGGGGGCGACGAGCGAGGCGGGGGCTGAAGGCAGCTGGGGAGCGGCAGGGCCCAGCGAGCGCGGGGCGGCGGGGGCGGGGGCGCGGCGGACGCGCGAGCGACGCGCCGCCGTGCTGCGGCCTCGCTCCACGGCTGCTGGCTGTCCTTGTCGCAGGGTGGAGCGCGACATGGAGGCGCTGACCAAGCGGGGCATCAACAGCTTCAAGGTGTGTGGGAGCAGAGGGCGGGCACCAGAGGGAGGGCACCCAGGTGGGCGGGGGCAGAGGCGGGGCACGCGGGGGGGTGCACGCGCGCCTCCGCGCCGCGCGGCGTCCCATCCTGACGGGCCTGCTCTTCCCTCCCGCCGCTCCCCTTGTTCCCCCTTCCCTCCCGCCGCTCCCCCTCGTTCCCCCTTTTTTTTCCCTGTGGCCAGTTCTTCATGGCTTACAAGGGCTCCCTACAGGTCACTGACGAGGAGCTGCTGGCGGGCATGAAGGCCTGCCGCCGCCTGGGCGCGCTGGTGCAGGCGAGCGGCGGGCGGGCGCGCGGGGGCGGGCGGCGGCGCTGGCGCGCGGCGGGGACGGGCGGACGCGGCTGGGCCGCCTTGCTGCATCGCGAGGGAGCGCGCTCCATTGAGCGCGGGCTGTGCGTGCACGCAGTCTAGCCCCTCGAGGAGCGCTCTCACCAAAGCCACACTCCCAACTCGCACCCCTCAACGCTCATCGCCGCCGGCCCTGCCCCCAACCCACCGCTTCCCTCCCTGCAGGTGCACGCCGAGAACGGCGACGCCGTGGTCGAGGGCCAGCGCCGCATCTTCGAAGCGGGCATCACCGGCCCAGAGGGCCACCCCCTGTCGCGGCCGGCGGTGCTGGAGGGCGAGGCCACGGGGCGCGCGATCCGGCTGGCCGCCTTTGTGGGTGCGCCGCTCTATGTGGTGCACGTGATGTCCAAGGACGCAGCCGACGAAATCGCGCGGGCCAAGTGAGTTGCTGGAAAGAAAGCCGTTTGCCTTGGCTGAGTGAGTGAGTCGCACGGGCCAAGTGAACGAGGCGCTGGCTGCTCGCGCCCGCCTGCCGGCGCCGGAGGCGGCCGGCAGGGGCCAGCACCCCTGCAGCGCAGCGCCGGCGGCGGGCCCTTTGTGCAGGCCCGCGCACGCCCCGCATGAATGCGCTCCAGCCTCTTGCCCGGCACCGATCCGCACCGCCCGCCCGCCACGCCGCGCCGCCGCACCACCCTAGCCCACTCCATCTATCGTGCTGCCCTAACCCAAGCCACCCATCCCTCCCGCAGGCTGGCCGGCCTGCGCGTCATCGGAGAGACGGTGGCCTCGGCCATCGCCCTCGACGACTCAAAGCTGTGGGACCCCGATTTCGATGTGGCCGCCGCCTACGTCATGTCGCCGCCCATCCGCAGGCGCGCCGCGGCCGCCGCCGGCAGGGCTGCCTGCTCAGCGGGCGCGGCTGCTGCCAGGAGAAGGCCGCCGCCGCGGCGGGTGCGGCGGAGGGCGGCAGGGCGGCGGGGAGCGCCCCTCCCCCTGCCAGTCTGCCTGCCAGCGCTGACCCTCCCTCCCCTCCCTCCCTCGCGCAGCGCCGAGCACCGGGAGGCGGTCAAGCGCGCGGTCGCGGGCGGCGTGCTCACTATTGTGGGCACGGACCACGCAGGCGCGCTGCCGCTGAGCTGCGTCTGAGCCGTCTTTGGAGGGAGCTGAGCTGTCTTTGGGCGGCGCCCCTCGCCCGCGCCCACGCGCGCTGCGCGCCGCCGCGAAGCGCTCGCCCAGCTGCGCCCGCTCTCCGCTCTCCGCTCTCCGCTCTCCGCGCGCCGCCGTGGGCGCCCGCCCGACCCCTCCGCCGCCCCCCGCCCCCCCTCCCCCTGCGGCCGCAGTGTTCAACTCCACCCAGAAGCGCGCAGGGCGCCACGACTTCCGACTCATTCCAAACGGGGTCAACGGCATCGAGGAGCGCATGCACGTGGCCTGGGAGGAGCTGGTCAACGCCGGCCTGGCCACACCCTCCGACTACGTCAGGCGCGCGCCGCCGCTGCGTCGTCCTGCGAGCACACCTCTCATCAGAGCGCGCCCTCTGCGGGGGCCGGGGGGCGGGCACGCGGCGCGCAGAGTGCGGCTGGGGCCGGGCCACGGCGCGCGAGGGAGGCGGCGGCTGCACAACGGCCGCCGTCGGTGCGCGCGCCGTGCCGGCGTCCTCTGGCCGCCCCTGCCCCCCGCCCCCCTGCTCCTGCAACCAACCTCTGCCTTGGGCCCCTCTCTTGGGCTCCTGCACCCTCCCTCCTCCCACCGACCCCCAACGCGCAGGCTGACCAGCACGGCCGCAGCCCAGGCTTTCAACGTATACCCGCGCAAGGGGGTGGTCGCGCCCGGGAGCGACGCCGACGTGATTGTCTTTGACCCCGCGGCAGAGCACACACTCACGGCGGCGGGCCACCACTCGGCCATGGACACTAACATCTACGAGGGGAAGAAAGTGCGGGGCAAGGTGAGGGGGAGGGGCGGAGGAGGGAGTGGGGGGTGCGGGGCAAGGTCAGGGGGGAGGGGCGGAGGAGGGAGTGGGGGGGAGGGGAGGAGGGAGGGGCGCTCGCGCCTTTGCCAGCTGGCGGTGTGCCCGCCTGCCGATGCCCCGCCCCGTGCCCGCCGCCTCGACTCGACCTGCCACCCCGCCGGCTTCCCTCACCCGCCCTCGCCATCGGCCGCCCCCACCTACGTGCGCAGGTGACGTCCACCATCAGCCGCGGGCGCTTGGTGTGGCACGGCGGCCAGCTGACCGTGGCGCCCAACAGTGGGCGGCTGGTCCCGCTGCCCCCGCACTCACCCTGGGTGTTTGGCGGCCTGGAGGCGCACCCCACCAGCCAGCTGACGGGCTGGGCGGGGCCACCGGGCGCGCGCACGCCCGTGCGGCGCGGCGGCGACCGCGCCACGCGTACGCCCGTGCGGCGCCGCCGCGACGCCACCGCACGCGAGGCGGGCGGCGATGCAGGCTCCCACGAGGAGCTTTAGGCCTGCAGACCACTGCCTCCCTCAAACTGCTTGGCTCTTGCTGGTGCTCTGAGCTCGCCGCCCCATGCTGCTGTGCCCGTGGACCTGCGCCCAGCGCCCTCCCTTGAGCATTTTTTCATTCACGTGTTGTAATTTAATCGCTCACGTGCACGCCTGACGCACACAATTGCAGTGCCAGACGAAAGCAAGTTGAAGAAAGACGTTGGCCGGTGGACAAGAACAGAGCAAATCAGTGGCAGACGCAGGAGGAGTAAGCGCAGAAGCAGGGGAAACAAGCTAAACATCAAGGGGGGCAGCAGAGCAGGCCTGTCATTAGCAGAGACAGGGTATCAGAGGGAACGGAAGGGAACAGGCAGAGCAAGTAACTCCTGCCACCAGTTAAAGCAGAACAGCGCGGCACACACACGACACAATGACAGCCCGCAGCAGCTCACAGCAGCCACGACAGCACCTCGATGGCAAGCACTATCGCCGCGTCCAGCTTGCGCCTGCGCCGCTGCTGCTCGTCCAGCGCCTCCGCCAGGCTCCCCCCCAAGCCGCCAGCCGCGCTCCCCTCCATGCCGCCAGCTGTGTCGGCGCTGCGCAGCGCGCGGCGCTCGGCCACCTGCTGGCGGCGCGCAGCCAGGCGCTCGCTGAAGGTCATGTCGGCGCGCGAGCGCTCGGCGGCGGTGTCCTGCAAGCAGTGAGGCAGGTCTGAGGACGTGGCGATGGCAGGTGCAAGGGGTGGACGGCGGCGGTGGAGCGGCGGCGGCGGCGTGCGGGGGTGGCAGCGGCGGGCGGCGGTGGCGGTGGGAAGGGGGGCGGCGTGCACCTGGCAGGTGGTTTCTTCCCCTGAGGCCAGCGCGGGAACTCGTGAGAGCCTGCCAAGCGCGCCTGGGGTCGAAAAAGACAAACGACGTGATACTGCGTGAGGGGCCGCCTGGGCGGCCAACTGAGCGCAGCACGTCTGTCCCCGATGCTCTCCTGCCATTCCGGCTTGCCTGCGGCGCTAGAGGCGCGAAAAGACCCTCCCAGAGGCATCGCTGGTTTGGTGGGCCCTTGAAAACGTCGGTGCAGCGCCTTGACCGCAGATTGTGGTGATGTGGGCAAGCAAGAGAGCACGTGCAGAGAGCTGCCAGAACGAAACTGAACTGTGAACCTGTGGGCGGTGAGCAGGGGGCGGTCACGGGTCACAGGGTCGCAGCGACCGTTGCCCACCAACCTCAAGCCTAGTTGTTACAGGTCCAGCCAGCCAGCGCGCTGCGTGCACTATGACCGGTGGCCGTGCTGCCGCGGGGACGCGAGAAGCTTGCCGCCGCCGCCGCCGCAGCCGCCCCGCGACCGCCACTTGAGCACGACGATGCCGCCCACCGCCAGCACAAACACCGCGAGCGACAGCCGGTTCTGCCTCCGCATGAGCAGCTCCTCCACGCTCGGACCCTCCTCGTACGCCGCGTATGCTGCCGCGTCCTCCTCCGCGCTCGCCGCTGGCGCCAGCACGGCCGAGCAGGCGACGGGGGCCTCCTTGTAGTGCAGCGTGGGGTGCGGCCGCCGCGTGCCGCGGAACGTGTGCCGCGGCGGCACACCCGCGGGCCGCCCAAACACGGGCGCCCCGGCCTCGTCCCAACTGCGACGGCGGGCAGCGGGCGTGGCGGCACGGGTGTCGCATCATGGCGGGCCGGCGTGGGAGGGGGCCGGCGCGCGCCCAGCACGCCGCCTGCCTGTCTTGTCTGCCCTGCTTCGTGCCTCCCTGCCCTGCAAGCCCGCACGCCTTTGACGACAACTGCAGCCCAGCGCAGCAAGCGTCGCCCAACCTGCCCTGACCACACCACCCCTCCGATGGGCAGGCCTCGCCCAAACTTCAATTTCAAAACCAATTTCGTTTTGTAAGCCTCACCCAAACTCCATCACGTTTACGACGCGTCCCTCCCCCTCCACCTCTCTGACTTTGCTGTGGTACATCATCAGCCAGCGGCCGTCTGCAGAGGGGGCAGAAAGCGTGTGTCAGGGGGCAGAGAGTGACAGTCACAGAATGAGCACAGAGGCGAGGCAGGCGAGAGGGGCGCGGCGGGGCAGCGCAGCTTGCGCCGCCTCCTCCTCCACCCCCGCCCCTTCGTCCCTCCGGCGATGCCCCTGGCGACCGCAGCCGCCCTGCCTTGCTCCACACCCCACGCCCACCCACCACCCACCCACCACCCACCCACCCGCAGCCGTCTGAGCCCACCCGCCCCGCGCCCACCCACCCACCCGCACCCGTCTGAGCCCACCCGCCCGGCGCCCACACACACACACACGCCCCCGCACCCGTCTGATCCCACCCGCCCTGAGCCCACCCGGGGTCGTGGTGATGGAGCAGTGGCCGGGGCCCCACACCGCATTGTACTCGCTCTTCTGCAGCACCGGCACATGGCTCTTCTGCCAGGCTCGGAAGTCGAGCACGTCAGCATGGGAGCGGCCCTGGGGTGATGGGCGGGCGGGCGGGCGGGCGGGCGGCGGGGTGGGCGCGGGCGGCATGGGCGCGGGGGCGAGCGGGCAGAGCGGGGCGAAGCCGGGGGCAGCGGCCACCCCGGGCGTGCCCTGGTCGCCCCGCCAGGCACCAGAGCGCAGCGCGGGCAGAGGAACGCGCGCGCGCGCTGGGAAGGAGCAGGCCGTTCCACGTCGTTCTTTCCACGTCGTTCTTTCCACTCCGGCGCCTCACCGTGAACTCCAGCAGGCCCAGCTTGTAGTCCGGGGTCCAGCAGAGGGAGGCCGAGTAGAGCAGAAAGAGGCGGCCGCCGTGCTGCAGCACCGCGGGGCCCTCATTCACGCGGTTCCCCACCTGGCGCCGGGGGAGGGGGGCAGTGCGGGGGCCACGGGGGGGG
>PCFQ01000011.1:1526816-1560320 GCA_003063905.1 Chlorella sp. A99 | reverse complement strand
GGGGGGGGCGGGTCGGGAGGTGGGGCAGGGGAGCGGGGGCAGAGGCAAGCCGGGGGATGGGAGCAGGGCAGGAAGGCCGAGAGGGTGGGAGGGGCGGGCTGGAGGGAGCGGGCCAGCGCGCCGCTCGCAACGCCGCGTGCGGCGCCCTGCTCATGCGTGCGCGCCGCCCTGCGCCCCCACCTTCTCCCAGCCATGCCAGGGCTGCGACAGCCGGGCCTGGCGGCCCAGGTCCAGCGTCCAAGGGCTCTTCATGGGCGCGATTTGCAGCACCTGGGGGGGCGGGCGCGCAAGTCACAGAGGCAGGCAGGGCTGTGCGGGAGGAGCGGGAGGGGCGGGCCGCGCCCGCGCGCAGCCTACATCTTTCGCCCAAGCCGCACGCCTGCGCACGCGCCCGGCGACCGCTGCGCCGACCCACATGCCCCTCGCCACCTGCTGCGGCGGCTGGCGTGGGGGCACGTCCCACGAAAACTGGCTCCAGACGTAGAAGTCGCGGCCTCGCCTGCGGCGTTGAAATCGCAAGCGACAAGCCGGCACGCAGAGGGCGGTGAGAGACGGTGACACGGGGGCAGTCGCAGTGCAGAGGGCGAGGCCGGGCATGACCGGCAGTGCCATGCTAGGCAGCATGCAGCAGCCATCTATGGTCATCAGCTGCGCTGCGCCGCGCACCAGTTGAGCACGGTGCCATCGATGCCGCCGGGAGTGTTCAGCCAGCCGCGCCACCTGCAGGGGGGCGCGCCCACGGCTGATCGCACGCCACCCAAGGCTGATCAGGCGGGCAACCGTTGCGCAGCCGGGCAGGGAGGCAAGCAGGCTGGCAAGCGTGCGCGCAGAGGGGACGCGGCTGGCAGGCGGGCCTCCTGCCCCGCTGTTCGCTGTTCTCTTGTCGCCAGTATAGGCAACGCAAACATTGCAGCACCCCAGCACTGCATGCCGACCTGTAAGGCCCTAGCGGGTTGGTCATATTTACTGACTCCAGCACAAACTGGTCAGACCTGTGCGACAGCCGCAGAGGCCCAGCCAGCTGCTTCAGAGCTGGGCGGCGGCGGCGCGACGCGGCGGCCAGCAGCCGAGCCTGCTGCGCATCAAGCGCGGCTGCGCGCGGCCAAGCCTCCGCGTTGCTGCAGCGCGCCGCTCACCCTGGGCCCATGCCTTTTGTGACATCCCGGAACGCCGTGGCGTAAATGAACCAGCGCCCTCGCACCCGCAGCAGCTCCGGCGCCCAGATCTCTGCCACATGCGGGCAGAGGGGTGAGGCGGCGCGTTGAGGGCAGGGCGGGAGGGCCGCGGTTGTCGCCCGAGGCCACGTCCCCGCGCATGGCGCCGCACGCTGCAGGCCGCTGCGACTGTGCGCCCCTGCTCCCAAGCCCGGCACCCGCGGCCGCGATTAGCGCCCCTGCACTCTGCCCCACTTGCGCGGCTTCTCCAGGGCCCCACTTGCCTGGTTTCACAAGGCCCGAGTCTGCGCAGAACACCACGTGGGGGGTGGCTTCATCTAGATTGTTCAGGTCCTGCACACCACACACCACAACAGCGCCATGGCCGGGTGAGCGGCTGAGCGAGAGCGTGGCCGACGCCAGCACTCCAGCAGCCGGGATCGCATCCTGGCAGGCGGTGGCACGGCGCGCCGCACCAGCGCAAGCACCGGCCGGGCAACACACGCTCAGCGTTGAGGCACGCGCTTTGCAGTCACGTGACCACGCTGGGGGGCGCACGCTGAGCCCGGCTGCGCTGGCATCTGTCACTGCTGCTGCGCCGCTGCCCTCGCCTGCCGCCCTGGTGTTCGCCTGCCACGACCAATCGCACATGCGCCCGCTGGTACCGCCCCAGCCAACCCACCTGCACCCGAAGGATGGCAATGTCCACAAAGCGCGTCACAAGCACATAGTAATCGATTCCCACTCGGGTCACGAATGGGTCAGCGCCCTCCATCAGAGGCAGGTGGAAGGCGGTGTCGGCTCCAGCTCCGCGCACGGCGCGCCTGCGCAGGCGCAAGGCCGCGCGCAGGCGCCTTAGGTTGGTGGGTGTGCGGCGGGCGGGACGCCCCGCCCAGTTCGCCAGCGGTCCTGCCAGTGCATCTCCTGCTGCGCCGGCGCCTCCACATCGCATGGTAGGGCAGAGAGCGCCACGAGGAGCTGCAGACTCACAGTGCCCGCGTGTTCGCGCTAGTGCAGCTGCCGCACTGCGCTGCTAGCGCCAGGCCCAGCAGCAGGGCCGCCGCAATCTGCATTGCTCGCGATCAACGCATCTGGAGCTCTCGCTTGCTGCTGTGCGGAGGCGAAGGCAGCAATGCACGCTGATCCGAGCAGAAAAGACTCACAACACTCACGAAAGAATGTGGGTAGCCGATCTGCAATGTCTGGTTGTGGCACCGCCTGCGCGGCGGGCTGGGCCCGGCGGCGGTTGCGGATTGGCGGCGGCGGCGGTTGCACATCCTGCAGCCCTCGCTGCTCCAGCTGCTGAGTCCATGATAAAGGGCTGGAAGTTGTCAAACAAGAGCGTCAGCACAGAGAGTGCAATGAACGCAGAGCTAGAGAAGGGAGCACAAAACAAAAATGCGTTCTTCGCCTCGCTTGAACCAGGCAAGCCAGGCCAGCCGACAACCGACAGAGGCTGGGTGCGACAGCATCAGCTGCCCTTGGCAAGCTCGTCGGCGCGGGTGGTGGCCGCATACACAGCGTCGATGAACGCCGCCCGCACGCCCGCCTGCGAGCGCAAGGGCACACGGCAGCAACGGCTGGCATCAGTGACAGACACGCGCACATGGGGAGGCAAGCTGTGGGGGCACGGTGTAGCACAACAAGCGTGCGCGGGGGCGCACGGCGCTCGCTCGCCTTCTCCAGCGCGTGCACGCCAGCGATGGTGGTGCCCGCTGGCGATGTGACCATGTCCTTAAGAGCGCCTGCAGCAGGGGAGGCCGCGCCGACGCCCGCCGCTGAGTGCAGGGCGTGGCGCCGCTCCGCCGTCCCCACGCTCCCCTTCCCATGCTCCTCGCCCGCGCTTTCTCGCCCGCGCTTTCCCGCCCGCGCGCCCAACCCACCCGGGTGCTTCCCCGTCTCCAGAACCATCTTGGCGCTGCCCAGCACCGTTTGCGCCGCCAGCTGCTGCGCAATGTCGCGCGGCAGCCCCGCGCGCACGCCGCCGTCTGCGGCGGGTGCAGGCGGGAGCGCGCGTCGCGCGCGCGCGACGGTGCGGGTGCGCCAGGACCTGGCGTCCTGCCTTGCCCCAATCCCCCAATCCATTTCTCCCTGCGGTCACCGCCGCTGCCCCCAGCAACCACCGCCCCAATCATCCGCCCCAAACAGCAGCAGCTCTGTGTTCGGCAGCGGCCCTGCGCTCGGCCCGCCCCGGCCCGTGGCAGCAGCACCTCTAGGCGGCCCGGTCCGCAAACCTCTGCGTTGTCTACCTATCACCAGTAGCGCTGCGCTCTACGCGCCCGCCCTCACCCGCCAGGGCCTCGATTGCGAGAAAGACGTAGGCGGGGCCGCTGCCGCTGAGCCCCGTCACTGCGGAGAGGAGCTTCTCGTCCACCCTGCAGGCGGGTTCGGAAGGGTGGGTGGACGTGCCGGGTGTGCTGGATGCCAGGGCTGACAAGGGGGGCTGGCTGGCTGGCTGGCTGGCTGGCTGGCTGGCTGACTGGCTGGCTGGCTGGCTGGGAGCCGGCGCCACAAGCGTCGTGGCGGGGGCACGAAGCAACCCCTGGGGGAGCCAAGCAGCTGGGCGCTACAGCCAGCGCAAGATGACCCCCACAGACCACCAGCGCAGGTGAATGCCGCCACGCCCAGGGCCCCCACACACCACCCTTTCCAGCAACCCCCCCATCCATCATCACTCCCACCTGTAGATGCGGCCCACCGCCTCGAACAGCCGCCGCACCGTCTCGGCGTCGCCGTCGTCGGCGCGGCCACCCAGGCACATGGCCGCAGCAGTCTCGCCCACGAGGCAGGGCGTGTTTGGCATGACGCGCACCAGGCGTGCATCCTTGCCCGCCGCGTCTGCGAGCGTCTGCGCAGGGGGCGGAGCAGGCGGGCGATCGGACAAGCGCGCAGCAGGCGACAGCGGGCGGGGCACAGGCCGCAGGAGGGGTCTGTCGGGAGGGGAGCGCGCCCCGGCGCTCACGCACGTGCACCCGCGCCAGCCGAGCCAGTCGGCCACACGTCACACGCCTTTCCACCTGCAGCGTGACGCCCGCGGCGATCGACACGATGACGTGGCGGTCCTCCAGGCGGGGGGCCACCTCGCGCAGCACGAACGACACGTACTGGGGCTTCACCGCCACGAACACGACGTCGGAGCTGGCCACGACCTGTGTGTGTGGGGGGGTGGGTGGGGTGGGTGGGTGGGGGTGGGGGTGGGGGTGGGGGGCTTCACACCGCCGCGCTCCAACGCCAACCGCCCGCCCCATCCAGGCGCTCCACTCCGCTTCCTCTGCCGCCGCCCCGCCGCCCGCCCGCCCGCAGCACAGCACGCCACACCCTCTCGCACCTCCGCGTTGGTGTCCACAGGGTTGGCGCGGAAGGAGCGGAAGACCTCCTTGCGCTCGGCCATGGGGTCGGTGGCGAAGATGTTCTCCGCCTTGACCACGCCCTGCGCAGGTGGATCAGGGCGAGGCAGTGGCTCGAGGCAGCACGACCAGCATGCACAGCGGGTGCGGATGCAATGGACGCCAGCAGCGGCAGGCGAGGCGAGGCAGTTGCGCGCGGCGCGCAGGGCGGGCACGCGGCGGGGCACGCGCTCGGGGGCGCGTGGCGCCAGAGGAGGGTTGGCCTGGAGGGCTGGGCAGCACGCAGGCCAGTCGCACGCACTCAAATGTGGTGGAATTGCCAGCGCTGAGCAAAGCAGGCGGCCGCACACCTTGGCAATGAGGCCGCGCGCCAGCGCCTCGGCCATCTGGCCCGCACCGATGAAGCCGATACGCTCCCCGCCCACCATCGCTGCCGGTGCCTGCGCGGCGGCAGAGCAGCGCGGCGGCGCGGTCGCAGGAGCGCCACCTCGGCGCCTGCCACCTGCCGCCGCCCGCCGCCCGCCCGCGCGGCGAGACTCCGAGCGGTGGCTCCACCCGCAGCGCCCAGCCAGCAGGGTGCACCGCTTGCACGCCGCGGACACGGCGAGGGCTGTCGTGGCCGCCAGCGCGCACTCGTTCTTGTAGCGGGCTCGCTTGCGAGGCTCCTCTGCCTCTTTGCAGGCTACTGTGGTAGCGGTGGCAGACACAAAAGCGAGACAGTTGAAGATCGCGAGCAATGAGCCCTCAGGGCGCCTGGGCAGGCCTCTTGATGCCGCCCGCCTCCCCAGTGTCCAGCCTGGAGTTTATTCCAAAGCGTTTGAAGCCGATCACTCGGTTCTTAGCTCCTCTCTACGCACATGGGCAGGCAGAGGGAAGCGCAGCAGCCAGGCGAGTGAACTTGCCCACAGTCTTACGTTGCAGGCAATGCTGACGCTCGTGATGAATCGCAGTGTGGCCCAAGATCGCGCAGAAGAGAGGGAAGCTGCAGACGCACGTGAGCGGATGGGCGGCGGCGGGCGGGAGGCCGGAGGCGGGTGCCATGCGAGCCCTCGCTCGCCACCTAGCCCCCCAACACACCCGGCTGCCCCCGCCGCAGGCCGACCACCACCTCCTGCTGCTGCCGGAGGCGCTCACGACCACCGAGGCTTCGGCGTTTGTGGCCGCCGCCGAAGCGATAGGCTTCCAACACCAGGGCAGCAGGGGGGCGGCCTACGGCGAGGCGTTTCGCGACAACGACCGCATCGGGCTGCAGGTGCGCTTGCCTCCCGCAGGCAGGGCCGACAGCTTGCAGCTGCCGCTGCCTCTTCCGCGCCCCGGCTCAGCTGGGCCGCTCGCGTGCTGCCAAAGAGGAGGCTGGCTGTGGCCAGCTGCGACGGCCTGCCCAAGCACCCAGCACACCGCGGGCCCCCCCCCCCCACGCGGCACGCTCCTGCCCCTGGCCTGCCCCCGGCCTGCCGGCCCGGCAGGTACCGCAAGGGCCAGCGGTTTGGGCGGCACATCGACGACAGCAACGAGCTGCCCGGCGGCCGCTTCACCGGCTACACGCTGCTGATCTACCTCAGCGCCTGCGGCGGCGGCGAGACGGTCTTCTACGGCCCGCGCAACCGCCGGATCGCGGCCGTCGCGCCGCGGGCCGGCCTCGCGCTGCTGCACCTGCACGGCGAGGAGGACTGCTTGGACCACGAGGGCGCGGCGGTGACGGAGGGCGTCAAGTACGTGCTGCGCTCGGACGTGGTGTTCCAGCGGCGGTAGTGGGGAAGGGGAGGGGCAGGCTCGCAGTGGCAGCGGGCCGCCGCACAGCGCGGGCGCGCGCACGTGCTGTGCTCACCATGCAATGCAACATAAGGTTGTGTTTGCCACACATCGTTCACAATCAGGCGAGGGGTGGAGTTGCCTCAGAGTGAGGCATGTGCGCTGGCAGGCAGCAGTCGTGCAAACAAGTCGTGCGGGCGGGCGGGCGGGAAAGCGCCGCATGGACGAGAAGAAGATGAGGGATCACCCAGAAACTATCCCCAGCGAGCTTCTGCTGCGACTCAGGCGCAAGGGAGCCCCTGCAGAAATGGTGTTGTGCCGGCAGCTCACGGCCATGGGCCTGCTGCTGGCGCTCTTGATCGGTCCAGGGGAGGCATTCGCGCGCCTTGGAAGGGGCAAAACCATCAGCGAGTACTCCTGTAGCTACGACTCCTGGTCCTGCGTCGACAAGTGGTGCGAGCGGCTGCCTGCCTCCGTCACGAGTGTGGGGAGCAGGCTGCAGCGCGGGGAGGTGTGGGAGGCTGTAACTGTCGCACCCTGGCATGGCGTGACCGGCAGATGGCGACAGCCGACGCCGCGTGGCGCGCCTCCCTCTCCCTCCATCCCTCCAGCTCCTTCTGTCTCAAGAACAAGCTCTACCAGTGCCCGCCCAAGACCTGGTGCTACATGCCGCGCAGCGCGCCCGAGGCCCCCAGCTCCCACGTGCGGCGCCCCGCTGGCAGCCACGCCTCCCTGCCTCCCCGCCCGCCCTCGCACGCAGAGCCTGCCTCATGCTCGTGCCCCATGGCCGCCGCCTCCCCCGCTGCGCAGAACCCCTACGGACCCTGCGTGCCCGACCACACGACGGCGGGCGTGTGCCCCCTGGCTGGCTCCGCCCTGGCGGCCTACGTCACCTCCGACCGGCACCACCCGCTCAAGGCGCCGCCTGCGCCGCCCAACGATGCCGCCGTCGGCATGTACATCCTGTTCCGCCACAAGCCGCACTGGTGGCCCGACAGCGTGCCTTGGACCGACGAGCTCGGCAAGCTGGAGAGGCAAAAGGCAAAGGAGCGGGAGGCGCGCCAGCGCGCACGCGAGCGCGCGCGCGAGCAGCAGCGCGCGAGGAAAGAGGCGGCGGCGGCGCAGCGGCGGCAGCAGCGCAAGCTCGCGCCGGGGGGCGGCAGGCCGGCCGCAGGCGCAGGCGATGGGGCGGCCGCGGCGGCCACAGTGGATTCGGTAGGCCAGACAGCAGCCCCCCGCAGAGAGCAGCAGCCGGCTGCAGTTGCTCAGCAGCGGTAGCAGCTGAGGCATGGCTGGCAGCCCTGCTGCCCCTTGTAGCTGTTGCATGCGCCCCAGCGCATGCGCAGCGCCCTTGTGTGTGCGCACTGCGGCTTTTGGCCGCGGGCGCGAAGCAGAGATGTGCCTTCCGCTGCTCTCGCTGCTGCAACAGCAGCAGCTTTGTATGCTTCAGCTGTTGCAGGGGTTGCCCCATCAGAAGTCGGCAGCGCCCACCTAACCTACTTTCCTGCATTCTTTTGAGTGTTGCTCGGACCTCTAAAAAAACAAAAACGTAAATCGAGGTGTCCTGTGAGGCAGGGGAGCGGGCAACAGCCAGCAGCAGCAAGGCAGCCGGCCGCCGCGTGCGTGCGAGGGCCGTCGGCTCGTCCTCGAACAAGCGGCCGCTGCCCTAGAGCAGCCTGCGCACCGCCCCTCCTGTGCCTCCGCCCAGGGCGCGTCTTCGATTGGCCCCAGATGCTGCACCAGCACGCTGCGCGCCGGCCCCGAGGGCACGACGCGGCGCGCAGGCGCATCGCCTGGGGCTGGCGGGGGACGCGCTGTCAAGGGAGGAGGAACAGGACGGCGGTAGAGTGGCAGCTGCAGGGCGGGGAGGACCCGATTTCCGACAGCGAGCTCTCGGTGCTGTCCTCCTGCTGCTGGTGTCGTCTGTCAGCCCAGTGCCCTGCGCAACACGCCTGCCAGCACCGACATGCCGCTGGTGCGCTCGCGTCAACACGCTCCCGGCGCCAATGCCAATGCCAAACGCTTCTGCAGGGCAGGGCGAGGGTTCTGCTTCAGCGACCGCAGAGCCCAGAGAGGCACCGCGTGCTTGTCCCCCCGCCTGCTTGCCGTGACGTGCCCGCTCAAGACAACCCCTGCAGTGCCGGCCCCGGCCTCCGCCCGCAAGTTCACAGCGGCGGGGCTGGGGTGCCCCAACCACAACCGCCGCCTCCTGTTCCTCCTCCCATGGCGTGCCGGGACGCCTCATCCGCCAGCCAAAGGCTACACGGCGCGCACCCAACACCGCGCGCAAGGTGAACACGTGGCGCCAGCCTGCAGACGGCTGCGTGCGCGGTCCACCCCGCCGCACCACTTGGCTGGTGCTGGCTGGTGTTTTGAGGCGGACGCCGGCCCTGCAGCGTCTCAACAACTCCCAGCCTGGCGCGCGGGCGGTGCGCCCCAACCGCAACCGCCGCAGCCCAGCGGCAGGAGCCCAGCGCCGCGAGCTCGGCGTCAGACAGGAAGCCGTACCAGCCCTGCGCCTGCCAGCGCCCCTCGTGGAGCGGCAGGCGCAGGGCAGGGATGGCCCCTTCCGAAGACGAGCTCATGGTCCCATGCGACTGCCGCGAGGACGCGCAGGCAGTGGGCGAGCAATAGCCCAGCCTAGCTCGGTGGGCGGGCAGCACTGGCGGGTGGGCGGGCGGGCGGGCGGCGGCAGCGGGGGGGCAGGACTGCTGCAGGACCGCTGGCCCATGCCGACACAGCCAGCCTACTAGGGGTCGATCACAGCCGCCGCCACAGCCGAGCGGGTGGAGAGCAGCGCAGCCGGCTCGCCATCGAGGAAGGGGCCTGCCAAGCGCTCCACGGGTAGTGCTCTTCAGGCAGGCACAGGGCGGGCACGGCCCGTTCACCGACGCCGAGCCGGTAGCGCTCTGCTCCTGCCGCCGTGAGGTGAGTGCTCGGCCCGCCCGGCCGCCCGCATGCTCGCCGCCGAATTCAAGAGAACATGGCAGCCCCATGTTTGGGCGGTGGAACGATGCTGCGGCTCGCTGCGGGCACTTGGGGCAGCTTGCCGGCCCCTGAGTGCGGTTTGGGTTTGCAGACCGGTGCGAAAGAGCGCCGTCAGGCAGAACTGCTGTCGTAGGTGCGGCGCCAGCGTCCCCGCGGTCGCACAGCGGGCGCTTGCTGCGGCCGATCGCCCGCCTGCCCTGCCTCATGGGACACGTCAATTTCAGCATTGGGACACAGGCCTGACACAGAAACAAGTAGGGAAGGACAGCAGAAAGAATGCAGTTTGCAGAGAAACCTCTGGCAGGCGGGTGGCGGCATGCGGGGGGTGCCTTCTCAGCGCTATTTGTATAGCTCTTTGAGAGAGGCGGCTGCCGCCGCTCCAAACCGTGCAGCCCACGTGCCGATCTCCCCATCCAGCTCGTCATCCCCCCAACCCTCTCCCTCCTGCTGCCGCACGCGCTGCCGCAACTCGTCCAGCAGCCGCAGGCGCGCATCATTCAGCAACCGGGCAGCGGCCGCGCGACGCTCCTTGGGCACCGCCGCCTGCATCGCCTCTGCGATGGCGCGCCGGCAGGCAATGTCCACTCCGTGCACCAGGCTGGCAGCCGTGGCCTGCCTCGCCGCCGCTTTGACGGCCTCGATCTGCTCGGCGTCGAGCGGCGGCGGCGCGGGCCGGCCCCAGGCCGCCAGCACGCTGCGCCAGATGCCTGCGGTACCTGGGCCGCCGCCCATGCCGCCTGCCCCATCCTCCTCGAGGACATCCACAGCAATTGCGTGCCTGTCCCAGGGCGGTGCACCGGCGGCGCCAGGGGGCTCGAGCGCTGCAGCCATGCGGTCGATGATCCCTGGCGGCACGCGCGCGCCAGGCGGCCGGCACGCATTGCGGCGCGCCGCGAGGCCGGGCGTGCAGCGCAGGTGCAGCTGCGCAAAGGCGGCGCCGTGTGCCCGCGCCAGGGCGTAGCACTCGCTCCGCATGCTGCGCAGGTGGTAGGTGTCGTCTGCGATGACCAGTCGTCGGCGCGCAGTCTGCTGGCCAGCTGCGGGGTTTTCGGCGCCGGCGGGCGCCAAAGCGTCGCTGCCCGCCAGCGCCGCCTCCACCGCCGCCAGCGCGGCACGCCTGCCGCGCCGCCAGGCCTCCGGGCTGAACTCCTCGCCCTCCTGGCCGCACCCCAGCTCGTCAAAGCAGACGTGGAGCGCGATCAGCGAGCCATCGCCCTGGGCGGGTGCCGTGGAGACCAGCTGCTTTGCCAACGTGGTCTTGCCAGACCCGGGAAGACCGCAGAGGACCAGAAGACAGCATTGAGCCGCATGCTTGGCCGTGCGCATGCACACAGGCTTGTGCTCCACATGTATTCTTCTGCAGAACGGAATTGGGAGTGATCTGCAAGTGCTGGTAGCGATGGCAGAGAGGTTTTGTGGTACGAGGTCTGAACAACTTCGTTGGCAGCTATCTGAGAATGGCAGATGCCTTACATTTTTCAGAGAACTACAGACAGAAATGTAGTTCTCTGAAAGCTCTTCTGTGGCAATCCCTCGCGATCAGCCTGCTCAGGAGGCATGTGTCCACCGTGTCCCGCCCGCCCTGCCTGCACCCTCCTCTTAATTGGCGTGCGGAAGCTAGCAGCTCATGCGCCTGGCGAGCTGGTCGCGACAGGGCAGGCGGCGACTGGGGCAGCCCGCAGACTGCCCTCGCGGCCATCCACGCGGCCCGCGGCCGCGCTGCCCATCCCGCCCGCTGTCTGGGATGACGCACCTGCTGGGCTGGCTGTTGGTTGGCCTGGCGACGCGGCCGCATGCCAACAGGGGCGAGCCGTTGAGGCAGGAAACAGGGGCCAGCCACGGGGCATTCATGATCCAGCACCTGCCCAGCAGAGGGTCTCACTCCCAGTGCTGCTCACCTGCGCCCGCCCGGCTGCACCCTCCAATGCCGCAATCAAGTGGACTGCAGGGCTCAGCAAGTGTATCTGCAGGGAACCGCAAGTGCGGGCGGCCGCCAAGTGCGCCTCTTGCAGCCCCCTCATTGGGTGCAAGCGCTGTCCTGCCTCGGCGCCCATCTTCCAAGTGGGCAGGACCGAGGTGGGCGGCTGCGCGGGAGGAGGGAGGCCGACATGGCAGGTCCAGGCTGGGAGGGCCGTGCCCTGCAACCACTGTGACAGCGCCGCACAAAGGGGTTTAGGTTGCAAGGCTATGCGACATGCAATTGCAGTCCTCCACACATCCATCACTCTGTACAGCAGAGAAAGAGAGGGATGTGATGGAGAGATCGGCCCCGCGAGAAAGCCATGGGAAGGGCGGCAGGCGCGTCGGGCGGCGGCTGCCAGCGCAAGCGCGCCACCTGGCACCAGCGGCCAGCAGAAATCCCCTCCCAACGCGCTCTTCTGCGAGTCAGCGGGTTCAGCCCAGGTGCGCGACTGGCGTGGTCACTTCGAATTCAAAGGTACGGTGCATGACATGACATGACAATGTTGCGGGACGCATTACCAGTTTAATGGCGATGCAGGAACTGCATTATCTGATAGCAGAAAGATCGAGCTCACATTTGAGCGCCACGCTTGAAACGAGCCAGCGGGGATCCAATTTGGGCGCCTCATGCCTCCATCGCCCCCTTCCTCCATCTGACTGTTGTCACAGCAAGCTGGAGGGCCAGCTGGGAACGTTGTGCGGTCTGAGAGGGAGGCGTGGGCGAGGTGCTTGCCGCCAGTGTGAGGGGGACATGATCTGAGGCCAGCGCTTGAGGATCGGATCGCAGGGCGGGCTGACACGGCCTAAGGCGAGTGGCGGGGAGCGGGGAGAGGCGGCGCTTGAACCCCCCCATCATTACCACTCCGGCTGCCCTAGCGCAATGCCCCTCCGCCTCAGCTCGGGCGGCCTGTGCGGGGCATCTGCAGGTCCTGCCGTCTCGCGATGAGCTCGTACCACGCAGCCCTGTCCCTCCCGCCGGGGCGGCCGTTCGAACCCGCCGTCCTGCTGCCCGCCGAGCCAGTCCACCTGCCCACCCTGGCCCCGGCGGCCCACCTGCAGCCCAGCGGCCACGGTATGCACATGGTGTGCTCCAGCGCGGCGGGCTTGCATGGGACGGTAGCGGCGGCGCCATTCATCGCCGCCCCGTCCTGCCAGCACCAGCTGCCTGCAGCCAGGTCGACGCAGCAGGCAGCAGACCATCATGTGCGGGGCCCGTTTGTCAGCGCCGCCGCTGCCAATCGCCCGCTGCTGCTGGACCGGCAGGCCAGCAGCAGCGCCGGCCAGCCCGGGCTGGGGCGACCGCCGCTGCCGCGCGACGCGCGCGTCCAGGGGATCTCCCTAGGCCTCGGCACCGTGCACGAGGCGCCCCCCTGGCAGCCGGCGCTGCAGTCGCAGGCCCCCATGGACCTGTGCGGCAGCAGCTTTGGCTCGGGCATGCTGCAGGAGCTGCTGGCACACCAGTCGGCGATAGCAGCGGCGGCGCAGCAGCAGCCCGCGCTGGCGGCGGCGGCCGTGCCAGAGGCGCCGCCGGCGCCCGCCCCTGGCCGCCGCAAGGCGGGCGCCCGCCGCTCGCTGAGCTCCAACTTTGATGTGGCGGCTGTAGCGACACCAGAGAAGCAGCACAGCAGCAACGGCAGCCTGGCAGCAATGGACTCGTTCGACAGTGAGCGGGGCAGCGCGGCCGCCGCTGCTTTCGGTTGTTGCCCGGCACGTGCATGTGCTCGCCTTGAGCTCTCGCCAGCAGCACCCGAGCCGGGCTCACGACCTTGCTTCCCCCCTCGCCTCCCCCCACCCCGCCCGCCCCCGCAGGCGAGGCCGCCGAGGTGCTGCTGTACAGCCAGGGCTCGAGCACGTCCATCGCGGACGGCGCCTCCCCGCTGGGGCCGGCGACGCCGCAGGCGCCCGGCGCGCTGCCGCCCGTCGACGAGGCGGGGCCCTCGTCCAGCGCCGCCCCCTGCGAGGCCGACCCGCACATGCTGCCGCTGCAGCACATGCTGATGTCAGAGCGGGCACAGTCGCTGAGCAGCCTGGAGGTCAAGGCGATAGTGTACAAGGTGCGCGCCCCAACGTCGGTGGTTTGCTCGCGGCTCGTGCGCATGCTCCGCCTGCCCGCCCGCCTGCTCACAACCCCCCTGGCCCCGCCCCTCTCTCCTCCCCCAGGTGACTGGCGACCTGTGCCGCCTGCACGACGCCGGCATGCTCCACCGCCACGTCACCATCGCCAGCGTGGCAATCAACCGCTCAGGCAACCTGGCCACCGCGCGCCTGATGCCGCACCCCCGCAACGCCGGCGCCGGCGCCGCGCGCCGCTTCGTGGGGCGCAAGGCCGCCGGCGCCGACGCCTACCTGGCGCCCGAGCTGGCGCGCTGCCCCGGCGAGCTGGTGGCCCACACCCCCGCCTGCGACATGTGGTCCCTGGGCGTCCTGCTCTTTGCGCTGCTCAGCGGCGCGCACGTGCCGTTTGGCAGCAGCGGCCTGTGCTGGACCTCTGTGCCCAACATGCCCGGCCCCACCGAGACGGTCGACCGCCTGCAGCGCTGGCTGCAGGTGCGCCGCCCGCCCGCCCGCCGCCTTTGCGCCACGCAGCCTGACCCCGCCGCCGCCGCCCCTGCGCGCGCCGCGCCGCGCCGCGCCGCGCCTCAGACCTGCTGCCCCCACTGGCCCGCCTCCTGTGCCACTGTCTCGATCTTTCTTCCTTCTTCCTCCTCGTTCAGGAGCACATGGACTGCAAAGTCAGCGTCATCAACGAGATGAGCCTGGAGCAGGTGCGCTGCGACCTAGGGGTGGCCCTTGTTCGCGTCGGCAGCCGGCAGCCAGCGCGCCCGGCGCGCTGGCCGAGCGCCGAGCGCCCTGCGCATGCCCGCCCGGAGCGGTGCTCCACTGGGCGCGCCCCGCGGCGCGCGCCGCTGTCCCTCGGTGCCGCACGCCCACGCGCCGCCGGCTCCACCCCCCGCCCCCGTCCCCCTCCCTCTCCCCCCCCCCCTTTTCAGGAGTGCGCGGCAGAGCCTCGCCCCATGAGCATCGGAGCCTCGGGCGAGATGCGCATCATTGGATTTGACCCCGATGGCCGCGCCCTGCTGATGGGCCTCCTCCACGCCGACCCCGCCCAGCGCCTCACCGCCAGCCAGGTGCGTGCGAGATGCGCGCGCCCGAGCGCGCCGTCGCCTGCTTGCCTGCCGCAGCGGCGGCCCCGGCGCACGCGGCGTCGGCTGCACCGCCAGCGACCCCAAGGCGCGCGCTTTGTTCTTTCCTCCCGTCCTCACCGCCCTGCCGCACGGCCTTCTGTTCCCCCACCCCCACCCCCGCCGCAGGTGCTGCGCCACCCCTGGCTGACCGAGGTGGTTGACCTGATCCCTGCGCCGATGTTCGTCCCCCAGCCAGCCGCCGCGCCGGCACCCATCCCCCTCGCCTCGCACCCGCGCACGCCCCTGGGCGCGTCGCTCGCGCCCGCGGGGGGCGCGGCCACGGCCGCGGCGGCCGCCGCGCAGTACGTCCTGCAGCAGCGGCAGCAGGCAGAGGCGGCGGAGGCGGCGCATCATCGCCAGGAGGCCGAGGCGCGCGCCGCGGCCGAGCTCGCCCATCAGGCGGCGGCGGCGGCGTTTACGCAGCAGCAGGCGGCGCTCGCGCCGCGGCAGGGCTCGCTGGGGTCTCAGAGCTTCGAGGAGGCGCTGCTCCACTTTGCCTCCACCTCCCACCTGGCCTTCTACCCGCCCGCCACGCCCTCGGGCGCCTGGGCCCTGGGCGACGCCGACAGCGCCCTTTCGTGCGGCTGCTCCCTCTCGTCCCTCGACGCCGGCTGCACCTCGGGCGCGCACGCGCACCTGGGCGCCTACGCCGGCTGCGACGCGTCGCTGGACGACCTGCTGGCCGCTGCGGCCGCCACCGAGCTGGCGGCCGCCAGCGCCGCCTGCAGCGACCTCGTGGCGGGCCAGTTCTCTTCCTCCTGGGACGCTTGCCTGGGCGGCCACAGCATGCGCGGCTGAGCGGCGCAGACGCGCGGCGCGCCACATGTGGCGCGCTGCCGGAAAAAACGCACGCACCTGCGCCACTCGTCCGCCCCGCGGCCGCCCCCACGTGCGGCGCCCGCCTTTTCCCCTTGTGGCGCTGCCCTCCTGCCTCTTGGCAGCTCCTAGCGCCGGCGCTCGTCCTCTGCGGGGCTAGCGGCCGCCTGTACCCTTTTGCCACACTGCTTCCTGTCTAGACACCCTGATCCACGTCCCATCTCCCTCTAGCGCCCCCCCCCCCTTGCCCCTGGGTGCCTCGAGCCGTGGGGCTCACGCTCAGCAAACATAATTCGTGCCTCCCCAACGCCTCCCGATGCGCGAGCACAGTCTTTTTTCTCGCCTATGGCATTCCCAGCAGCTCTCTTCGCAGTCTCCCTCCCCACCCCCCTCCATAGCGCACGCAGCCAAAGAACTCCTCCTTTCATTCACGAATCGCATTCATCCCCGCTTCCCGGCCCTTCTGCAGACCTCTGTGTTTGATGCCCCACGATCCGAGGCACGCTAGCAGCGCGGTTTTGCAGGTTCATTCTGCGCCCCTCTTTCCACAGCCCCTCTTTTCCACCTTCAGCACACGCGGTGGCCGGCAAGCGCACGTGTAACGCCCCTCATCAGCAGGGGGACAGGCGGTGAATTTCGGCGGCAACAGGGCCACAGCACGCGCTTTGAACAACAACGTGATGGGGAGGGTCGAACGCCTGCCCGTTCGCATTCTGCCGCCTGAGCGCCGCGACACACTACTCCCTCATTCTGGTTTGGTGGAACTGTTGGTCGCTTTATTAAACCCTACCCACTGACAGCCAGCGCTGCAGGTCTCAGACTTGGCGCTCTGAGTCAGAGCGCCTAGTCAGCACCCAGCTCGCACTGATATCCCTTTCCTTTTCGTTGTGCTAGTTTTTTTGCGAGCTCCGAGCGTTCCTTGTGGCAGTGGCATTGACAGATCGGGTTTGACGCTCTCCTTCTGATTCGAATTTTAAAATGCTCGCGCTGGCGATTGCTCCCACGGCCCTGCGGCCCGGCCTACCCAACAACGGCAGGGTTGCCCGCAGGTGGGTGTCCTTGCGAACGCAATGAGCTTGGAGCCTATGCATGAAGCCTCCTCGCGCTGATCCGATCCACAGCCTGGCTTGCAGGAGCGGCACGGCGCAGCTGGCGCGCTTGCCGGCAGCTCGGCCTGCTCGCCGCACGCCAGCTCGCCCGGCCGCCGCCCTCTTCGCCGACCCCTCTGCTGCCGAGGCAGGCGTCACGCTGGCCCAGCAGCTCTACTCTTTGTTCAACACCCTCACCGGCTTTCTGCTGGTGACCTCGCTGGCCCACGTCGTGGCACAGACCACCCGGCGGGGCCTGCTGTCCGCCGCACGCACGGCCGCGCCAGCGGCCGCGGCTGCGAGCGTGGAGGCGACTGCCATGGTGCTCGCCGCCGCTGTTGAAGAGGCGGCTGAGGAGGCGGCGCCCGCGGTCCCCGCCCCCACGCTCGCGCCTGCCGCCACGGTGACCGACGTCTCTGACATTCGGTGAGGGGCCTTTTGGTTGGGGCAGATGTGGTGGGTGCAAGCTGATTCACCGGCAGGGGACTGATTGAGGAGTATGCCTGCTCCTGTCGCTGAGGCACGTCGGTGTCCCGCCCCACGCCTCCATCGCGCTTGCAGGGCACAGCTGCAGCAGGCGGCCGACGCGGCGGTCGCCGCCATCCAGACCGCCGCCAGCGAGCCGCCCTCGGCGCCCACGCCGCGCGCGGCTCCCGCCGCCGCAGCCGCTGCGCCTGCCAGCGCCAAGCTGACCGCCCAGGACGCCACCAGCCAGGTCCAGGAGTGGATCGCCGCCTGGGACACCAAGCCGGGTGCGGCTCCCACGCGTGCGCTGCGCTCGCGGCGCCTGCTGCTGCTGCTGCTGCTGCGCCAGCTCCTGCTTTGCCGGCACGCGCGCCAGCGCGCCCTGCCGAAGAGCCGCCGCTCGCCCGAGCAAGTGCCCTCCTCTACGGCTGCGGTCGGCCGCCTGCCACGCCGCTCTGCCGCAGGCGACAAGGGCGCCGAGGAGGCGGCGCCGGCGGCCGCGTTTCCCGCTGCCGCCGCCGCCAGCGCGAGCACCCCCATCATCGATGACACGCCCGCCACCGCGGTGGCCGCCGCGGTGCTCGACGCGCTGACCGCCAACGCGCCCGTCGGCATCTCGCCTGGCGGCGCCGCGCGCGGCGCGCCCGCGCCCGCGCCCGCCGCGGAGGAGGCCGCCGAGCTCGCGCTGGCGGCCGTGGCCGCCACGCCCGTCGCGCCTGTCCAGGTGCGGGGCGTGGGCGCCCGCGCCACAGGCTGCCGCTTCCAGCGTCGCCTGGCCGCCTGTGGGGGTGCTGCAACCAGCCTCGGCATACGGCCTTTGTCTCTGTGTCTCCTCTCTCTCCCCCTTCGCTCTCACTTCTGGGCGCTTCCCTCTCTCGGTGGCTGTCGCAGGACGGCGCCGCAGAGGCGCAGGCGGCGGCCGAACGCGCCTATCGCGATCGCATCTCGGCGGCGCTGGCCGACAGCCCCGCGGTCTTGCAGGGCAGCAAGCTGCTCGCCGAGCCGGCGGCGCAGCAGGCCAACGTGCGCGCTGCTGGGAGCCCTAGGCAGCACGATGCGCAGCCGGCCGTGTTGCAGACAGCGACACCACCCCTGTCACCAGTCAAGGCTCGCCTCTCGCCTCCTGCCCCCTCCCCTCCCCCTTGCAGGCACCCGCCGCCAGCGAGGAGGAGTACCAGACCCGCATCAAGGCGGCGTGGAGCGGCTACGAGGCCCGCAAGGCGGCGGAGGAGGAGCTGCTGGCCCGCAGCGAGCGCGTGCTGGCCGAGCTGGTGGGCAGGGGGGGTTGGGGTTGGGGGCTGTGAGTGTGCATGTGCGGAAGCGGTAAAGGGGGTTGGTGAGGTATGCGGTGGGGCCGTGTTTGGCAGTGTCGCAGAGGACGGGAATGCAGCAGGCCCCGAACCACGCCGCCCCACCCTCCTGCGCGCTGCTCCGCAGGCGGCCAAGGAGGCGGCCGAGCGGCAGGGCGAGGTGGCCGCCGCCGTGGTGCAGCCTGGCACGGAGCAGTCGCTGGCTGCGGCGGCGCTGGCCAACATTCTCAAATTCTTCCAGCTGCTCCGCAGCCTGGTCACCAAGTTTGTTGCCTTTATCACCGGCGGCGCGTTTGGCGGCAGCGGTGCCGGCGCCGCGCCCAGCGCCGCCTGAGGGCAGGCGTGCATCGGCGGCCGTGCGGCTGGCCACGCCGCACCGGCGGCGGACCAGGCAGGCTCGGGGCCTCGCCTCGGGCGCTGCTGGCGCTCCACCCTCGCAACATTAGATATTCATCAAAGGTGATGAGACGAACCGAACCCATGCAACCTGATAACTACCGGCGGTGGCTTTGCACTGTCTCTGTGTCTCCTGTCCAGTCGTCTCTGCTGTAGGCAGCGCCGGGCCCGCCCCAGCGGCAGCGCGCGCTGTGTATTAAGCTGTCTGTAGGCCGTCGTCAGTTTCTTGTCGCTCCCATTCCCAGTGTATGTGAGTTGGCTGAGAGATCGAGCGCATGTTACACCAAAGTAACTGCTCATGGGAGCCAGGGGAGCCACCACCTCGGCGCTCGTGCACAGCACCTCCTCCCCCTCGTCCTGGCTGCTCGTGCTGCTGGTCGCGCCATCCGCGCCGCCGCCGCGCGAGCCACGCGGCCGCGCCGGCAGCCGCCACAGCTCGTGCTCGAACGTCACGCGCACGGGCGTGCACCTGACCACGCGGCAGGTGGCGCAGAAACCCCAAGTGCGGCCCTGCTCTACGTGTTCGACCGTGCAGCCGTGCAAGTACTCTGTGGCCGCATGGGGCGAGGCAGAGATGGCTCTGCAGCCAATTGGCCAGGCTGGGCGCCACCGCCAGCACGCCGCCGCCGCCCCCGATCCTCAGAAGATTCCTCTGCTGCGATTCACGCGCCCGCGGCGACGCTTGATCTCATGTGTTGCATCGTCCCTCGGCTTCACGCAGACGCGGCGTCACATAAGCTCCTGTGCACGCCAGGGCTGCCCGTCCTCCGTCTCCATGGGCAGGCCGTTGATCAGTGCCCGCCGCAAGGCAGCATTGATCCGCTTCGGCCGGTAGCCCGCGTCCAGGGACACCACCACCGCCTCTGCCGACAGCACCAGCTCCTCCCCTTGCCCCTGCGGCGCGCCGCCGCCGGCGCCGCCGGCGGCGGCTTCGCCTCGCCGCCCCGCGCCGCGCGGCCGCGGCGGCAGCCGCCACAGCTCGTGCTCGAACACCGCGCGCACGCCCGTGGTCCGCGCCACGCGGCAGGTCCCTCGGAAGCGGTCGCCCGACCGCAGCGGCTGGTGGTACTTCATGTGCAGCTCCGACAGCGCCAACGCGTCGCCCGACCGCGCCACGCCGTCGATGCTGCGGCGGGGGGCGGGGAGGCGGGGCGGGCGTGTGGGCCTGGGGGGCGGGGGGGCCGCGGCCGCCGGCTGGCGGCGTGGACGGGCCAGGCGCGGCCCGGGCGGCGACCCAGCTGCCGGCGCCGATGCCTGTGCCGCGTGCGCCTTCCCGGCCACAGATGGGCCGCAGCGCACCTGATGTTGAGGTGCAAGAGGTACTCGTGCCTGACTGCGCGTGCTCACAGGCATGGAGGGGGTGGGCAAGGCAGGGGAGTGGGATGCAGATGCGACGCTCAGCCTGCCGGCTGGCACTGGAATTGCCGGCACGAGCTGAAAATGCTTCTGAGCTCACCATGTTGCGTGTAGGAGGCGTAGATTGCATTGTTCACCACTAAAGAAGAAGGGATAAGAGAGGAGGGGAAAAGGAGGAAGAATAGAAGGGAGGGGGGGGGGGGGGGGAGTGGGGAAAAANGGGGGGAGTGTGCGATACGATCCCCGGGTGGGGTGGGGTGGGGTGGGGTGGATGCAGCAACAGGCTCTGCAAACGCAAGAGTCGCGCTCTCACCTCCAAACTGGTCAATCTCGTAGTCCCGCACGGTCATCTCAATGCTAAACACATAGGGGTTTTCCTCCGTGCCAGCGGCGGCGGCGGCGGGGGCGGCGGCGGCGGCGGGGGCGGCGACAACTGCACGGCCCCGCTGCCGCCGCATCACGAGCCGCCTCCCGCTTGCTGCGCCAATGTCTCTGCAGAATGGCGCCGCCGCTGGAGCAGCGAACGGCGCCACCATCGTCTGTTTTGTTTGTCAGGTGGACAAGCTCTGCAAACGAAAGGTGGGCTCCTCTAGAATCGCAGATCGGGACCCAATTGCGATTGTGTGTGGCAAGATGAAAATGGCAGATGTCTCTCCGGTTTTGAGTCTTTCGTGTTCTGCACAGCTCAATTTCAACTGCAAGCTCGTCGGAATTCATCAGAGGCATCGGGAGCGCGCAGCAGCTTGGTCTGTGGAGATGGCTTGAATGGAGGACGACGAGCCGCGGCCCTGCCCCCGCTGCGGGGAGCAGGCAGTGGTGTTCGATCACGTGCAGGGTCTGTCGGCCTGCGAAAGCTGCGGGGGGGTGCTCGAGGAGGCGAACCTGGTGCAGCACATCGAGTACGACGAGCAGGCGGGGCGCTTGGGAGTGCACGTGCAAGCTGGAGACACGGGCGAGCGAGCGGTGGCCTTTTTGGCGAGCGGCGGCGACGGCGCTGCGCGAGCGCTGCGCGCGAGCTGGCAGAGCGAGAGCGAGGCGAGTTGCGGTCGTGCGCCAGAGACATCTTCTGCCGTTGCACGCTCGAAACGTTGCTGGCGCCCAGAGGCGTGCGCCACGCCACGCCCTGGCGCCGCTTGCATTCGCCTTGCGAGCGCGCGCCTCTGCGGCCCCCTCGGCTTCCACCCCTCTCCCCTCTGCGCCTCGCACTCAGAGCGCGATGCCGATCCTGCCCCCGCCCCCTCGCTGCAGGTGAAGCTCACCCACAGGCTGCGAGAGGTGGCCGCCCGCATGGCGCTGCCGCCCCGCGCCACCGATCAGGCGCTGCAGCTGGTGCAGCGCGCCGCCCCCCGCGTGATGCAGCAGGCGGCTCACTGGCGGCGCGAGGATCTAGTAGGTGCAGCGCTCTACGCCGCCTGCAGGTGGGTAGGGCGGCCCTGGCGCTGCGCCGGCGGGGGCGGCGCGCCGGCGCAGCTGTGGGCGCAGGCGGCCGGCGGCCCGCGCGCCGGCCTCCCGCCGCTGCTCCTCCCTGCCACCTTGGCCTGTCGCGACACTTGCGACAAGTCCATGCCGCCGCTGCGCGCCGCCGCAGGCTGGAGCGCCTGCCCTACACGCTGGTGGAGCTTACAAACGCGATGGGCACGGAGGACCCCTTCATGATGGGCCGCCGCTATCGCGACCTGCTGGCGCTCCTGGCCCTCCAGGCGCCCCAGGCGACCGCTGAGGACCTGCTGCCGCGCTGCGGTGCGCCGGGGGAGGGGCGGGCGGGCGCGGGCGCGGGCGCCGGGCGGGCAGACTGCGCTGGCTGGCAGGCGCCTGGCCGCGCTGCTGCGAGCAGCGCGTCGAGCCGCACGTCGCGCCCCACGCCTCGCGCAGTGGCGCGCGTGCTGGGCGGGGCGGAGCAGGCGGGCCGGGCGGCGCAGGAGGCGCGGGAGGCGCTGCAGAAGGACGCTGAGCTGGCGCTGGCATGGATGGCGCGCCAGCTGCACTCCAAGTGGGCCCCGCTCTCCTGCGTGGCCACGGCCGTCGCGCTGGCAGGCAAGCATCGGAGCCTTGGGCGCCGCGCCCCTCCCGCCCCGCATCCCACCCGCCATCGCCTCCGCCCGGCGGCCGCCGCCCGGGGCGCCGCGCGGGCGGGGAGCCCTGGCGGGCTGCCTTGCCGTGCGCGGCGCGGCGCCGCCCGCCGCCCCCCCCCCCCAGCGCGCGCCCACAGCACACATCCATGCAACGCCTGCAGGAGAGATGGGACGCCTGGAGCTGGGCACCGAGCGCGTGGCTTCCTCCCTGGGGGTGAGCAGGACGGGCCTGGAGCAGAAGCTGTCGCAGGTGGGCAGGCGCAAGGCGGGCAGGTGCAAAGGACAAGGGGCAGGGGGCAAGTGCCTGTGGCACGGGCAAAGGGGGGTAGGGCTGTGGGGCAGTCGCATCCGCACCTCGCGTGCGCGCGGCGCGCCGCAGCGCGCCCGGGGCTGCCGCCCGACCAGAGGCGGCGGGGCGGGGCCCCCGCGGCCCCCGCGCCGCGCCTCTTTCCCTGCCCGCGCGCGCCCCCGGACCCGCGCCGCCGCCTCCGACGCCAGCGGCGGGCCGCCCCTCATCCCAGGTCAAGAAGGAGCTGGTGGCCTTGGCGCCGTTGCTGCCCTACGGCTCCGGCATCTCAGCCAAGACCGTCGGCAGCCACGCCCGCATGATCATGCGACTCTCGGCCATCGCTGCGGCGGCGGCGGCCGCCGCGCCCCCCACAGCAGCGGCGCCGGCGGGGGGCAGCGACGGTGGAGGCGCGCGCGGCGCCGCCCGCGGCGGCGGCGCCGGGCAGGCGGGCGGCCAGCCCGGCCCCGCCTCAGCGGCGCTGCTGGAGCGGCAGGTCGCCGCGGCGCGGGCAGAGGGCACGCTGGAGGGCCGGGCCCCCAAGCGACGACGGCGGAGGAAGGAAGCAGCGGCGGGCGCGGAGAAGAGCAAGCAGCAGCAGCAGGACGGCGGCGCGGCGCGACAGGCGCCCGTGGAGGGAGGGGAGGAGGAGGAGGGGGAGCCGCTGTCTGACCTCTCAGACTCTGAGGTGGCCGAGTACCTGCGGCCGGCGGGGCAGCGGGCGCTGCTGCAGCAGGTCGCGGCGGCGCGGCGCCGTGACGCGGGGGGCCAGCACGAGCTGCGCGCGTGAGGGTGATTGCACCAGCGCGCCGCCTGTGTGTGTGCGCGTGTGCTGATCACTCACTGGTCACAGGGTGCGGTGGTGCAGCAGGCCTGCACAGCCTGCAAGATTGGCAGCCCAAAGGCAAGGTTCAGGAGGCGGGGCTGTGTCGTACTCTGAAGGCGGCAGCTGGTGCTCACGAAATCGACCACAATGGGCGGAGGTAGTGCTCACAAAATCGACCGCTCTGGGCGGAGGGTGTCAGGCAGAGAGGGCACCTGAGCTGAAAAAATGGGATTAAGTAGGTGGACAGGGAAAAGGGTCGGAGGGTCGGCCCTTCCCGGGGGGTCGGCCCTTCCCGGGGGGCCAGGCCGAAGGGGGGGCAGCGGCTGTGCGCGGGCCCGCGCCCGGGGCGGAGCTGAGGGCAGCCGCCGTCGGCCGTCGGCAGGCCGCGCCGCCGCCGCCGCCGCTCACCGCGCGGCGATGCGCACGGTGCTGGCCGACCGCTGGAGCTGCAGCTTGATGAGGCGCGAGTAGTGGCCCTGCGGCCTGGCCATCAGCTCCTCGTGGGAGCCCTGCGGGGGTGGGGGGTGGGAGGGGGCGCGCGGGATGGTGGGACGTGGTGGGACGTGGCGGGGTGTGGCGAGCGCACTCGCCGACTCCCCATCCACACCCACCCCACCCACACTCCAGACCACCCCACCCACCACCCCTGAGCCCTTGCCTGCTCGATGATGTGCCCTTGCGACACGACGGCGATGGAGTCGGCGTCGCGGATGGTGGAGAGGCGGTGCGCCACCACGACCGTCGTGCGGCCCTGCATCAGCCGGTCCAGCGCCTCCTGCACCACCGCCTCTGACTCGGCGTCCAGCGCCGAGGTGGCTGCGGCGGGGGCGGGCGGGGCGGGGGGCCAAGGTCGGCAAAGCGGCCGGCAGGCGCGCGGCTGCCGTGCCTGCTGCAACTCCCGGCCCCGCGGTCGCCTGGCGCGCTGCCGACCCGCCCGCCCCGCCCATCCCTCCACAGCGACGTCCGCCCCGCCCCGAGGCCTCTGCACGCCCAGCCGCCAGGGTTCCAAACCCTGCACCGCACTCACCCTCGTCCAGTAGCAGCACGCGGGGGTCCTTCACCAGCGCGCGCGCGATTGCGATGCGCTGCTTCTGCCCGCCGCTCAGCTGGATGCCGCCCTCGCCCAGGCGCGTGGCGTAGCCCTCTGCGCGTTGGCCGCGGGTCGCGCGCAGGAGTGGGGGCGCCGCCGCTCAGCGCCGCCACTCCCCATCTGCGGCCCCCGCCCCTTCCGCCCACCTGCACCGCCGCGCTCCCCCACTGGCGGCCACCCCGCTCCCCGCCGAGGCTCCCTCGCACTCCTTCCGCCCCTTGGGAGCCCTTTTTCACGCACGCCCCTCTTCGCACCCGGCAGCCGCTCGATGAAGGCCTCGGCGTTGGCGGCGCGCGCGGCGGCGACCACATCCTCCCGCGACGCGTCCGGCCGGCCGTACTTGATGTTCCCCTCGACTGCGGCACCGGGGGCGCGCGCCGCCCAGGTTGGGCAGCAATGCACGCGGCCCGGGCTCGGGTCGGAGGCGCGGCGGCGGCGGGGGGCCGGGCGCGCGGCCCGCCGGCGCTCCCGCCTGCCGCTGCCCGCGCGGCGGCCCCCGGCGCGCCGGGCCTCCTTGCCATCCTCCCGGGCGGCCTCCCCTCTTCTGCAAGCACCTGTGAGGTTGAACAGCACGGGCTCCTGGCCCACCAGGCCCACGTTGTCGCGCAGCCAGCGCAGGTTGAGGGTGCGGATGTCGGCGCCGTCGAGGAGCACCTGCGGGGGGAGCAGCGAGGAGGGGAGGGGGGGGGGGGGGGGGGGGCGGGGGGGGGGGTGCGTGCCCGGCCGCGCGTGCATCGAGCGCGCGCGCCCCACCTGCGGGCGGGGGGGCCCTCAGCCGGCATCGAGCGGCACAGGCGCGTGCCCAGCGGCTGCGCAATCCCTCACCTGCCCCCCCTACACCTCACCTGCCCCCCCTGCGGGTCGTAAAAGCGCTCGATGAGGCCGACAACGGTGGACTTGCCGCTCCCGCTCTCGCCCACCAGCGCCACCGTGTGGCCGGCGGGGGCCAGCAGGTTGAAGCGCCGGAAGACGCAGACCTGCGGTGGTGACGGGAGGGCGGACAGTGGGTGGCGGCGGTGGGAGTGGGCGAACAGGGGGCGGGGCCCGGAGCGTCCAGCGCACGTGCGACGGACGGCGGCAGCGGCAGAGCGAAGGGAAGGGCGCATTCGCGGGCGGTGGGGCACGCCCAGCTCGGAGGCGCCCGCCGCGCCCCCCAAGGCGAGCAAAATTCGACGGGATCGCGCCTCTGGCCGCTGCGGGTAGGCAAAGGTGATGTCCCGCAGCTCCACGGTGCCGGTGCAGGCGAGCGGGCGCGCGCCCTCCTCGCCCGTGGCGTCGATCAGCGGCTCGCGATCAATGATGGTGAAGACGCGCTGGGGAGGAAAGAAGAGGAGGAAAGAAGGGGGGGGCAAGCGTGACAACCGTCGGTCAGCCAGTCGGCGGGATGGGGGCGGGGGCGGCGGTGGGGCGGGTGCGCGCGCCGGGAGCGCGCAGCGAGCCGGAGGCAGGCGGGCGGCGCGCGGCGCGGGCGCCGAGGGAGGGCCAGGGCGGCCTCCGCCTGGCCTGGCTTCCCTCCCCCCGCCCACGCCCGCCCCCACCTGCGTGGCGCTCTTGCCCTTGGCCACGTCTGGGAAGTAGAGCTGGGCCTGGGCCATGCCCATGGCCGCCAGGAAGATGCCAAAGAAGGCCTGGCGCGGGGGCGACGCGAACGTGAGGGGGCGCCGCGCGATGCGAGCGCGAGGGGGCGGAGAGGCGCCGGAGGCACCACGCCCGTCCTCCCTCCCACTCTCGGCGTTGCGCACCCGTCCCCACTCCCCCCCTGCTGCTTGCCCTCCATCCACGGTGTGCCCACAGCCCCGCAGGTGCGCCCACAGAGCCCCGCAGGCGCGCCCCACCTGCAGCTGGTCCTGAAACGAGTCGAGGATGACGTAGGGGTCGGTCGAGTCCACGCCCGACACCAGCACCCCCGCATACCAGAACGCCAGCGCGTACATCCCAAACAGGGCGAGATTGGAGAAGCCGATGGCCAGGCCGCCCGTGTTGGCGCGGCTCACCGCCTCCTGCGGGCGCGGAGGGGCGGGGGCGGCGCGGCGCGGTGGGGAGCGGGGCGGGCGGTGTGGTGTGCAGGGGGCCTGTGGGCGCGCGTGCAGAGTGGGGGGACGTCGAGGGGCGGGCGGCAGGCGAGGGCGGCCACACAAAGCGCAGGGCGCTGCCGGCGGGCGCGCACCTGCGCGCCCTCGCCAGAGCCCCCCACACCCACCCCACCCACCCACTAACCTTGGTCGGCTCCTTGAGCTTGTGCTCAAACATCGACGACACCTGCCGCTCCATGCTGAACGCTGCAGCAGGACAGAGAGAGAGAGAGAGACAAATCAATCAATTAGATTAGATCAACAGCCACTGGCAAGGGAGAGCCGTAGAAGACCGCAGGAGGGAGCCGCGCCCCCGCCGCGCCCTCGCCTGCGACGGTGCGGATGTTGGTGAATGCCTCGGAGGCGGTCTGGTTGGCCTGGGCAAACGACTCGTCCTCCTTGTCCGCCGCTGCGGAGCAGAGGGAGCGGGGCGCGGGCGGCGGGCCGAGCGTTTGCTGGCGGCGGGCGGGAGGGGGAGGCGGGTGGGCGCGCCGGGGGCGTGCGCGCGGCGGCGGCGGGCGGCATGGCCTGAGCACAGGGCACCCGGGCCCAGGGGGCTAGGGCTTAGGGGTCACCTGTGACAAGAAACTTGGTGTGGACCCAGGAGGCGGCACCAATCAGCGGAACTGCAAGCAACAGCAACAGGGGTGCATGGGGTGGGTGGGTGGGTGGGGAAGTTCCGACGAGCGCGCGCGCGCGCGCGCCCAGGCCAGGGCGGGTCAGCGAGCGAGCGTGCGGCCTGTTCACGCGCGGGCGGGCCGGCGAGCGCGCGCGCGGCCTGTGCGCGCGCGGGCGGGCGCTCACGCCCGGCGAGCACGACCAGCGTCAGCTTCCAGGAGCGGATGAAGGCGACGACCAGCCCCCCCGCCAGCGTGAACATGTTCTGCGGGGGTGGGGTGGGGGTGGGGTGTGGCGGAGGGCATATAGCATGGCGCGCGCCTCGTGCGGGGCGACGCCGCGGCGGGCTCCAGCCCACGTGCCGCGCGTCAGCCGAGCCACCTCCCGCTCCGCACTCCCGCGCTCCCGCGCTCCCCTGCCCACCCATCCGCGCCTGCGTGATCATGCCCATCGTGTCCCCAAACTGGCCCTTGACAGCCAGCGTGTCGGACGCGAGCTTGGCCGCCAGGACGCCGCTGCTGTTGCGCTCCTCGTCGTACCTGGGCAGCAGGGAGGGGTCGGCGGGGGGGGCACTGCAGCAGCTGACTTGCGTCACCAGTGGCAGAGGAGGAAGAACCGCGTGTCGGCGCCCCCGGCGGCGCATCCAGGCGGCGGGCCGAGCGCGGCGCGGCCCCCTGCGCCCCTCCCCCTCCCAGGGCCGCTCACCAGCCGACCTCCTGGCGCAGCAGCGCCCGGATCATGAGCACGCGCACGCGCAGCGCCAGCCTCTGCCCCATGTAGTTGAAGCAGTAGCCCTGCACGGGACGCGGCGCGCGGTGGGCGGTGGCCGCGCCGCGTCGCGTCACAGCCACCCAGAGCGCTGGGAGCGGAGCGCGAAGCAGAGCGCGGGGCGGTCGCGCGTCCATCCTCCACCCACAGCGCGGCGGCATCGGCGCTGCCGCGCCCTGGGGGAGCCGCCCCTGCCTGCTGCTGCCAAGGGCAGCCCCCCTCAGGCCCCTCCTTCACCTCCTTGCCTCCCCGCCTGCCCCTCCGCACCTGCAGCAGCGCCGCGACCACCGCCCCCAGGCCGATGCCCAGGAACACCAGGCTCCACTTGCGCACGCCGGACTTCAGCTCCTCATTGGCTGGGGGGGCGCGGGGCGGGGCGCGGCGGCAGCCGGACGGGCGCCGGTCAGCTCCCGCGCGCCGCCGGGCGCCGGCCAGCGCCGCCGGGCGCCTCCCAGCTCACGCGTGTCGGCCATCGCCGTCCGAGCAGCGCCCCGCGCGCGTGCGCGCCGCAGAGGCAGCGAGCGAGCGGCGGGCGGCGCGGCGGGCGCGCCCTCGCTAGCTGAAGCACAGCGGTAGATTTGGTCGACAACAAGTCGATCAGACAGCAAACAGCATTCACTCACAGGGGTTGAAGAAGTCGGCGACGATGGAGGAGAAGGCGACCGCAAAGACGGGCATGAGCAGGCCGAGCGCCGCGGAGCCGGCCAGGCCCCCCGCCGCGAAGGGCAGCTCCGCCTTGTTGAGCGCGGCCAGCCGCGACAGCGGCACCTTCTTCGCCTTCTCCTCCTGCGGCGCGGCGGGCAGGCGGGCGCGCGAGAGCGGGCGGACGGGCGGGCGGTGGCGCGTGGGCGGCGCGCGCGCGGGCGTGGCACGCCGGGGAGCCGGCGGCGGCGACCCAAACCACACGGCAGCACAACCGGGCCGAGAGCCATCAGCTCAGGGGGAAAGGAAATCGAGAGGGCGGAGTGCGCGCGCCGCCCACCGCAGTCGACTTCTTGTGGCCGACCTCCTTCTTCGGCTTGTTCTGCAGCGGCAAGGAGGGGCCGCGTCGCACGACCGCGCGACAGCCGCCGGCGCCGGCCCGCCCGAGGGCGCAGCGCGCGCGCGGCGGTCGCGGCGCTCCGCCGCGGGGGCGGCTGCCGCCGCCTCCCCGCGCGCGGCGCGCCGCGCCAGCCCCCCGGCTTACGAGGCTTGGGCATAAACCCTCTGGAGTAGCTCCGTCCCCAGGCCACCCACCTGCTTCCTGCGCCGCAGGGACACGAAGCGGCGCACGCCGGAGACGGAGCGGTCGTAGGCCAGGGCGGGCATGACGGACGCGGCGGGGCCCTTGGTGGTTGACACCACCCCGGGCAGGCCGTCGCGCACCACCTCCACCACGCCTTCCAGCGAGGCCCGCGGGGAGGACGCCAGCTCGTCGCTCGCCTGCACAGCACGCGCCCAGGCGCGGCGGCGGGGGCCGCCCCTCGATGCGGGCCGCGCGGGCCCCTCGATGGGGGCCCAGCATGCTGGCCGGCGCATGGACGCGGCACTGTGTGCGCGGCGGCGCCCCGGCGGCCCCCTAACGCCGGCGCGCCCCAGCGAGCGGCGCCAGGGACCCACCGGGAGGTCGTCAGCGCCGGCCTCGCCGCGCTCCACATCCCCCTCGCCCTCGCTCGCGCCCTCGTCCTCCTCCTCCTCGCCGCGCCCCTCGGCCTGCTGCATCTGCACCAGCAGGTGGTAGGCGCCCTGCGGCCGCGCACGCAGTGTGGGGAGGAAGCTTGTCAAGGGAAGAAAGCAAAAGGGAGGAAAGCAGGGCTCGTGCGACGTCGGCGGATCAGGGCACGCCCCCGGGAAGGGCCGACGTCTGACTCGCTGTCTCCCTCCTCCCCTCCCCTCCCCATCCCTTCCAAGCCTCCCTCCCATCGCATCCCTCCCATCGCATCCCTCCTACCGCATCCCTCCCGTCGCACCTGCCTCTCCATCAGCTCCGCGTGGGTGCCCTCCTCCACGATGCACCCCTTCTTGACCACGGCGATCTGCCCGGGGGGAAGGGGTGCCGCGCGCGCACGTGGCGCGTGGGCGACGCGGGCCGGCGGCGCGCGCGCGGGCAGGAGGGCACGCTGTGCTGCGCCCGAGGTCCTTCCCCTCCACAAGAGAGAGAGGACTTTCCCTCGTCGGTTGGCCCCTCGCTCCCCTGCCCTGAAGCCCCCTCCCCCCTCCCCCCTGCGAGCGCTCGCCATGTCGGCGCCAATGACGGTGGAGAGGCGGTGCGCCACCACGACCGTCGTGCGGCCCTGCATCAGGCCGTCGAGCGCCGCCTGCACCACGTGCTCGGAGCGCGCGTCCAGCGCCGAGGTGGCTGCGGCGGGTGCGTGGACGCGCCGAGGTGCAAGAGTAAGCGCGGCAGCCGGAGGGCGCAACAGGGCGCGCGAGCGCACATCACCGCATCCTGTTGCCCGCAGCATGCATCCCAACGCAGCGCAACAACCCTGGAGCTGGCCAGTCGCGGCCGTGCCCTCCTCACCCTCGCCCAACTCCAGGAATAGGAAACAGCATAGAACTGAAAAGAACGTGGAACTTAAAGAAGAGTCCCCTCACCCTCGTCCAGCAGCAGCACCGCGGGGTTCTTCAGAATCGCGCGCGCGATTGCGATGCGCTGCTTCTGCCCCCCGCTCATCTGCACGCCCTTCTCCCCCACGTGCGTGTCGTACCTGCGGCACGCGACGAGGGGGGGAGGAAAGCAGTGCGGTGGGGGCGGCGGCGCAACCCGGCAAGCCGGGCGGGCGTCTGGCGCGCTGCGCGGGCCCAGACGAGCGCGCGGCACGCGCGCCATGCCGCCACGTGCACGCGCCGCAAGCCAGTGGGCGCGCACGTTGGGGGGCCGCCACCCCCCTCTGCGCGCCTCCCCCCAGACAGCGCGCACCCCCGGGGGAGGTTCATGATGAAGCGGTGGGCGTTGGAGGCGCGGGCAGCGGCCTCAATCTCCTCCTGGTCGGCGGAAAGGATCGAGGCGGAGGCAGAGGCCCGCGCGCGTCAGCTCCCTTCAGCTCTCGTCGGCCCGCCACGAGCGGCGCGCGGCGGCCGCGCGCCGCGCCTCGCCCGCCCGCCCCGCGCCGGCGCGCCGCACCTGGGTCGCGTCGGGCCGCCCGTATGCGATGTTGCCGCGGATGGTGGTCGCAAACAGCGTGGGCTCCTGGGACACCAGCCCGATCTTGGTGCGTAGCCAGCGCAGCTGCAGGGTGCGGATGTCGACGCCGTCGAGCAGCACCTGGGGGGGAGGCAAGGGGCGGGCGTGCCAGGTGGGGGCGGGCAGGTCAGGCGGAGGGAGAGGCGGGGTCGGGGCTGTGGGAGCGGCGCACGAGCAGAGAGCGGCCCCCTGGCGGGCGGGGCAGCCCCGCAGCCGGCATCGAGCGGCACAGGCGTGTGCCCAGCGGCTGCGCAGTCCCTCACCTGCCCCCCCTACACCTCACCTGCCCCCCCTGCGGGTCGTAAAAGCGCTCGATCAGGCCGATGACTGTGGACTTGCCGCTCCCGCTCTCGCCCACCAGCGCCACCGTCTGCCCCGCCTCCACCACCAGATCAAAGTCGTGGAAGACCTGGATGTCTGCAGGGAGGAGGAAAGCAGGGAACGCCGAGGTGAAGGGGGAGGGGACGGGTGAATGGGGTGAGGGGGGAGGAGGCTGCAGCGCGCGCGCCAGCGCCCCCCAACACAGTGGGCCCATGCGCAGGCGCGCTCAGTCTGAGCTTAGCGACGCAACCAGCGGCGCGCCCAGCAACACACGCGTGCGCAAGCTCGAGCGCACGCCGTACCGGGGCGGGCGGGGTAGGCAAAGGCGACGCCGCGCAGCTCCACGCGGCCCTTGACGCTCTCCAGCTCCCGCCCGGGGGCGTCGAGGTCGATGTGCGGCACGCGTCTCATGATCTATGCGGTGCAGCGCGAGGAGGGAGGGAAGGAGGGGGGAGGCGGGGAGGGAGGGAGGGAGAGAGGAGGGCAAGCGCTTTTAACGGCATGCAAGGTCGGCACGTCGCCCGTCGCTGGCTTGGCACCCCTGCCTGCCGTCCGCGCCTGCGCCGGGCGCCACACGCGTCCGGCCCGCACGCCGGCAACAGCACAGCAACTGCCGACGACCCCCATGCGGAGCGCTGCTGGTCCCAGTGCGGTCCTTGGCGCCTGCGCACCTCGAAGACGCGCCCGCCCGCGGACCGGCCCTGCGCAAAGTACTGCATGCTCGGCGCGGCCTGGCCCAGCGCAAATCCGCCGATGATGGCTGCGGGGGCGGGAGGGGGCGGGCGCCAGAGCGGACGCGACGCCGCGGTCGTGAGCGGGGGCGGCGGCGGCGGCCCCAGCGCGCGCACCAACCAGGCTTGCAAGTGCGCCCCGGCCTCCCACCTACACACCCACACGCCCCGGCCTCCCCCTACGCACCCTCCTCGCTACACAACCCCCCCACCCCCCCACCCCACCCTACCCCCCTCACACCCGCCGCCCACCCTAGGGTTTAGGGTTTAGGGTCGCACCCGAGAAGATGACGCTGATGACGTCGCCGCCCTCGTACTTGCCGGCAATGATGCGCGTGGAACCATACCACAGCGCCAGCGCGTCTGCGGCACGGCGGCGCGTGCGCGCATGTCGCGGCGCCTCGCGGCGGGCGCGCCGGCGCGAGACAGCACGGCGCGCAGCGCGGCGCGCAGGGCGCGACGCGGGCGCGCCGCGTCGGCGCGCGAGGCCGCGCGCCGCTCACATCCGCAGAATGCGAAGCAGTTGGTGAGTCCCACGCCGACGCTGCTGAGGAAGCCCATCTTGATGCCCGCCTGCATGCAGGGCAGCGCAGCCACGCAGGAGAGAACAAGTCGGCGGGCGCGCGGGCGGCGAGGCGCGGCAAGCGCCAGCGCCGGCTCCGTGGCGCGCGCCCTGCAACGCAGGCGCGGCGCAGCACTCCGCACCGAAACTTGGTCCCCCACCCCACAACCCCACGCTCCAGTGCGCCGCCCGGCCGCCCACCTTGGCGGGGCGCTCGAGCACCGACTCGTATGCCTCGGCGGTGCGCTCCTCGCCGTTGAATGCGTACACCGTGCGGATGTTGCCCAGCGCCTGCTGCGCCACGGTGTTGGCCTGCGGCGCGGTGGGGCGGGCGGAGGCGGTCGGCGGGGCGGCGGCCGCCGCAGCCTTCGCACAGGCCTCCAGCCGCGCCCGCCGCCTCTGTGCTCACGTCTGCATACGCGCGGTTGATGGTTGCGTTGTACTTGACCATGAAGTAGCTGATGGAGACGCCGGCCACCGCCAGCAGCGGCATCACGGCCAGCAGCACCAGCGCTGCGCGCGGGGGAGGGGCGGGCCAGTAGAGGGAGGGGTGGTCGTGCGAGATGAAGCCGGGCAGCGGGGCAGGCGCGCCGGGCGGCAGAGGCGCAGGTTCCCCGCCGGCGCCGCCAGCGGCCCTCATTCCACGCTGCTGCTGTCTCCCTTGCTTCCTACTGCGCCGCAGTCCACCTCATGCCCCTGCTCCTCCCCCTCGATCACTCACTGACGTCCCAGCCACGGTAGAAAGCGATGATCATGCCGGACACCGCGGTGGACAGGTTGAAAAGCGTCATGCCGGCCTGGGGCCAGGGGGCGTAGCGGGGGCGGGGCGAGGAGGTGCGCCCGCTGGGCCGAGCTCGCGCGGCCGGCAGCTGGCGGGGTGGCACAGGGCGCCCTCCCGCCGGCTCTGGCGCGGTGCCAGGCCCCAAACCGTCCTGGCAGCGAACGAACTGTTCAGGGCCGCCGCAGCTGCACCTTGTCGCCGATCGCCTGCTGAATCGTGTTGCAGTCTTCGTTGATGCCCTGTAGGGTGGAAAGCGCGGGCGGCGGAGGTCGGCCGAGCCGCCGAGCTGGCCCTCGTCACCGCCAGCGCACGTGCAGCACCCGGCGCGTCGCGCCCCCCCCCCCCCCCCCCCCCCCCCACACACCACCCAAAAACCCCCCCCCCCCCCCCCC
>PCFQ01000011.1:1486972-1507835 GCA_003063905.1 Chlorella sp. A99 | reverse complement strand
CCCCCCCCCCCCCGCTTCGACCCTTCCCTGCTGCCCACCCTCTCCCCTGTTCCAACTTCCGAACAGGTACAACAACACCAAGCAGCTCGGGCTGCAGGTCCGGTCAAAGCTCCCGCCAAAGCTGGTGCAGCAGCAGAAGATGCTGGCCCACCCCGGCTCCGGAGCGCACATCCTTGCCGCCAAGGCGCACGCGGCGTCCGCCTCCGCCGGCGCCGGCGGCAACGGCGCCGCCGGCGCGGCCGGCGGCTCCAGCCGCGGCGCGCGGCTGCTGGCCAGCAGCCGGCAGCGGCAGGTGGCGCAGGCGGCGGCGGGCGCCCGGCCGGCGGCCGGGCCCGACCCGCAGCGGGCGCAGCCGCAGCGGGAGCAGCAGCGCCAACAGCCGCAGCGGGAGCGGCGGCAGGTGTCGCAGGTCCCCGAGTCGCCGTTTGAGGGAGGGCGGCCCCACCCCCCGCCCTTTGAGCTGCCTGGGGTGCCAGAGGAGGCGCCGCTCCTGCAGCTGCCGCAGGCGCTGCCCGTGGTGGTCGAGAGCCCGCAGCAGCCCGGCTCCCTGGCCAACCCGCCGCCCACGTTTGCCGAGGGGCTGGAGCTGGAGGCGGCGGCGGCAGGCGCGGCGCCAGCGCGCCAGCAGGACGAGGCCGTGCCAGACACCGACGCGCGTCCGGCGCTCGCGCCGGCGCCCCGCACCTGGGCCGGCGCGCCGTTTGGCGGCCGGGCGCTGGGAGCGGCATTCGGCTCGCTGCCGTCGCAGCACGAGGGCGGCAGCGCGACCAGCAGCCCGTCCGGCGGCGGGCCGCCAGCGCTGGCACCCCCCGCCTCGCAGCAGCAGCAGCTGGACGCGCAGCCCGGCTGGCTGGTGCCCGCCGTCACGCGCGCCTCGCACGCCCTCCGCGCCCCTGCTGGCCAGCCTGCGCCGGCGGTGGTGGCGGCCTTTGGACAGATGGCAGCGACGGGCCTGGCCGCGGCGCAGGCCCAGGCGGCGGCGGTACCTGCGGTGGAGCCCCAGCGGTTGGAGGAGGAAGAGCAGGAGGCTGCCGAGCCCCCATGTGCCATGGACGTGGACTTGGACGGCGCTTGTGGCGTTTCGGCAGCCAGAGAGGCTGCCGGCGGAGACGCAGGCGCGCGGCAGCCGGGGCAGCCTGCCGCAGGGCTGGGCGCACCAGAGCAGCACGAGCAGGAGCGGCAGGAGCAGCAGGAGGACCCTGAACCGGCGCCGCGCAGGCGCACGCGCTCCTCTGCGGCCACGGCTGCCCCAGCCTCGACCGAGGGGGAGCAGCCAGAGGCGGCGCCAGCTGCGGCGAAGAAGAGGCGACCCTCTGCCCCGGCCGCCGCTGCGGCGCAGGAGCAGGCTGCCCAGCCAGAGGCGGCACCGGAGCGTAGGCAGACGCGGGCTTCGGCCGCAACCGAACAGCTGGTGGGCGCTGCCGTAGGAGAGCCTGACACTGCCACCACAGGGCTCCGCAGGCAGGCGTGCTCAGCTGCGCCAGCAGCCGCTGCAGAGGAGGCAGAGGCGCCGGCGCCATCAGCTCAGCGCCGGGGGCGCAGCGCCGCGCGGGCCGCTGCCAGCGCTCCCGGGCCCGCCGGGCTGCAGACGCCGGCGGCGCCGCCAGCCCCGGATGCGATGACGCCCCGCAGCCGGGGGCGCAGCGCCGGCCGGGCGCAGGACGCCCCTTCTGCACCGGCCTTCCCATCTGCCGGTGACACCGTGCTGGTCGCGCGGGAGGATGGTGCCAGCGGCGTGCGCGTGGTGCAGGCAAGCGCTTGCCTCCCTCCCTGTCGCTGGCTGTGCAGGCTCGCGTCTTCGCCTCCGCTTGCGAAAGACATGTCACTCCTCTGTGCATCTCCAACCAGCTGGCTCTCCTCGCATCGCGCTGGCCGGCTGCAGACCGCAGTGGCGCGCGCTGTCGGCGGCGCGCCCGGCGAGGCCGAGGTGCTGGTCGTGCTGCGGGCGGAGGGGGAGGGCCCCTGGAAGACAAAGCTGCTGGAGGTGAGCCGGCATCAACGCAACAGGTTGACGTTTTCCCACGCGTCCCCAGCACCTGGCCCACTCGCCCTCTCCCCCGCCCCCTTGCAAACACTCCAGTCCTCCAAGGTCACCAACGAGCGCCGCCTGAGGCAGCCGGGTCAGTGGAAGCTGCTTTCAGCCGGTCCGATGGAGGCGGCGGGCGCCACGCCCGCGGGCGAGTCGCCCGGCAGCGGCCGGCGGCGGCGCCCCAGCCGCCGCGCGGCCGAGGCGGCCGAGGTGCGAGAGGAGCTGGCGCAGGTGCTGGCGGGCGGCAACGACGAGGCGGGCGGCGAGAGCGAGGAGGAAGCTGAGGAGGTGGTACAGTCGTCCGAGGAGGAGGACGCGTGCGTTGGAGCGGCCTCGGGGCGCCGCCGCGGCCTCCGCTCGGTCTCTCGCGGCTGTGGCCGCCAGCCGGGCGCCGGCGCCAGGGCCGTCGCTTTTACCGCAGAGCAGGGCGAGGGGAGCGACCCGGCATACGAGCCCTCTCCGGCCGTCAAGGCGGCGGTCGCCGCCGTGAGCCCCGCGGCGCAGGAGCGCGGCCGGGCCGGCGGGGGCGGCCCTGCCACCGCGCCGCGCCGCAGCGGGCGCCTCAAAGGCACGCGCCTCGCGGAGCTGCTGGCCGAGGAGCAGGCCGGCAGCGGCAGCGGGTCGGAGGCGGCACGCGGGCAGGAGGAGCAGCAGGCGCCAGCGCCGCAGCAGCGGGAGGAGCAGGCGCCACAGACGCAGCCGGCGGAGGAGCACCAGAAGGTGCAGCCGCAGCAGGGCGAGCGCCGCACGCCGGCAACACGCCGGCGCAGCGCGCGGCGCGCGGCCCGGGCGGTCGGCGGGGCGGGAGAGCGGCAGGCCGAGGCGGGCGCGCAGGGCGGGTCCCTGCCCCAGGGGCAGCTGGTGCAAGGGCAGGAGGCAGCCCAGGCCCAGCAGCCGGAGGAGGAGGACAGCCCAGCTGCCATGGATGAGGCGCCTGCCGAATACAATCTCCAGGCGGCAGCCTTCCACCCGGACGCTCCAGCGGCAGAGGAGGCGCTGCAGCAGCCACGCGACGCGCCTGGAGAGACGGTCGTGGAGCGCACGGTTGCAGACCACCCAGTGCCGTCTGTGGCCCGCCGCAGGGGGCGGAGTGCGGGCAGGGCGCCAGAGCCCGCCGCCCCCTCGGCCGGCCAGGGCGCGGCACAACCGACAGCGGAGGAGCAGCCTGTGGCCCGCCGCAGGGGGCGGAGCGCGGGCAGGGCGCCAGAGCCCGCCGCCCCCTCGGCCGGCCAGGGCGCGGCACAACCGCCAGATGAGGAGCAGCCGCAGCCGCAGTCCCCCAAGTCCGCCGGCGGGCCATCCGGGGCCGGCAAGGCTGCACCCAGAGTCCCTGCCGCCCGCCGCACCCCCAAGCGCACTGTGCTAGAAGTGCTTCCAGTGGAGGCGGTGAGGCAGGCGCTCATGGTGGCCGCAGCAGAGGCCGCGGCGCTGGCGCCGCCAGCGGCGGGCCCGCCGCCGCCCGCGCCTGCACTGCCAGCGGCGGAGCCTCAAGGCCTTATCGTCTCGGTGGCGGAGGCAGCCAAGCTGCGGCGCCAGCAGCAGGAGGAGGCCTTGCGCCAGCGGCAGGGCGCGCCGGCCGCCGGCGGCGCGCGGGGCGGCGCCCCAGCGACCCGAGCCCGTCCGGCGGCGCCGGCCGCCGCGCCGGCCGCCGCGCCGGCCCCATCCAAGAGGGGCCGCCGCAAGAGCGCGCCCGCGCCCGCGCCCCTGGGCAGCGAGGCGGCGCCGCGGCCGCCGGCCTGGACCCGGGCCGACCTCGACGCCGTCCCCCCGCTGGGATGCGGCGGCTGCCGCAGCAGCCCCTCCGGCTGCTGGGCCTGCCGGCAAAAGGCGGCGGCCGCCATGGTGAGCGCGGCGGCGCGGCTGCGCGCGGGTACACGCGCTGCGCGCGGCGGCACGCCGTGCATGACGCGGCTGTGCGCCTGCTGTCGTGCACGCTTGCTCGAACGTCACCTTGACTCCTTTGCTCCTGCCAACCCCTTTCCGCAGCGCGAGCACAGCCTGGGGCACCTGCTGGAGACTGTGGGCAAGTGTGAGACGGGAAAGTGCGATGCAGAGCGCGGCTGCATTCAGTGCTGGCGTGCGCTGGTCGCAGAGCTCGCAAGCCTGCGCGCGGCCCCCGAGGTGGCCACCCAGAGAGCGGCGGCCGCGGCGGGGTCGGAGGAGGAGGGCGACGCCACGGGCGGAGCGCGCGCGCCGGCCAGCGCCCGCGGCCACCGCGGCGCCGGGGCCAAGCGCGCGCGCAGCGAGCCGCCCGCGCCCGCCACGGCGGCAGCCGAGGAGGACGCGGGGGTGGAGGAGGTGGAGGCGGCGGAGGAGGTGGAGGCGGCAGAGGAGCGGGGGCGGCAGCAGCGCCCCGCCAAGCGCAGCCGCAGGAGTGCCAGCGCGGCTCCGTCTGCCGCCGCCAGCCGCCGCCGCATCAGCAGGCTCGCAGGCGCGGCAGCGGAGGAGGAGGAGCGCAGCGGCGGGCCGGCCTCCAAGGAGCAGGAGCAGAGGCAGGCTGGGCAGCTGGTGGAGGCAGCAGCAACGGCAGAGGGGACGGCTGCGGGAGCAGAGGCGGCAGGCTCGGACGGACCCGTTTCGGAGGGGGGGCCTGGAGTGCCTGCGCCCATGGATGCGAAGGAGGCGGTGCCCCCGCCTGCAGCCGAGGAGCAGGAGCAGCGCAGTGGCGAGGGTGCAGGCGTGACTGGCCAGCAGCTGCCGGCGGTGGCACCCCCAGGCGCACCGTCGGCGCGCGCGGCGCCGGCAGAGCTGCCGCCCGCGCTGGCGGCGGCGGCCGCGCGCGAGCAGCAGGCCCTGGCCTCCGCCCACCAAGCCCTCTCAGGCATCGTTTCCTCCGACTCTTCTGACATCATGCTTCCCCATGGGAGCGGCGGGGATGACGAGGTGCAGGGCGGCCTGCCCGGCACGCCCATGCGCACCGGCGGCACGGCGGACGGGCCGCCGCCACCGCCGCGCGTGGCGCCGTTGGGCCCCGCGGCGGACGCGGCGCTGGCGCCGGGCGCCCTGCCCGTGCTGCCCGTGCTGCCGGCGGCGGGCAGCGCCGCGCTGCTGAGCGCCTCTGACCTCCACGGGTCTGACCTGGCGCAGTACATCCTTCAGGCGGAGGTGGTGGGAGAGGAGGAGCACTCCGGCCTGCCCAGCACTCACCTGGCACCCCTGCTGCCAGGCCCGGCGCAGGCGGCCCCGCCTGCCGAGCCCGTGGTGCCTGTGGGCGCGCCTGCAGCAGGCGAGGCGGCGGCGGAGGAGGGGGCAGACGGGGAGGGCCAGGCGGACGGCCCCGCCTCCAAGCGGCGCCGCCTGAGCGCCACGCCCGGCAGCGCGCGGGCCGGCGGCGGCAGCGGCGGCAGCGGCGCCAAGACGCCGCGCCACGGGCGCATCCAGGCGATGCTGCGCAATGCCAACTCCAAGTCTGCCACCAAGTCGGGTGCTTCCAAGGTAAACCCTCGGCGTGGAAGGGCGAGCAATGGGTGTATCAGAGCAGGGATGCTCCTGCGCCGTGTGCTGCTCAGCAGGCTCACCTGCCGCCTGCACTCCGGGGGCCAAAACCAGCTTCTCCTATTCTTCTCCCGCCTCCCCTCCTCCCCCGCTGGCCCCCTCCCCCTGCAGTCGGCGGGCAGGGCCGGGAGCCACCTCCAGGGCGAGCCGGAGGAGGCGAGCTCCAGAGGGGCCGGCACCCCCAGCTCCAGCCGCCGCTGCGCGGCCGCCGAGGTGGCGGCCGCCAACGCCGCGCAGCAGCGGGGCGGCGCGGCCGAGTACGGCGGCGCGTTCGACTTTCCAGCCGACCTTGGCGAGGAGGCGGAGGCGGCGGAGGCGGCCAGCGGGGAGGGAGTGGCTGCGGCGGACAGCGGCGAGGGCCGCGGCTCGGCGGGCGAAGAGCGCTCGCGCACGCAGCCCCCGGCGGCGCACGGGGACGCCGCGATGGCAGAGGCGCCGCCGCCGCCGCGGCAGGAGCAGGGTGGCGCGGAGCTGGCAGAGGGCGGCGCGCCCCCGCCGCCGGCGGCGACGGCGGCCGAGGCACAGGTGCCCGAGTCGCCCGAGGCGGCCGCGCCTGCGCGCCACGCCGCGCCCGCGCCAGCCGCGCCGGGGGCCATCCCAGCCTCGCAGGCCAGCCCCCCAGGGCATCAGCAGGAGTCGGTGGAGGGCACGGCCATCGAGTCGCAGCTGCCCCTCTCGCCGCCCGAGGTGGCGGGGCCCGCGGCCGCCCCGCCCTCGGCAGCGCCCACGCCGCAGTCGCGCCAGCAGCGGCTCACGCCGCCGCAGCCAAAGCCGCTGCAGCTGCCCCAGCCGCAGGCGCTGGGTCCCCAGGACAAAGCGGCCCTCCTGAGGTGCGCTGCCATTGGTTTGATAGCCCGCTCATGCTCATTGCTTGCCCTGCCACTGGCGTCCTGAGCTTATGCTCTCGGGCCGCGTCAGCGGCGCATGCCCCTGTGCCCCCGCGCTCACCGCGCCCGCCGCCGCCCCCCCGCCGCAGCGAGTTCCGCCTGCCCGGGGTGGGAGCGCGCCTGCTGGCCTTCCCCGCCTTCTTGGTCGGCCCCATGGCCGCCACGGTGGAGCAGGCGGCGGCGCTGCCGGGCAAGCCGGAGGCGGCAACCCTCATGATCAGGTGTGGAGGGGCTCCGAACCAAGAGGGAATTGCAGAGGGCGAGAGGGAGGGGCAAGGGGAGGGACACAAGCCTCAGGGGAGGTGGGGTGGCCTGATGGTCTGCAGCGCAGCTCTGTCTTCCTCTCTCACGGCTGCGTTCCCCACTGCCCTGGCTGTCCCGCAGCGTGACGATCGCGCCTGGCGCGGCCCCGGCCACCCTGCCGTTCGAGGCGTCTCAGGCAGGCTGGGCAGCAAGACGCGTGCCGCTCTAGGGCGCCAGTATGCTTAGCTGCTGATGTCGGTCAGAAGCACCGCACAAAGCTGAGTGGTGTCCGACACCCCCGCCTCCCCCGGCGCACTCTTCTCTCTCGCAGGCCAACTTTGTGCCGCCTGGCCAGCAGCCGGCCAAGGGGCAGTGGACCTACGCCGCCGCCGATGCGGCCGCCTTGCCGGCCGTCCTTGCCGCGGCGGCTGCGCTCCCGCCGGCGGGGCCGGCCCTGCAGCCGCGGCGCGCGTCGCAGCACGCGCCGGCCGTGGCGCAGCTGCTGGAGCGGGTGGGCGGCTCGCCGCCCTCCCCCTCGCCCCTGTCATCCCAGGGCACCGCCGCCGCCTCCGGCGCCACCCTCGCCACCACGCAGCAGCAGCGGCAGCGGCAGCCCCGCGCGCCGCTGCTGCCGCCGCAGACGCTGCAGCACGAGGCGGCGGTGCGGCAGGTCCAGCTGGAGCAGCGGCAGGGGCGGCGCGACAGCACCGAGAGCGAGCTGGTGCTGCGGCGCACGGGGCGGCTGCCCGACCCTGCGGCGGCCGCCGCGGGCTGGAGCCCGCGCGGCATGAGCCCCCCCGACGCGGCGGGCCAGCGCCAGCAGCGCACCCCCGGCAGGGCGCTCGACTTTTCGGCCGATGACGCGGTGGCCACGACGGGCGGCGGGCTGGGCACTGCGGCGCGGCCGCCGCGGCCCCCAGCCCTACAGCACCTGCCGCCGCACGCACCTGCGCCGCTGTGCTTTGCCTCGCCCCGCGGCCCGGCGCACCCCGCCGCGGCCACGCCGCAGCGGCCGGTGCCGGCGCGGGGCGGCGCGCCGCCGCGGGCCGCGCCCTCGCCCGCCGCGCAGCGGATGGCCGAAGTGCTGTTGCGGAACGCTCGGCCCGAGGTGGAGGCCTCTGCGGCGCCGGTCCTGAGCGGCGCGCGGCACCGGCAGCAGGCCGCGGCGGGCGCGCAGCGGGCGGCGCAGCAGCAGCACCACCAGCCGGCGCGGGCGCAATCGCCGTTTGCGGCGCAGGCAGCTTCCATCTTCCGCAGCGCGACCCAGGAGGAGGACGCGTAGGGCTGTGCTTGACTGGCGAGCGGTGGCGCCTGGAGCCAACGGAGGCCAAATGGATCGGCCGGGGCGTGTGGAGCTGCAGCGGGGGCTGGGGCCCAGGCTGCAGGGGCAGCTGTGGGGTGACTTCACTTGACTACCGACGACTGAGTGGGGGAGCGGCAGCGCGCGGGGCAGGCTGGTGTGGCGCGGGGCCGAGCCCGGGCCGACGCAGATGCGCTGATTTCGGGCGGAACGGGACTGCGGCATGCTTGATTTCCGGCTCTCTTTTCCAACATTGAGCAACAGCGCAACAGCAGAACAGTCCGTTCTAGTGGGGGCCCGGAAGTCGCGCGCAACCCGCGTGCGCCTGCGCACAAGCCATCAGATGCTGCGCAATCAACAGCTGTTCAACAGCCTCTCCCGGGGCCCTCGGCCCTAGCTCCCCATCAGCGCGAGCTCTGTGGCCACGTCCGGGGGCAGCAGCACCGTGTCGATGATGTGGGCGGTGGACGCGCAGGCTGGGGCCAACACGTCAAAGCTGCAGCAGACAAGAGGAAAACAGATGGGCCCGCGCCTGCGTGCGGCGCCTGCCAGGCCCGGGCGCCGGCAGCGCACACCAGCCCGCGCATCCCTCTGTGCGGGCGGGTCCTTCCCCCCGCGCTCCCGCTCGGCCGTGCAGCACCCACGTGACCACAAGGGCGGGCGTGCCACGCTCCGGCACCACGAACGCGCCAGGCACCATCTGGTTGGGCGGGCTGGGGATTGCGATCTGCACGGCAGGGCGAGCCGAGGTGCGGCTGCAGCGCTGGGTGCACCCCGCACGCGGCGCGTGCGCCGAGCGTGGCGCCGGCGTGTGGCCGGCGCGTCCGCCGCCGGCATGCGCGGCCCGGGGCTCTAGGCCCGCCCCGCGCCGCCACCCATCAGCTCGGCAGGTGCAAGCACGCAGCGCTTGCTTGGCCCTCCCCGGGCCCTGCACCTCCACAGTGGCATTCATCAGGAGAGTCGCCAGGCGCTGGCCGTCAAACACGCTGCTCCCGCCGTGGTCGCCCGGTAGCACGTGGTAGCTCTGCGGGCGGGAGGGAGCAACAGGAGCGGGAGATAGGCACACGGAGAGGGGGAGGGAGCAGGGACGGGAGGCGCCGGGCGCAGGGTGAGAGAGCGGCGGCGACCGCTCCTGCAAACCCTGCCCTTTGGAGGGGACTCGCCAGGATCTCCGACAGCAGCTGCGTCTCGTTGAACAGCTGGCTGGGCGCGACCCGCATCTCCAGCAGCAGCTTCTGCGATGCGAGGGAGCAGGAGCACGGGGCGGGCGCTGCTGTAGGCGCCATGGCGAGCGTGCTGACACTCACCGTCGCCTGCCCGGCCCGCCGCACGGGCGCGCCTGCCACGCCGCGTCGGTGGGCGCGAGCAACGTGGCGGAAAGGGCCGGATCGTCAAGTTGCATCGCCAGGTCGGCGACCTGAGAGGGGGCAAGGGAAAAGGGCAGGAGACAGGGGCAGCAGCAGGCGGCGGACCAGGCGAGCGGGACGGGCGGAAAGCAGGGGGCGGCCACGCCGAGGTGCCCGCTGCTGCCCAAGCACCTCCCAACGTGCGCACCAAGAGCGACTGGGTGAGGGCCGAGAGGCCCGGCACTCGGCTCAGCGGGGTGAAGAGGCAGCCCTCCCCTTGGACCGTCCGTGCCGCCAGCGCAAGCAGTACGCTGGCCCACAGCAGCACGCGGCGCAGCTGCATGGCGCCGTCGGTCGGGGAGGGCGGAGGTGAGATGGGGTGGATGACGGAGGCGTGTGTGCGGTGGTAGCCGCATAAATAGTGGCTGAAGAACAGCCAATCAACTAGCGTTGCGCTAGTCCTCCACAGGCACAGCCTGCTGCAGACGCGGCGTGCCGCCAGTCTGAGCCGAGCTGTGGCAGCTCGGCTCCGGGTGCCGGAGGCTTGGAGGCGGGGCGCACGGGGCGCCCCGGGAACCCAGCATCTCCTCCTTCCCCTAGCCCTCCGACATCTGGTGCATGCCCTACTTCTTCCTGCAACTGCACAATGAGGCTTTGCCACACCTGTTGGCAAGGGACATTTGGGCGCCGTGACAGAGGGCCCGCCTAACGTTTGGCACCTACCCCATGCCTGACAGCTCCCAGCTGTACGCCGCAATCACTGGCAGGGGCCCTGCCTCCCTGGGGGCCTACCCGCTCGCAGGCGCCGCACCGCCGGCACCCGTGCTCGTCGGCAGCCGCATGTGCGACGCTCCGCCAATATGGGTGGTGCGCCTCTTGGCGCTGCTGGGGTGAGCCGCGTAGCAACGAGAAGAGCGCTGCACGCACCGCAGCATGCACAGTGGTGGCTGCTGACTGTTGCTCTGACTGGCCCACGCGCAGGCAGCCATGAGTGGCGCTGGCGGCGGCACCCGTCGAGAGCGGCGCTGCACTTCCTCTCCCCAACGCACCAAATTCCCACGCCCAATAAATACTGCTGCGGCACTTCACTTGGGAGAGCTACGGAGAGGGACAGAGCGGCAAGTGCGTGACTGCCTGGCGGCACAGAGATACACAAATGAACACGAACAATTCACCAGGGGATCTCCTCGCCCTTGTAATCCCACCACCGCCCGTTGAGCTCCTTCGTCTCCAGCACCCGCAGCAGCCCCTCGACGCACTGGTCGGTGTCGATGAGGCCAGAGAAGCCTGCAGGAGGGGCGGGGGACAGAGAAGAGGGAGAAGGGGTCTGCAGGCTCAGGGGTGTGGCGCTCGAGCGCAGTCGAGGACATGGCAGGCGCAGTCGGGCTGTGCTCAGCGCTGCACAGAGGGCGCACGCACCGACCATCCGCGTGCGCACATAGCCCGGGTGCAGACTGCAGGCAGCGCGGAAGCGTGCGGGCAGAGCGGCTCGCTTCTGATCCTGACTTGAAGCCTCACCCGGCACACTCCCTCACCTCTGCCCCACGCAAAAGGACCAGCAGCCGGGACCTGCATGGCCGCCAGCCCGCCCGAGCCCCCTTCCCCCCCCCCCACCCCCCCACCCCACCCCTACCCCTGCCTCCGCCTGCCGCCGCGCGTGCCCGCCGCCGCGCCCCACTCACAGCACAGAGGTGATGCCCTGCCGGCTGAGGTCGATGGAAAGGCTCTTGCTGACGATGTTGAGCGCCGCCTTGCTTGCCCGGTAGGCGTAGCTGCCGCCGGAGCCGTTGTCATCTGCAGCGGGGGTTGAGCGAGGTGGGGCAGGTGGGGTGGGCGGGCAGGCGTGGTGCGTACGCGTGAGGGAATCGGGTGGCGGGAGGGCGGGGCAGGGCACATGGGCGGGCCAGCGAACGTATGGGCAGGACAGGCCAGCGACCGGGGCCGGCGGCGGCCGCCTACTCTCCCCTCTCGCCCAGCGCATCGACCTGCACGCATCATATCTGCTGCACGAACCTATCGAGCCCATTTTACTGCTCATCTGGGCGACGACGCTCCCCTGCTTCAGCAGGCCCTGCACGCGCGCATGTGCCGGCAGCAGGGGCAGCTGCTTTGGCGCGGCCGCTGGCCTCCCGACCGCATGCAGCCCCGACGGCTGCGGGCTGCCTCTCGTCCCCCTGCCCCTCGCCCCCCTGCATGCCAAGTGATCCCACACACAGGGCAAGCGCCGCGCGCAGCCCCGACAGCTCCACCGAGGGCCGCAGGGCGTGTGCCGGCCAGCGCAGGCGCCTCGCGCCACCTGCTTGTACACCGCCTGCGTGGTGAAGAGCGGCCCGCAGGTGTTGATCCGGAAGCAGTTGAACATCTCCTCCTCCGAAACGTCCCCCAGGTCGCCCCAGGAAGCCACACCGGCGTTGTTGATGAGCAGCTGTTGTCGGGAGGGGCCAGGGGGCGAGGGCAGGAGGCGTGGGCGGGAAACGCGGCGCACGGCAGCAAGGGGGTCTGCCGGCGCACCCCTGCCTGCCGCGCGGCCCCTGCGCCCCGCCTCCCACCATCACCATGCGGCGGCGGGAGCAGGGGCGGCGCGACTCACGTCCACTCGCGGCGCCACGCCGCCCAGCTCCGCAGCAAACCGCCGGATGGACTCGCCGCTGGCTGTGTCCAGCTGCAGCACCGACAGGTCCCGGCAGGTGCGTCAATGGCAGGCACGGCGCATGTCGGAACGGTGCATGCCACGGTGCCAAGCAGTAAGACCAGACCAGACTAGACCAATGGCAGGTGCTCGCCTCTGGCGGGTGCGCCAGTGGGTCGGCTTCCGGGTCCTGCCGGGGAATCGGCACCTCTGGCTCTGGCCCCTTGGGCGCCTGCACACCCGGCGCGAGCGCAGCCGCAGGCAGCACGAGCCAGCGCAGCGCGGCATTCACGGGCGTGCCGAGCGGCAGCGCTGCTCGCACGCTGCCCGCACGCTTGCCGCCACACGATGCCCCCGGCCGCGCTCGCCTCGTCGGGGTGGTTTGGCGGCAGGTCCGGCAGCGGGTTCTCCGGCTCGGGCGGCGGCGGCGCGTGGCGGGGCACCGCCTCTTCCTCGTCATCGTAGCGAGGGGTGGGCAGCTCAAAGCCCGGCAGCTCGGGGCCCGCCTCGCCCTCGCGCTCGCCCCCGCCCGCGCCCCGCCCTGCCAGCTGCGTGGCACCGGGCCGGAACAGCGTCTCGGGCTGGGGCCCCTCGGCCGCTGTGCGGTGCAGGCCGGTGGCCGCGGCGCTGGCGCTCCCTGGCGCGGGCGGACCCTCCCGCGAGAACATCTGTGGCGCCTGGCTTGGGCGCCGGGGCCGCCACCTCCTGCGCACGAGCATGGATGCGCTTGGGACGGAGCGGGCGGCTTCCGGCTCCTCAGCATGGGCTCACCTCGTCACCTGCGTCACCACCGCTAAGTGCGTCACGAACACCCGCTCCAGCATCCTGGAAAGCAGCCTGTGCAGCGCTGGACAGACGCCCTCTTGAGATCTGCTTCCGAGAGAGCGGGGTTCGGCCGAGAGCGCTGTGTCGCTGCCTTCTAGCTGGCCCGAGAGCAGCGCTGCACACCTTGTTTGCGCGGGTTGCCTCCCCCTGAAAGCACAAGAACCCTGGAGCCCTCCAATGAGGTCGACGGTCGCCCGGCTGTGGAGCAGGCACGCGATGGAGATGGCCACCACCTAGCCGCACCCCACCCCCCACCCCCCTGTTCATTGCGCCCAACCCTGTGCTGCAATGCCCCGAGCAGGGCCTCGGGCGGCTCCGGCGCGGCGGCGGCGCTCGCGGCGCCGCCCGCGAGGCGGCTGGCGGCGGTCACGAGTGCCACCTCCGCCCCTCTTGAGCGCCCCGACGCCCCCGGCCGCCACCCCGACCTCTACCCTCCTGATCACCAGCCTCCCGACTCCAACGTGCCCGGTGAGCTGTGCGATGCAGCTTGGGCTGGCAGGCTCAGGGCACAGCCTGCGGCAGGGGGTCAGCACCCAACTCGGCACCTTGAAGCGCCCGCCCGAACGTCGTCTTTCCCCGGCCCTTCCTCGCTCCGCACCCGCTCTAGACCCGGGCGGCCCCCGCCCCGACATCTATCCGCCGGGGTCGGGCCCCGACACGGGCGTGCCCCGCGATCTCCCCGACATGTGGCCGCCCCCGGGCCAGCCCAGCCCAGGTCCCCTGCCTGCCGCACTGGGGCTGGGTCGCATGTTGGCAGACGCCCCGCTCCTTCGAGCCCCCGCTGCCCACCCGCCGGCGCCGAGCCCGCGCGACGCAGGGGCGGCTCCCCCGGCCGCCTCCCTCCCCCGCCTCCTCAGCCCCCCAACCAGCTCCCTCCTCCCTCCCCTTGTGTGACAGACATATACCCACCCGACGTCAACCCGCCCGACCTGCCTGGCGAACCTCCCATCCCCGGCCGCGGCCCCTTCATGTGAGCAGCTGCCGCACGCGAGCTGCCCGCTCGCAGTGCCGAGAGTCTGCATCGGCGCCCCTCGCAGCGCTGCGCTGCCAGCTGCGCTGTGCGCCGTGGGCTTGACGCGCGGGCGCACGCTCGCCTCCTCCGCTGCCGCATGCCATGTTCCCCCTGCTGCCATGCGTGCAGGGGCAGGCACGTGTTTGCCGTGGAGGCAGAGTCGCCCAAGGCACCGGCCTGGGGGGCAGAGGACGGCTGGCAGGCCTTTGACTCGGGCCACCGCACAATCGTGATCAGGTGCTGCTTTGGCATAAATGCAGGGCCTGCTGGAACCCCCAGGTGCCTGCTGGGTCCAACCCTCCGCGGCGTGCATGGAGGCACCTCGTGCGCTGCACGCCGCTTTCGAAGCGCAGCAGCCCCCTCCCCTGCCGGTGGCCGCGCCGCCCCGCGCCGCAGGGGCGTCGACTGCACCGGCTCGCAGCTGGACCTGCGCGCGCCGGTGGGGCTGTGTGGCCCAGCCCAGCCGCCGCTGCTGCTGGTGCTGCACAAGACCGATGGGGGCCGTCTGGGTCTCGAGGTGCTCGCAGGCGCGGGGGGCGCGCGCCCGCGCGGCCTGCACTCGAGCGCCGCCGCCGCGGCGCCGAAGAAGGCCGGCAAGGGCGGCGGTGGGGGCCGCGGGCGCGCCATGAGCCGGGCGGAGCAGGAGGCGGCCAACCAGACGAGGTGCGCGGATAGAGGGCGGCAGGGGGAGGGGGTGTTGCCGTGCGGTTGCGCTGGCGCGAGGCGGCGCGGCGCCAGCCCGGCTGGCCGCCTCTTCGCCAACGCAGCTCAGTGCCACGTCGCCTGCGCCCAGGAGCCCCAGCGCTCGCTCCCCTCTCCCTGCTGTCTGTCCTGCCGTGCGCGAGCGCAGCGCCGCCACGGCGGGGATGCAGCGGCAGGATGACGACATTCCGCAGGGCTACGTGGCCAAGGTGGGTGGATGGTGGGCCGCCGCAAAGAGCTTTTGTGTTGGGCGGGGCAGGGGAGCGGGCGCGCGGGTGGGTGCACGGGCGCAGGGGGCGTGAGGCAGCAGGCGGCCGGCAGGGGTGCAAGGCAGAACAGTCGCACCGCAGGGGGGGAGTGCCACTGGCACTGCCCAGCTCGCTGCCTCCCTCGCGCCCGCGCCCTGCAGCGCGGCAACGTGCCGCCCGAGGTGACGCCCCGCGTGCCGACCGAGGTGCCGGACAAGGTGCCGGTGGGGTCGCCACCCGAGGCCACGCCCGGCTACAGGCGAGGAGGGGGGCCGAGGGGCAGAGGAGAAACTGGGGAGCCGAGGGGCAGCCGAGCTGGGGCAGCCGAGCTGGGGCACCGGGGGGCAGAGGAGAAAGGGAGGAGCAAGGGAGGCAGCAGCGGCGTGCGTCGGCGCTTCGCCTGGCGGCGGTCAGCGGCGCCGCCTTGGTGCGCATGCGCTTTGACTATCGGCCTGTTCTGGCCTCGACCGTGCGCTCTCGTGCCCCCCCCACTGCCGCCTGCGCCCCCTCTGCAGCATCGCCGCCGAGGCGACCGTGCACCCCGCATCGGACGACCAGGGCGACGCACCTCAGGCCACCGCCACGCGCAGCATGAAACCCAAGGTGAGAGCGCATGTGCATTGGCCATCCTTGTTGCGTTCATTGGTATTTCAGTGTGGTGTTGCCGTCCTTGGCTGAACTGCGTCATTGCACAAAGCCCACGCACAGCAGACGCGCCAGCTACGGCTGGCGTGTCTGGCAACAACGCCGCGCTCCCGGCGTGCCTGTTGCCCTCCGCCGGCCCCCCGCCGCAGGTGGGACCCAAGGCCAGCACTGGCACGGCGCCCGACTTTCCGCACCAAGAGACGCGGGGCGGCGGCGCTGGCGAGCCCCCAAAGCCTGGGTTTCCCAATGCCGAGCACTGAGCAAGGCATGCCTGCTGCCAGGGGATCCCACATGGCCACACGGCCACATGCCGGAGCCAGCGCCAGGGTGGCCACCCTCTTTGGGGCGGCCGTTGAGACGCGCGGCCGCTCGCCTGGCAGCCTACCTCACATTCGCGTGCCACCCGCTTGCACACCAGGCGGTGGCGCGCCGCCGCAGCACCTGTGACACCAAGCCCATGCTCGTCCACTGCATCGCTCGCGGGCGTTTTGCTTGGCAGCGCTGCGCGCCTGCCGCCTGCCGGTGCACCCGCCTCTTTGAGTTGCTGTAACCGCGGCACTTGGAGTGAGCAATTGCAGTTTGCAGAATCGGACGCAGCACATGTCGGAAAGCCGAGGGGAACTGTGATCAATCTCGGGCGGAATCGTGTCAAACAGAACAACAAACTCTGAACATTCTCTGATGGAATGGAGCAGAAGAACAGAATCAGGCGCGCAGAGCACCGGGCAGCGCAGCAACGGGAGCAGCCTCAGCTTCACGCGTCAGCCTCAGCCGCGCTTCAGCTGGCAGCCGCGGCGCGCGCCTCCCGCAGCCGCTCCCTCAGCTTGCTGATCTTCCCTGCACACAGGCGGGGAAGAAAGCGGGCCCGGGCGCTCACGCTGCGGCCCTGATCACGCCCCGACTGGTTGCACAGGGTCCCTTGCGCAGCCTGCGTTTTCCACTCGCCCCGGATGCAGGCCCAACAGGCACGGGCGGGCCAGCCCCGTCGGCCCGCCGCCGCCCCCTGGCGCGCCCCCGCACCCGACGTGGGCTGCCCCAGCTGCGCCAGGCGCCGGCGCAGCGTGGCTGCGTCCATCCCTTCGATGTCGGCGTCCGAAAGGAAGCCGAGGGCTGCGTCCTCGGCCGCGCGCGCCTCGCGCTCGCCCGCCGCCTCCACGCCCGCGTCGGCGTCCTCGGGGTACAGCGGCTCGGCATAGACGTAGGTGACGCGCTGGGGGGTGGGGGGTGGGGTGGGGGGGGGGGGGGGTGGGGGGGGAGAGGAGGGCGAGGAGAGGGAAGGCGGTCAGAGCGCGCGGCAGGGCAGCCGGGGCGCACGGCAGGGTACAGAGCAGGCCGTTGAGGGAGCGCAGGGCGCCTCCTGCCGGCAGGCCGCGCGCGGCCCCGGGGAGGCGGTCGGCGGAGCAGCCGCGCCCTCTCCTCTCCCTGGCTGTCTTTCTTCCTCCCCTGTCTTTCTTCCTCCCGTGCCCACCTGCGCGACTTCGAAGATCTCGAGCTTCTGCTTGCGGCCCCTCGCAATCATGGCCTCCAGCTCCTGCTCTCCAGAGCACACGCAGCACACACATCTTCTAGCACATCAGCTCAGCTGCCGTGTTACTGCCGTGTCAGAAGGCGCGATGCGCCAGCGCCGCCGGCCGGCGCGCAGGCCTCCCTGGCCCGGGCCGTCGCGGCCCCACCTCCCACGGCCGCGAGGCCCGCCCCGCCGGCGCCCTTCCCCGGCGCCTCCCGTGCCCGGCGCCGCTTGGCGGCTGGCGCACCTGGTACGTCGGCTCGGTGCCGCTGGTTCCCAGCAACTGGCTGCTGCCATCGGCTGCCATGGCGTGGACCTCGTACGCGCCCGGGAACCGGCACTGCACGCGCACCACGCCGCCCGAGGAGAAGCGCATGCCGGTGGCGGCGTTGATGGTGCCTGCACGCGCGGGAACAGGGGCCGCGTCAAGCGAGCACGGGCCGGGAGGGCTTGAGCCGGCGCGCTGCTGGAGGGGAGAGAGCGCGCGGCCTCCCCCGCGCGCCCCGGCGCCCGGCGCCAACGGGGCCACCCCAGCACCCCCAGGTGACCCAGGGCAGTGCCCTGCCAACCCCAGCACCACCACCAACAACAACAAACTGAGCGCGCACCGGGGTTGCCGATGCGCCTTTCTTTGAGGCAGAAGGTCGGCTCAAAGATGGCCAGGAACGCCTCGGCGGCGGCCTTCCAGGGCCCAATGCCAAAGTCAGAGACCACCTGTGGAGGAAGGGCGCGGGGCGGGGTCGCGGCGGCGCCTGCGGCGGCCCGCGCGGCCACGCGGCACGAGCGCCGCCAGCGCCCGCGCCCTTGCCCCCGCCCCGATGCCGGCCTCCTCCGCGGCGGCCCCCTTCTGGTCCCTCCCCCCACAGCAACACGCCTAGCACCCGCCTGCCCGGAGCTGTTCCACTGGGGGTTAACGAGCAGCAGGGGGCGGCCGGCCTGCTTGGCGTAGGCCTGGATCCGCTTCAGCCGGTCTGCCGTTGGAAACACGACCGCAACGCAGCTCTGGTCCTCCGGAAACAGCACTGGGGGGCGGCGGCAGGTGGGGGCGGGGGGAGGGAGGGGAGAGAGGGAGGGAGCGGGGCGAGGCGGGAGAGTGAGGAGGGCAGCGAAGGGCGCGGGCGGGAGGCGCTCCGCACGCCTCCAGGCGCGGGGGCGCGGCGGCTCCGCGGGCGGCGGCGCGCGCCCACCCGCGCACGGCTCTCCCTCCACGCCGCCGTCGTCGATGCGCTTCGCATTGATCTTCAGCCCCTGGTCGCCCAGGGCACGCTGGAGCACCGAGGTCGCGAGCACGACGCAGGCGTCAAACTCCTGGGATGGGTGGGTGGCAGGGGCGGGTGGGTGGATGTGTGGGGGTGGAAGGGCGGGCGGGTGGACGTGTGGGGGTGGAAAGGCGNTCCTGCACTGGGGGGCGGGCGGGCGGACGGGGGGGGTGGGTGGGCATGAGGTGGGCAGGAGGTGGGCAGGAGGTGCCCGAGGGCAGGTGGAAGGGCGGGCGGGCAGGGGTGGGTGGGCAGCGGTTGATGGGTAGGGTGGAGGTGTGGGTGGAGTGCAGACGGTGTGGGTGGGTGGGTGGGTGTGTAGGCGGGCTGGGCAGGGTGGGGAGTGTTGAAAAACGGGGCCATGGACTGAACAACCGCGATCAAAGCCAAGTATCGAATCACACCTTCTGGAGGGAGCAGGGGTAGTCGACTGCTTCGGTGGCCATGAAGTCGGCCTCCTGCGTGTGCGGCCGAGGGGCGGGCGGGCGGCCGGTAGGGGGAAGGAGGAAGATGGCCGAGTCTGAAGGGTTGGCGGCGCAGGGCAGGCAGCACCGCGCCGCCAGGAGAGAGCGCCGGCAACACCAAGCAATGCGGCAGGAGCCGGCAGCGGCTGCCCCGCGCCCGCCCGCCTCGCCTTCTCGTTGACAGGCAGGAGCAGCACGAGCTGCTGTCGTGTCTTGCCGGCGGCCAGCGCCTCGCGCACCGCCGCCGCCGCTTCGTTCACCATGGCCACTGGGCTGCGGCTTAGCTGACCGGCTGCTGCCGCTGCCGCAGTCTGCCCCGATACCACTGCGGCGACGGTCAGGGCCCTGGCGCTCCTGGCGGGCAAGGGCCCGTGCCGCGGCCGCACAGCAGCGGGCGGCGCTGGGCGCCATCGGCCGAGCGGGCGGGCGGGCCGAGGGGCGGCGTGGGAGACTTGCCGCTGCTGGGGCTGGCAGGCGCAGCTCGCCGTTTTCATGGCAGCTGCCGCGCGCAGGGCGAAAACGCTGAGATCCTCGCACAGAGAGTTGGTCGAGCAGTGATCAGGCGCTGTAGAGCCGCTGATTTGGCTTTGCAAATGAGAAGTGATGTGCAAATGCCAAGCAGGCGCCCATGCGTGATATGCGCAGCCAAGCCCCCGCCGCCGCCCGCCGCGCCAACCCCCGGCAGCGCGCTGAGTCCTGCCCTCCAGCCGCACTAGCACCCAAGGAATTACAGGACAGCAGAGCAGAACGGGGAGGGGGGCCATGGAGGCGCTACACGGAACCGCAAGTACAGGGAGGGGAGACGCAAGCATCAGGGCTTTCAGCAGATGGGCTCTCACAGCGGGGCAGGCGAGCGAAACCTGTCCATGGGAAAACATAACAGCAGGCTGGAAACGGGGCCGGGGCCGCCCCGTCCCTCTGCCCAGGTGGCACCCCGCGCGCCAGACCGGCGCTCACGACGTCTTGGCGACCAGCTTGGGCGTGCCGGGCGCGGCGGCCGCCGCCACCGGCGCGAGGCGCGGCCCCAGGGGGAGTGTGCCCGGCCACAGCAAGTAGCAGTTCATCGCGGACGCGACGATGCCCAGCGCGCCGACGGTGCGGGGCTTCCAGGGGCGCAGCTCCAGCAGGCCCATGGCCAGCAGCGCCTGCGTCCGGCAGGGCCCAGGAGGAGTGCGTCGGCACGGCGGGAGATCTCCACTGCTGCCCCTGACGGACGGACAGGCGCGTGACCCGCCTACACCGAATGTTCGCCTCCACCGCCCCGCCCCACCGCTCCATTCGCACGCGGGCGCACCTGGAAGCACGCGTGCACGAGCACAAACAGCCGCTTGTTGATCTCGCCCCGCGCCTTGTCCACCCGCGCCGTGTACTCCTCCCGGCTCTCCCCCACCCGCGCCACCAGCAGGCCTGCGGCGCGCGGAGGCGCGGGCCGCGGCGGCGCCGGCGGTGACGCGCGCACCGCGGCCGAGCACTTTGACGAGCGCTCCAGGCTGCCAGGCCCGTGTGCGCATGCACCTCAGCCTCAGCGCCCCTCCCAGCTGCGCGGCCACCCACCCATCGACACCTGCCCACCCGCCCACCGCCGCCCTAGGCCCGCCCGCCCTACACACACCGCCCCCGCCCCTGCCGCCGCCTGCCCACCCACCCCGCCCACACCCTCCCCGCCCACCGCTCAGCGCGTGCAGCTCCTGCACGATGGTGCAGAGCGAGCCGCCGAACCAGCCGTACAGGCTCCACTTCTGGGCGCGGTTGGTGAGATCCTTGTTGTTCAGCAGGCCCGCCTGCTGCGCCCACACCACGTGGTCTGCAGCGCGCGGGGGGCGAGGGGGGGGGGGGCGCGTGAGCCGGCGCGCGGCAGCGCAGCGGCCGGCGCACAGGCAGCCTCCCTCCTGCACCCTGCTCCACGTCCCGTCGCTGTGCCACCGGTCTCTGGCTCGCCACTTTAAACCCCACTGCCGCGTCCTGCCGGGCAGCCCCGCCCACCGCCTCGCGCGACACGGCGCCTTGCCCACTGCCTCACAGTTCCCCTACCCCACCCCACCCGCACCCCCGCGCACCCACCCATCGCCAGCACACCCACGCCCCCGCCCCCGCGCACCCGCGCCAAAGTAGATTGCCATCAGCACCGGCTTGAGCTTGTTGATAATCTCCAGCGCCAGCGGCTTGCTGCGGTCCAGGCCCGGGGAGGTGAGCAGCGGGTTGAGCACCTCGAGCGGCTGCAGGAGAGGGGGGGGGGGGGGGGGGGGGGGGGGGGGGGGGGGGGGGGGGGAGG
>PCFQ01000011.1:1473433-1486947 GCA_003063905.1 Chlorella sp. A99 | reverse complement strand
GGGGGGGGGGGGGGTGGGGCGCCCCGGGGGGGGGGGGGGGGGGGGGGGGGCGGAGGGAGGAGAGGGGAGAGGAGGGCGAGCGTCACGCACGAGGGCAGGGCATGCGGGGCTTGCGGCGCGCTGTGCAGCCGCCGGGCACAGCCAAGCGCGGCAGCGGCGGCGGCCGAGGGGCAGGCGCTCTGGGGGCGTGCCCGCCTGTGCCCGCCTGCGGCAAGGCGGTTGGTCGCCTCACCCGCATGATGCGAAACACCTTGCGCGCCGTTGCCACCGACGCCTGCACCTTCTTCACGTCGCCCGCCTGGCCGGCAGAGATGAACATCGCCGCATACTGGAGGGGAGCAAAAGAGGGAGTAGGGAAGGGTCACGGAAAGGGGCCCGCAGTGGGAGGGGGGGCGGGCATGGGCGTGCGAGTGTCTGCCGCCTTTACCAGCGGCGGCGGTTGGAGCTCTCTGCGCGTCGCACCTGCACCAGCGCCAGCAGCTTGTCCCGCCCATCCGACTTGTCCATGAACACATTGAGCACCTGCGGGAGCGGGCAGGCCGGCACAAGGGCTCGGCGCGCAAGAGCGGGAGGCACCCAGACGCCAGGCTGGGCGGCGAGAGTGCTGACTGGGCGCCGCCGCCTCATGCTCACTCAAGCCGCAGCTCGCTCTGCGGGACGCGCACGTCCTCCCAGGGCAGCTGGAAGGGCTGCCAGACCCGCGCTGCGAGCGAAACGCCGGGCGGCGAGTGCACGACAGGCCAGCAGCACAGATGCGCGGTCCTCGCCTTCAGCTGCGCTTTGTAGCCAGAGCCCGACATCCTGGCAGCGCGTTCCGCGATGTCGAGAGCTCTGGTTGGCGAGGCGTCGAAAAAGGGCTGTCTCAATCGCAGATGAACGCCGGTAGCTCGCCTTGGCTGATGGAGGCGGTTTGTGACAGATCGAACCACCAACGGGAAAAAGCTCCTGCCCACATACAAACCTCAAGTTGAGGACGCGCTCCCTGCACGCTTGTGGCTTTTGCAGCGCTAATCTGATCACTTTACAACTTCAGTGCGACTTGCCGCCGCTGCTGCCAAGCAGAAGCCGCCTCTGGAACCAACAGCATGGGCGTCCCCCTGCCGCCTCCCGAGGACCGGGAGCAGGCCGACGCCAGCGTGGAAGAGGTGGGCAGGGCGGGCCGAGCAGCGCTACCCGCCCGCCCGCCGCTCGCCTGTGCCCGCAGCCGCGCCGACCTGCGCCGCTTGGCCCCCCCGCCTCTCCCTCCCCTCCGCGCAGGAGTCGGACGAGGACGTGGAGGCCTGGTTCGGGGGGGAAGAGGGGCAGGAGTGGGAAGACCCGTCTGGCGGGTCGCTCACCCGCGTGCTCGCCGCGGCCGAACAGGGGGACGCTGGCGAGCTGGCCGAGCAGCTGACCCAGCTCACCGTGTCTGTCAACACGCGCGTGCGTTGCTGACGGAGGGGGGGAGGCTCTGGGCGGAAGCGCCAGGGATGCGGATGCTGATTGTCAGCGGCACGGGGGCAGCACAGCGCTGGCGGGGGCACCTGCCGAGGCTGCATGCCATGCTGCCCGTGCTGCAGGGCGGCGAGGGCGACACGGCGCTGCACCTGGCCTCGCTGTATGGCCACACCGACTGTGTGAAGGTTCTGCTCGAGCAGGGAGCGCGGGCTGATGTGGCTGATGAGGAGGGTGCGCTGCCCATCCACGACGCGGCGGCAGGTGGGCTGCCGAGGGTGGGGATGGAGGCCCTGCTGTGGATGCAGCACGCGCCGAGAGAGGCGCCTGCGGGCAGCGCGCTGGCGCCCGGCACCGCGCCGGCCGGCGCCGCGCCGGCCGGGTCCTCCTGCGGCCAGACTCCGAGGCGGAGGCGGTAAGCTGAGGAGGAGCTGAGGAGCTGCGGCGCCTCGCGGCAGGCCTGAGCGTGACGCATTCTCCTACAGGCGGCTACCTCGACATCCTGTGCATGCTGCTGGACTCGGCGCCCATCTGCATCGACGCGCCTGACGCTGAGGGCGACACGCCGCTGGTGCGCCACCGCCGCCGCCAGCGCTGGGGCGGACCAGGGCCGCTGCGTGTGAGCGGCCCGGGGCCTGTGCTGCGCAGGGCCCCCGCGCGTCGCCGCGTGCTGACTGGCGCCGCCGCTGGCCGCCCCTCCTTGCTGCAACGCACCGTGCAGCACAATGCGGCGCGGGGGCAGTACGAGGACTGCGTGCAGCTGCTGCTGGACCGAGGGGCAGACCCCACGCTGCAGGCGAGCGCAACACCTGCTTCACCGCCCGCCCCGCCACAGCGCTGCTCCAGTGCGGCGCCTGCAGTTGCTGTCGCATGGCACGGCCCCCGAGGATGAGCACGGTGCTGATCCCTGCTGCCTTGTGCCTTGCCCTGCTTGCAGAACGACGAATTCAAGACCGCGGTGCAGGTGGCGGAGCGCGGCTCGAGCCTGCGGCAGGTGCTGCAGCAGGCGTCAGATGCGTGGCGGCAGCGCGAGGAGCGTGAGGCGGAAGACCAGCAGGTGCAACAGCAGCAGCAGCAGGCGCAGTCGCCGCCGCGATAGCGCCTCATGTCTTTCGTCGGCGCCTGTATTCTCTCTCTCTTCGCATTTGCAACACTGTGACTGTCCCGATGCTGAACGTTCATTCGTGTACGCAGCATCATGATTAAGGCAAGGCCAACAGAACAACACAGGAACCTGAAAGACATCGGCTCAACCCTTTGGGGGGAGGAACAGACATCTGCATGCAACCATGGGCAGGCAGGATGGACCGGCACAATCCACTGCAACAGAGGGTGGGTGCTGAGACTGCCTTGTGCAGGCAGGAGTGGGAGACGCCGCCCTTCAGGGCGGGCGCACATTGGAGGGGCCGCAACGGCGCATGGAGCTCAGCCGGATGTGCCTTGATCGGCGGTGGTGCCAAGCGTGGTAGTCCCGGCAGGCCCGCTGGTTTGGGTGCCCACAGCGCCGGGGCGCGCAACCGACGTCGCGGTGACGGGGCCTGCGGGGCAGGCGGCATAAGGCGCAACGAGGGGTCAGCAGTCGCTCAAGAGGCACTCGCCGCTGCAAAGCAGTAGAGGGTGTGCTCGGCACGCGCTCACCCTGGCCCACAGACGAGCTCTGGGCGGTGCCGGTGGCAGGGGTGGCCACCCCAGCTTGGAACTGACCCGGGGCCTGGAAGGTATATGGATTGGGGGCCAGGCCTGCAACGGCCTCCACCTCGGGCGCCGGCGCCAGGGCCGCGCGCACGGCAGGGCCGGCAGCGGGGGGCGGGGGGACGGGCACGGCGGCGGGGCCGGGGGGGAACCGGCACCGCCTTAGGGGCTGCCGCCGGCGGCGGGGGCGCGGCTCCCTGCGCGCCGGCCGCGCTTGGAGCAGCCGCCGGCGGGGGCGGCGGGGGGGGTGCGGCGGCGGGAGTTGTTGGGGTTGGGATGAGAAGCGTGGGGAAGGGCAAGTTGCTCAAAAACTGGGGAAGCTGTGGAAATTGGATTTGGGGAATCGCGACCTGGGGAAAGGGCTGCAGCAGCGGTGCCTGCACGGCAGCGGACTGTGCCGCAAACAGCGGGGCGCCGCCTGCTGGGCAGGCCGCGCCGCCGATGACGGTGAGTCCAGAGGACCAGGCCGGCTCTGGTGAAGGGATTTGGAGGCCAGGGTTGCGCTGGCAGGGGCTGAACAGGAAGTTGCTGGCCACGGAGCAACTGCCTTGGGTGTACTGGATGGTGGAGATGCCTGCACTGGATGGCGCAGGGCAGGCAGAGCCGGGGGGCAGAGTTGAAGAGGGTGCAAGAGCCAGAGCCAGCTCAGTCCCTTGCTGCATGCAGGGCCCTCATGCAGCGCGCCGCCTGCCCGACGCTCCTGTCACGCTTCCCACGCCCGCGTTGGCCCCTCGCCTGTGCTCGTGCCAGTGATGTTGGCGCTGGGTGACGATGGCACGGCATAGAGGCTGGTGATGCCGGTGAGATCGGCATTCAAGTTGGCGGCACCACTCACGTAGACAGTGGCAATGCCCGAAGACTGCATGCTGACCGAGCCAAAGCTGCCCTCCAGCACTGTCTGCAGGGTCCTGCGGCGCCGGTATCGTCCGGCGCAGGGGAGGGCGGGCGTGTGCATGGAGGATATTCTGGAGGCACAGGGGAGGGGGCAAGCGCCCGCCGCCCGGCGGCTCACCCGGCGGTGCGCACGTCGGCCTGCTGCGCCGTCATGCCAAACACGTAGGCGCTGCCCGAGCCGGAGAGAGTGAAATTGGGGACGTTGAAGCCTGCATGGTTATCCGACACAGGAGGAGAGTGCGGCATGGGGCACGAGCGTGTGCAATGCACGAGCGCGATCGCTGCAGTGCGGCCTGCCTGCACATGCTTCCTGCCAGCCCAGCCCGCCCACCTGGCTGCACATAGACGCTCCCGATGCCGGCGAGCGTGGTCAGCGCAGTGAGCCTGTCGGCCGGCAGGCTGACCTCCACCTGTGGCAGAGCAGCCAGCGCTCGGAGCACGGCCGCTCGGGTCGCTTGCTGCACCAACGCCGTGCCACGGGCACCTGCACGCCCTCATCTGCGGCTGCGCGCCGCCCTGGCCTGCACCTACCTGGATGGGCAGCTGTGTGGAGAAGGCGCCCGACTGAAGGAGCAGCGTGTCGTCCTGCACCCGCGTCGCGTTGGCGATGGCGTCGGCGGCCGCCGGCTCGGCCTGGATGGTCAGGCCGTAGCTGCCTGGGCTGATGAGCACGTTGAAGGGCACGCAGACCTGAGCGGGCGGCATGGGAAGAGAGCGGGACGCACGTGCAAGTAGGCGGGCGAAGGCGAGATCCAGCTGCCCGGCCGGCCGCTGCCGCTGGTGGTGCCGCGCTCGGGTACTCTCACTGAGGAGCCACTGCACCCATCCCGTGGGCTTCCGCCACTCACGCTGATGGCCGAGAAGGGCGGCAGCTCATTCGGCTGCGGGGCCGCTGGCGCTTGCGCCTGCCCGCGTGCCAGGCCGCAGAGGGCCAGACACAGAATCCCGGCAACCAGGGGACCCATGGCGAGAGGGGGGGGAGTGAAACAAGGTCACGGGAGAGTGGAGAGCTGGAGAAGAAGGCACACACCGCCCGCCCTCAGCCGGACCAAGAAAGCGATGGTGGGCTCTCTGACGCAGCTGCTTCGCATTGCTCCGTGCTCCTGCACTCTTGCTCTGCGCTCAAGAGCGCTGGAGAGCGCAAAAACAGCTTATTGCCTCGCGGTCGAGCTCGCCCGCGCTGTGCAGGCCTGCAGCCGAACTGCTGCTGAGAGCCTCCCGCCTCCGCCATGCACGCCCTCCGAGCAGTCGCCGCCGTGGCGGCGATGCTGGCCTGCACGTGCACCCTTGGTCGAGCTGCTGATGCGCCCGTGGTGGTGGGCACCGTGGGCGAGCTTGGAGTTGGCTCGGTGAGGGCGGGAGCGCCGGAGCTTGGCCTCCGCCGCCCGCCTGCGCGACGCTCTGCTCAACCCCAGCTGCCTGCTTGCTGCCGACTGCCCATGCACTCCACCCACCTGCCCCATGCGCGCACACTCCATCCGATCGCCCGCCTGCCCCGGCGCCCTCCCAGGGAAGCTACAACGCCAGCGGTGGCGCCTGCGGCTACGGGGACCCGGGGATGCTCGACAGCGCCTGGCCCTTTGGCATGGTGGCGGCGATCGACTTTGAGGCCAGCCCTTTTGCGGTGGGCAAGCAGCAGGGCTGTGGGATCTGTCTCCAGGTGGAGTGCACCGACCGGGTGAGCAGGCGGGAGGCTGGCGCTTGTGCCTTGTGTGATGGCCAGCGCCATGCTGCAAGGACCTCCCCTCCGCCCGCCACGCATCCCACAACCACCGCCGTCCTCATGAACCTGCCTGCCAACATCCATCACGCTTGCTCCCACTGCAGGTGCTGTGCGGCAGCGCACCAACGCCGGTGGTAGTGCAGGTCACGGATGGGTGCAAGAAGTGCGGGGCCAGCACCATCTTCATCTCGCCCCAGGCTTACGCACGGGCGGTGCCCTCGACCGGCTCCGCCGGGGAGGCGGACGCCCGCTTCCGGCAGGCACGTGCTGCACTGCTGCACTGCGCCTGCTGCGCTGCGCCCGCGGTGCGGCGCGTGGCCGTCCCCGCACAGTGCGGCGGGTGCCCGTCCCCGCATGCACTCACGCGGCGCCGCCACCTGCTCGACGCGCCCTGTTCACAGGTGGACTGCTCACCTCCTGGTAACCTGTCGGTCAGCGTCAATGTCTACCGGCGTAGCCAGGGCGGCTGGGTGGCGCTGACAATAGAGGGCGTGGCCGGCAGCGGGAACATCACAGGCGTGGACATTGCGCGCGGCAACCAGGCGAGTTTTCATGGTCACGCCGCAAGTGGCGCGGGCAGCAGGTGGCAGGGCGCAGACTTGCTGCACCCATGGCGGCAGCAGGCGGGAGGCGCGAAGCCACCAGTTGGGGCAATGTGCCCACCACACACTGCTGTTGATGCGCTGTTGCTGCCGCCGCAGAGCACTCCCGACTGGCTGCCCATGACTCGCACATACGGCGCGGTGTGGGAGCGCTCTGGGCTGCCAGAGCCGCCTCTGGACGTGCGCGTGACGACGACCGACACAGCGCCGGTCACCACGCGGGTGCTGCAGCAGGCTGGCGGCGGCGGGCGCTCACTGGTCGCCTCGGTGCAGCTGCTGCCCGCCTCCAGCCTGGCGGCGGCGCTGGGCGTCGCTTCGCCGCTCCCGTCCCCTTCCCCCTCGCCGACTCCTCCAGTGGCCTCGCCTTCGCCAGCTGCGCCAGCCGACGGCTCAGCCTCGTCTGCGGCAGGCACCCCGACCCTGCCACCGCTTGCCCCGGCCCCCCTGCTGGTGGCCATGCCCAAGGCACCAGCAGACCTGAGCTCGGCGTCGCCGCCCGGTGAGCTGGGGTGCTGTGGTCATGTGCCCTTCCAACTGCGCACGCGTCTGACCCCGCACCAATCTATGCACCGCACCCCTCCGCCCATTGCTACAGCTGCCTCTCCACGGTCGCCTGCCAGCCCAGCCGCCGGGCCCTCCATTACGCCCGCCCCCGTCGCCTTTGCGGGAACCGACGGCCTCCCCCGGCTCACCCCCCAGCGGCCGGCAGTCGGCCCCGCCTCCCGCGCCGTGGTGGCAGCCGCCAGCGGCGCCAGTGCCATGACAGACGGCTGCCTCACGCTGGCAGAGCTCCTGGAAGCGATGCCCGAGGCTGCCCGCTTCCTCCAGCTCATGCGGGTGAGCGAGTGCTCACCCAGCTTGCCAGCAGAGACGTCTCTCGGCGCCTTGTGCGGCCCGCGACGCACCGATGTCCCCTGCCTCCTGTCCCTCCGCTCCGGCGCCCCGCCTGCCTCTCATCCACCACAGCAAACTGTGCGCCACCGCCGCGTGCCGTGCACCACCCTCAGTGCGCCACTGCTGCACCCCATGCACCCCGCCGCTGCACGGCGCAGGGCGTGGGCCTGGGCATGCTGCTTGATGACTCGAAGGCCTCGGTCACACTGCTGGTCCCCGTGGAGAGCGCGTTCAACGCCTCGATTGATGCGCGGCCCCTGCGGGACGAAGCCACGCTGGACGAACTGGTGGGTGGTGGCGGCTGGGCGGGGGAGGACCAAGTGGACAGGAGGGGCTGCAATTCCCCAGGGGAGGGGGATGCAAGTTGGGGAGGGGAGGGGGGGGCCTGTTTGTGGTTGGCAGGCATCGCGCTCCCCGCCTTCTGGCGCAGCATTGTGGATTGCTGTGCATAGTGCCGTGCACTGATCATGCGCTTTGTCGCAGATTCTCAATGCCCCCGAGATTCAGAACCCTCTGGTCGGCTACCACGGTGGGTGGAACGCAGCCGGCTGTTGGAGAGCCCTGGTTGGCAGCAGCGGCGGGGAAGGGAGGAGGAGGGCACGCGGGAGCCGTGGGAAGGAGGCTCATGCCAAGCGTGCCGTCCCTCGCCACCGCAGTGCTGCCAGCGCTCTGGCCCTCTTGGACGCTGCAGCCAGGGACAAAGCTCAACACGAGCGACACCATTGACAAGGTGCGCTGCGTTGCGTTGGGGGCAGAGGGCGTAGGGCTGCGCACGCACTGCTGCCAGCAGTGGGCGTCGCCTGTGCGTGGCATGCTCGCCCACTCGCTCCAACTTCGCCAGCGTCCCCGCTCGCCCCCTCCGTAATCTCCGCAGGTCAACCGGCTGCAGATCGCCGCGGCTGGTCCGGGCACACTGCGCGGCGTCGGCTCGAGCGCGGCGGTGCTGGCGGCCGACCTGGTCGCCTGCGGGCCCTCGGTGGTCCACGTAATCTCCCAGGTGCTGCTCCCCTTCTCGTTCGACCAGGCAGCCGTGGATGCCATCAGCGGCACGCAGGTGCGCTGCATGGGAGCTGCGGGGGGCACCGTGGAATCTTTGCCTGCAACACGACCCGCAGCAGCCCTGGCAAAGGAGCGAGTCGCCTTTCCCGCCCCTGCCCCTGCACCGCAGGTCGCGCCCGCCACCAGGCAAGTGCCTCTCGTCCCGGCGTCGCCCACCCCGGCGGTGAAGGCAGCGGCTGCGCCTGCTGGCATGCTGTTCAACTGGCTCCGTGGGAGGCAGTCATCGGCACCGTGAATGCAGCAGCGAGAGCCTAGGCCCAACCTATGCCGCTATGTCACACTGCAGCTGACGGCAGAGCTGAAAGCGCTCGCAGCCTTTCATGCGTGGCATCCAGTGTGGGCATGTACAGAGACTGAGCGGCAGGCGACCTTCAGACGGATCGAGCGAACGGGAGCAAGCAGGAGGGCGAAGCGAACAGCAGGAAGTGCATGCATGCGGGGCGGCTCAGGGCCGTGTCTCTAAAACTGCCGTGCCGACCTGCGAAGGCTGGGAGGCGTCGGGAGCGCCCTGCCCTGCCTCCCCAGCTTCTACACTCCTCACAGCTCTTTTTTGATGTCCGTCATCTGGACTTCTGGGGAGAGCGGGGTCTTCAGCACATCATGCAGTGGCGCCGGCTCCGCGCCGCTCCGGTTGGGCGCAGCCGGCGACGCGGCGGCGGGGGCGCGGCCCCCGCGCTCCGCGCCGGCCGGGCGGGAGTTGACCTCCTTGGAGCCTGCGCGCGTGCCGGGACGCCAGTTCACGGCTGCCGCCCTGCTGTCCCGCAGCGCCTGGCCCCGAGCACTGCAGCGCCTGGCCTCGCCAAGCACAGGGGCTGCTGCCGGCCCATTCTCACTCTGCACGCAAGCGCCCTCGTCGCACCTGCGCCAGTCTCCCCCGGAGCGCGCGCCTCTGTGGCTGTGGTCGCGGTGAGGTCGCTGGCCTCGGCCGCCTTCTCCAGCTCCTCAAATCGCTCCTGCAGCTGCAGACGCCGCACCGCCTCGCGGTAAAAGGAACCCAGCATGCTGCGGGGGGGTGGGGGGGTGGGGTTGGGGGGGCGCGCAAGGGAAGGAGCAAGGTGAGGTGGGAGCCACGGCGGACGGGCAGCGCGTGACCATGCAGCGCCGCCGCCGCGCCACCGTGCTCAGCCATGCTGCCTTAACGTGCGGCCGTGCAAGCTCACATCCAGGCTGAGAAGGCGAATGCGCTCATCCAGAGGTTGCGCTCGGCGCGCCAGCGCTTGGACAGCGCGCCGATCTCCTGGTTGGGCGTGGCAAACACGGATGTCTCGTGCAGCTGGCGCATGAAGACGACCTGGCGCCAGCTGCCTGCGCAGCGGAACGAGCGCGGCGGAATAGGGAACGAGTGCAGCGCCCAGAGGGCAGCCAACCACGGACCTGCTTTGCGGGCGCGCGTGCGAGCGGGCGGCGGGGCGGGCGGCGACGCAGCGGCAGCTGGCGGGCGGCGTGGAAGCGGAGCTGCTGGCGGCCCGGCGACGCCGCTGGCGACCGCAGCAGCGCGCACCGAGGAAGGCGGCCAGGGTGAGGAAAAGCATGACATGGAGCAGCTTGAAGACGCCAATGAGGGGGAGGTCAAAGACGCGCTGCGTGAGAATCAGAATGCCGCGGCGGATGTTCCTGCGGTGGGCGCGTGGTTAGGGCGGGCGCGAGTGATGAGGGGCAGCGGCTGGGCATGCGAGCGGCGTCGCAGGACGGCGCAGCGCACGAGGCAGGGGAAGATCGGGCGTGAGGCGGCGAGCGGCGCACCAGCTGCACACCTTGGGAGCGGCAGGGACAGCAGGAAGAAGAGGATGAGAGGCACCGGCAGGCAGTAGTACGCGACGACGCGCCAGATGGTGGCCATGGCTGCTGCGCCACTTGCGAAACTTGGAAGCTGGGCGTCGGGCGCGCGCTGGTGAGGGCGGGGTGTGTCCACGCGTGCGCCGGCGGCAGGCTGTGCCGATGGCTGTCCTGCGGCTGGCAGTGCTCTGAGGTTCAGCTCTGTCTGCTGCGTGCGCCGGCGCGATCCAACGCGGACTTGCTGAGCACGTCGAGGCTTCTCAACGCAACAAGGTGTGGCTCGCTTCCTGGATCGGCGCAGTATTAACGCAAGACTGAAGAGAAGTGATCTGGGTGTGGCCGAGAGCGAGCCTGTCCAGTGCGCCTTTCGATGTTTTGCTCCCTGTGAGATGGCACGGGGCCACGAGAAATCTGATCAGGGGCATGCGGTCTGCCGCTCGCGACCGCTGGCGGCGGCAGCCGCCAGTGGCGGCGTGTGGGAGCCGCCTGTTGTTACGTCGCCGCCCGCTGTTACGTCTTCCAGTTTGAGACAGACCACGGGACCTGCACTGCTGCCTATGCACTCAAGCAGGCTTCATGAGTGATCGCTGTCTGTGCTTCAAATGTGTGTGCGCTGGAGTGGGCTTCAAATGCGTGTGCGCTGGCGTGGGCTGCTCCGCGGCCACGCCGCTCGCCAACAGGCACACTGCGCCCGCGTGTCAGATCGCCATGTTGCTGCCACCCGCACTCCCACTGCCATGGCTCTGCTGCTGGGTCCACCAAAACACTGCCATGAGCGAGCCACAAGCTGCTCACGCATGGCACAGCGTGCACGGCGGGGCGGGCGGCGTTGGGCTGGCTCGGGGCGACTATGGCACTGTTTGCCCTTTCTCTGTTCGTTTGCGCTTGAGCTCCTTCCTTCCTGCGTTTTCCCGGCCTGGCAGACCACGGGCTCTTGAATAACAACTTGCGCCTGGCGCCCCTGTTCCACCCCCGTGCAGCTGCCATGGCGGCCCCGCAGGTGGGTTGTGAAGGAACTGGCGCCAGGCTACTCCATCGGGAGGCAAAGCAGCGGGCAGCTCGTGTTTGACATCGCGCACCGCTCGACAGCAATCTACTGCGTATGGGCAGTCGTAAGACGCGGAGGCGCGCGGAGGCTGTTTCTGTTGCCGCGCCAGCCACCACGCCTGCTGCCTCCGCCGGCGCCCGCTGTCTGCAGGTGGACACGCGGGCTGTGAGCGCCAGCCTGCGTGACCTGCAGGCCAAAGTGCAGCGTGCGTGGGGAGGGCGTATGGGGACCGCGCATGCCCTAGTCTGCATTGGCCTGCTGCCCTCGAGCTGCCCTGACAGTCCGCCCCTCCTGCCCCGCTCTCTGGCCCCTGCCGTGCAGAGAACAAGCACGCCCTGTCGAGCACCGAGGACAACAAGATCTGCGAGATTCTGGAGCAGGCGGACAAGCTGGTGAAGAACAGTGAGCGCTGCCTGCATGTGCACCCGCCTCGCCTGACGGTTGCTCGTTCAAGGTGCGCTCGTGCCCGCCCTCCCTGCCGCCGCGCTCACTCCCCTGCCTGCTGCCCTTGGCCCTGCCTCCCATGCTGTGCAGTCCAGAAGCCCAAGGAGGCGGCGATTGATGCCGCGATCTTCGCGGACGTTGCGGGCTATGGGCTGGACTACGTACGGAAACTGGCGCAGGGCGGTGCGTCCCAGACTAGGGTGGGGGTGGGGGTGCTAGTGTCGGGCGGTGGCAGGCTGTCCTTCTGATTGGACGAGCGGTCGGTTGCGTTGCACCAGGCGGCGCCTAGCGCGCCGCGCTGCCCGCTGCCACTGCCCTGCTGAGTGCTGCCCGCCCATGCATGGCTGCTGCAGGCAAGTCATACAATGTGGCCGACCTGCTGCGACGGCTCAAGGTGGGTAGCGCTGCCCCCCCGTGTCGTTGGCTGCACGTCTGGCTTGCTGCAGCGGTGACGTGCTCGCTGCGGCGGCGCTCCCCTGCTGACTCCAGCTGCTGAGCGCGGTCGCTGGCCTCTCTCTTGCGCGCGCGTGCAGGCGCGCTACGTGGCAGCCGACGATGCACAGGTGGCAGGCGAGGAGGACCCGGCCGCGTTCAACTGGTGAGCATTCGAGCGCCCCGTGCAGCTGCAAGGGCAGCTCCGAACTAGCTTGACGAGCTTCACTGACCTGCACCCACGGCCCGCTCCGCCGCCTCACACGCGCTGCCCCTCTGCCGCGCATTGGTCGGCCGCAGGGTCGCGGCGGGCCAGGCGGTGGCCTTCCTCTTCCGCCCCGCCCCCGTGGTCCATCACATGCTGGGCCCGCTGGACGCACAGCCCAAGGCGCGCAAGGCGGCCGGCCAGCGGCAGAAGCGCAAGGGGCCGCAGCCCGCGGGTGCGCCCGCGCTGGTCCCTGCATGCCGGCGCTGGTCGTTGCCTCTTCTGGTAGTCGCGCCGCCTCTGCCGGTTGGCGGCATTGCGCACTGTGTGTCACGCGCTGCACCGCCGCTGCTGGCGGCGACTGGCAGTTTTGCCTGCGTAGCCCAGCAACGACTGCCGTGCTGCTCTGTGTACCTGCGATACCTGCGTGCCCGCCCTGACCTTGCCTTGTCGCTCGCCCGCCGCGCGCCCCGTCCACAGACGAGGCTGTGCGGCCGGACGAGGTGCAGGACCTGGACGAGGGGAACAAGCAGGAGACGGACAGAAACATGGAGATCATGTGGAACGTGCTGCGCGCCGTGGGTGGCAGGTGCGAGGGGCGGTGGGCCAGGGCGCGACGACAGAGGTGGCGGCGCTGGTTGCGGCGCGCAGGCCGTGAGCGCGCGCCCCCACCCTTCAGGCAGGGCGAGCCCTCCCCCCGGCCGCAGGGCGCCCATGCTCGAGCTGGTGATGAACCGGGAGAGCTACGGCCAGACGGTGGAGAACATGTTTGCGCTGTCCTTCCTCGTCCGCGACAGCAGGGTGGGCGCGCGCGGCGGCGGCAAGGGCAGAGGGGTTTGCGGTGATTGGGAGATGCACGCGTCAGTGCGTGTAGGTCGGCGCCGGGGCAGGCTGGCGCGGGCCGGCTCGAGCCCGGCTTGACTGCAGCACATGCACCCGCCTGCTCGACTGCAGGTGGAGGAGGAGCTGGATGAGAAGGGGGGCATCATCGTGGTGCAGCACCACAAGAAGAAGGAGGCAGCAGGCGGCAGGTGGGGCTGTGGTCACCAGTCACCGCTCCACGCGCGGTGTTTGCTCGAGCTGCCACCCCTGCAGGGGGGGCTGTCAGACAGTGCTGCCATTGCACCGTGGTGCCCATGCTCGCCCCAGCGGTGTGGTGAGCCTCACCTCTTTGCTCGCGCAGGGACCGCGGCAACGAGCCGGACCGGGTGCAGTTTGTGCTGTCTTACGACTCGAATGCGAGTGGCTGGCAAGGAGCCCCCCCCCCCCCCCCCCCCCCCCCCCCCCCCCCCCCCCCCCCCCCCCACCCGC
>PCFQ01000011.1:1458832-1473420 GCA_003063905.1 Chlorella sp. A99 | reverse complement strand
CGATAGGAGGGGCGGGGGGCCCCCCCCCCCCCCCCCCCCCCCCTGCGCCCGCTCCCGCGGCAGCCACGTGGCTGCCGCGGGAGCAGCTCACTGCCTCGGCCGCGCTGCCCTGCACGTCCTTGGTGCTGCACACGCAAGCTCACTGTGTTCCCCTCGGTGGGTACAGGATTGGGAGGAGTGGAAGAGGAGCCTCGACCCCAACACGCCAGACATGATGCCCCACCGCGAGGACCGCCACGAGCAGCAGCAGCGGGACGAGGAGGAGGAGGAGGAGGAGGAGGAGGAAGCGGTGGAGCCGCGCGGGCGCGGCCGCGGACGGCAGCAGGAGCAGCAGTGTGAACAGCAGCGGGGGCAGCGGCGCCTGCAGCGGCAGCAGGCGGGCGGTGGCGAGGAGGTAGAGGCGGCGGAGGAGCGCCCCCAGCGCTCGGCGAAGCGCTCACGCCGATGAGGCGTGTCTGTATGCGCCGATGCGCAGTCTCTGCTCTGAACTGCTAGGTGCCTCTCTCTCTCTGACCACTGAATTCAGCACTGCGAACCGGACTGCGTGCTCACAACAATGTCACGACACTGCTGCCAGCAACTGCAAGACTTCAGCCACCCTGCCGCTTGAAGAACACAGTGATCTTTGGCTGCTTGGCGTCTCCGCCTGCTGCCTTGCCCGCGCTGCCCTTGCACTTGCCGCCGCCACCACCAGCTCCGCGGGGCGGCACCCCGGTGGCACCGCTCGGACCCCGCCTGGCCGCCTCGATTAGCCGCAGGATGCGGTGCTGCTCTGCCGTGTCTGCCGCAGCCAAGTCCACTTCCAGCCCCTCCTGTGGCTGAGCTGGCACGCCTGCTGCCAGTCCCTGGCCAGCGCTGTCCGGACGGGGGTCGCAGCCCTTTTGTGTCCAGCGGCCAGCCGCCGGTCTCCCCTGCTCCTTCCCCAATCTCCCACGCTGTGCGAAGGCGTCTGCCAGCCGGCTGCGGCAGTCAGGCAGGCGGCGCGCGGGCGTGGCCCCCAGCAGCACCTCTGCCGCCGCCTGCCCTGCCACCACCCGCACCCCATCGGGCTTGGCTGTGGCAGAGGCGAGCTTGGCGAGCAGGCAGCAGGAGGCCACGCCCACAAACACAGTCAGGCCCAGCTGCTCCAGCGCCACCGCCAGCGCGGCCTCCTGCACGCACCGCAGGCCCAGCCCCTCAGAGTGTCGGCCGGCGCAGCGTCGCCGCCCCGCTTCCCCCCCGCTGCGGGCCTGCCACAGATCCGATGGTGTGTGGCAAGATCGACGACTTCCAGCTGCTGCCGCCCTCCAACAGCCAGATGGAGCGCGACCTGGTGATTATCAGTGAGGATTGGCGGTTTTGGGCGGTGGCGGGAATCAGCGCCGGCGACTTGACGATGTAGGAAGCAGGCAGTGGGAAGGCCAGCCGCCCATCATCCAGCTCTTCCCAGTCTACCCCACTCTCCAGGAGAGCATCCACCGCCGGTCGAAGGTTCTTCTCCTTTGCGGCTGCAAGGGAGACGGCGGCGGCCGTGCAACGCAGGCGCCCGCGGCCAGCGACCCCGCCGCCCGCCTGCACACCTTGCGCCACTCGCCCTGATCGCCTCCCCACCTTGCAGGGTCTCGAGAACCTGCTTGGGTGCCCAAGCTAGGACCTGCTCCACAGTCTCGGTGGCCTGTGCCTCCGCCATTGCCCATGGCAGGGGCGGAAAGCGCCATAATTGCGCGGCCGCATCGCCATCGGACCCGCGAGAGGCGGTGGACCACGAGGCGGAAGCTTCAGGGCAGCTGCAGCCCAGCTGGCAGCGCGGACTCGAGCTCGACTCTGCGCAAGCCGCTCCCCGAACCCCCAGCACGCTTAGGGAGGGTTGCAGGGCGTTTTGGCGTTACAGAGAGCCGCGTGGCAGACACGTGGAGGGGGGGGGGGATGACGCCCCAGCTGGGCGGTTGAGGGGTTGTGGGGGAGCCGACGGACGCCAACACGCCGTGCCCCCCACGGGGGGCCCTCACAAGGTGCATGGTTTTACAACAGAGGAATACTACATGGATTCAACGATGGGTGAAGTGACAGCATGAAAAACAACTGGAAGAAGCTCAATGCATGTCGGAGTCCGAATCGGGCGACGACACGTCGCCGGCGCCCTGGCGATCGCCCGCCCGGCGCCCGCCTGCCCACAGCTCCACCTCCACCTCCAGCCCCAGGCGCCCCTCATCGTCCACGAGCCGCAGCTCCTCCAGCAGCGCCAGGGGCACGTGGCCCGCCAGCCCGACCTCGTCGCCCTCGCGCAGCCTGCCTTTCACGTGGGCGCGCACATCTTGCGACGAGTGGGAGCGCAGCGCAAAGGCGGCACGCACCACCAGCGGCGGCGCCCCGGCGCCGGGCGCCAGGCAGACCAGGAAGAAGCCCACGGCCGCCACGTCCGCGATGTCCTCGTTCTCCGGGTGGCGCTCGATGCGCATCTCCAGGCGCCAGGCGCCGCCCGCGCCCACAAACGCCGGCGACGCGCAGCCGGCGTCGCCGGCGGCGGCCAGCTCGCGCAGGCTGGGGCCGCGCCCGCCCAGCCTGCCGCCGCCGCCCCACATGTACCGCGCGCGCGTCTGGGCGGCGACCATGCCCGAGAGGACCTGACCGAGCGCGCCGCGCTCGAGCAAGCCGGCGCACGCCTCAGCGTCGAAGCCCGCCACACCGCCGGGCGTCTCGAACCGATGGGCGAGCTGGGCAAGCGCGCTCTGCCGCAGGCGGCCCAGCTGGCAGGCATCCGCCGCGGTGACAAGTGCCGCCAGCTGAGCCGCAGTGAGTCCACCGACCGGCCGCGGGTGGCCTGTCGGCACGTCGTCAGGGAGCACCTCCAGCGCAAACAGCAACGATCCGACAGCCAGCACATGCGCCAGCCGCACCACGGCGCCCAGCGCCGCGGCCGACAGCACCGACAGGTCGCAGGACATGCTGGCATCCGATGAGCAGTAGAGGAGCTGCAGGAAGGCGCACACCTCGTCCAGGGTGAAGTCGGAGAAGGGCACGCTCAGCTCGGTTGGCCGCCGCTGCGCGCGCAGGGGAGGGACCGGGCATCAAGGCACATGTGCGCCGCCTTGCAGCACCAGCGCACGCACCGCCCTGGCAGTAGCAGCAGGCAATTGCCCAGGCAAGCGCTGAGGAGCTGCAGGGTTGTCCCTGCCCCTCACCTTGTCGACGCGACATTCGACAGTGCCCGCCAGCGCCTCCTGAAGCACGGAGCTGTGCAGGGCCAGCACCTGGCTGTGCACTCGCAGCCGCTGCCCGCCCTTCACCACGATAATGGCATCCGTGAGCGACAGGAGAGAGTAGTTTCGGATGTAGCAGGCCTCTGCTGCAGCGACAGCGTCTCGCTCCGTGACAGCATCAGTCCACTGCTCAAGCAGTGAAAGCTGCTCTCGGTGCGCGGCCATCTCTTGCAGTCTACTGAAAGTCGGGTTGAGAGCCAACGCAATACGGCTCGCGCGAGGCTACTGGGGCCACCAAGCGACGCGGCAGCACTGCTAGAGCTGTATTGAGAAGAGCGAAAGGGCGCAGAGAGGGAGCGGAAGCGAGTGGATATGTGGGGCAACCGTCGCCCGGGGTCGCTCTCAGTGGCGGCCGACAATGTGCCTTTCTGCCTGCCTCTTGCTGCAGAAGAAATGCTTACAGCCCGAATAACATATAGCGAGCAAACGGAGAAGCTGGGAGGTGGAGGAACGGGAGAAAAGGTGGTTCAGAGGTTGGAGGAGACACCAGCCTCCTGCAGCAGCTGCTTGAGCTTGCCGGACGCTTTGGCAGCCAGCGTATCATCGCAGCCGCCCACCTGCAGACACAGGCGGAGGCGGGCACGCGTGCGTAGGGGTCAAATGCAGACACAGGCCCAGCAACTGCAATGCGGCGCTTGCAGGCGCAGCTGCTGGCGCAGCAAGCAAAACAGCATGTGGCGCGGCAGAAGGGAGATGAGATGCATGAAAACAACTGATAGGCTCACATGCTTGCCGCCGACAAACACCTGAGGCACCGTGCTGCGCCCAGTGACCTGAGCCACTGCCTCCTGAACAGCGTTGCCGTCGGCTGCGGGCAGGGGAGTTGCGGCGAGGCGGGAGGGGCAAGCTCAGTCGCGCATGCTGCGGGCACGCATGCGCATAGCGATGCGAGGTGGGCAGCCCCAGTGGGTGACAGGTCAGGCCCCTCCCACGACCTGCACCGAAGTACTCCCAAACGCCCCTCTGCTCCCCACCTAGCTACCTTAAGACCACTCACCCAGCTCATCCAGCTCCACCACCTTTGCAGGCACGCCCAGAGACTGGAACAGCCCCTTGACCTCCGAGCAGTAGGGGCAGTACGTCTGCAGGGGCGGCGCGGGGCGGCGACGGTCGAGAGCGTTCTGTCTCTCTCTTTCCGGATGCACGGTGGCAGCCCGCGGGCGTCGCTAGCCCAGCTGGCTTGCAAACGGCGCTGCTACGGCTCGCCCGCGGCGTTGTTTCCTCCACACACCCACAGGCATCCAAGTGCCTCTTGAACTCTTTCTCCATTGAACATGGTCCCCTGCAACTGCCCACCAACCACCTTGGAGTAAATCATGACTTTGTTGTCTGTGTTCTTCTGCAAAACCATCGCCTTGAAGTCCTCAGCGCTCGACGCCATGGCGCGCGTGCTCAGGCGAGGGACAGCGCGCGGGCAGGCTGCGGCACGGGCGAGGGAGCGGCAGGCGGGAGCGGGTGGCGGGCAGGCAAGGGGAATGGCGGCCGCCACACCCAACCACAGGCACGATCCACCCAGCGACCTCACAGCAGTGGTGCAATTGCTGACGTGCTGCCAAGCGTGACGGGCAGCGAAATGCGAGTCCAGAACTTTAGTCCTTTCATCGATCTCACCGCGAGGGCTGGCGTGCAGCCGAAGGCTGGCGGGTCGGCCACGCGATCGAAGCCTGCTGCTCGCGCCGCTGACCACCGCAACCACACGACTCGCCAGAGTTGACATAAAGGAGCGCCTCTGGGCTGCTGCAGCGACGCAAGATGAGTGCAGATGACAATACAACTGGTGATTGGCGTGGGAGTGTGGTAGTTGAGGCGCCAAGTCCGCCCGTCTCTGGCGGGGGCAGCCGCGGCGAGGGCAGCCGAGCCAACGCTCTTCCCCTCACTTGCTGTTGCAAGCGGAATTCATTCAGGCGGCAGTTAAATCAAGCTGCACTCCTCCAGGACCAGCCGTGTCATCCCCGGCAGCGCCGCCTCGAGCTGTTCGGCATCAATGTCGAACCGCGTGAGCGACAGCCAGCGGAGGCGCGGCAGGCGCGGCAGCACCAGCGCGCAGCCCGTGCTGCCGCTGCCGCCCGCCGCCCCGAGGGCCGCGCGCGCACGCCACAGAGCCAATGAGGTCAGCGCCGCGAGCGAGGAGCAGAAGCAGCAGTTGAGCAGCGCAGGTGTGGTCTGGAGGCCCAGGTCAAGCGCGCGAAGAGCGGTGCAGGCCGCGAGCGCTGTGTAGCGCGGCGCATGCTGCGCCGCCGCTGCGTCCCAGCAGTCCAGGCAGAGGTTGAGGCGGGCCAGGCTGCGGAGTCGGGGCAGGCCTGCAGCGAGGTCAAGGCCCGCAACGTAGTCACAATTGTCAGCCCAGGTCTGCCCCAAGTCCAGCTCTGTGAGCTGCACAAGTGCTCCGAGGTCAAGGGGAGGGTCAGTGAAGCAAAAGGGCCCGCTGCCGTTCAGCACCAGCCAGCGTAGGCTGCCGGCCAGCTGCGCCGCGGGCAGGCCGGAGACCGAGCAGTGCGAGCCCAGCTCCAGGCCCGTGAGGCATGCGACTGAGCAAGGGAGGGAGGAGGAGGCGGGGTGAGTGGCAGGCAAAGCGACGGAGCATGCGACGCAGTGGGAAACATACATGGGGTGCAGAATGGTACCATTCCTCGCTCACCGGCCGGCAGCACTCGGCTCAAGTCCACGGGATGCTGGTGTCCAAGGAGCGCCAGCTCCCGCAGGTGGGCAGGGAGGCCATCGCAGCGCAGGCTGCAACTGCTGTGGCTGCCGTTGGAGCTGGGGGCTGCGAGCTGCAGAGCTGTCAGAGCGGGGCAGAAGGCGGCCTCTCTCCTGCAGCGCCAGTGGAGCAGCAATGGGTCAAGTGGGCGGTTGTGCGAATGAGCGGCCCTCAATAGTCAGTTGGCATGTGACCAGGCACAGCTCACTCAAGCACCAGCGCCGCCGCTTCGATCCACAGCGTCCGCAGCGCCCTGATCTGCACCAGCCAGGCGCCAGCGCTGAGCACACCGTCGTGCACCAGCCGCAGCTCTTTCAGCGTGGAGCAGCATGCCGGGCTGCAGGGGCGCAGAGACTGCGGCGTGAGCAAGAGGCGGCAGAGCCGGCTGCTGCTGCTGCTGCTGCGAGGGCACTGCCTCGGCACAGCGCAAGCCTGCTCGCCTGCACAGCACGCCGATGGCACTGGCTGTATCTGCCTGCAGCGCGTTCCCATGGTCATGTATGCTCAGCTCCAACCGACGCACGCGCATCTCTGAATGGCTTGCAGTGAACAAGCTGAGGGAGTGCCGCGCTCGCCCGCCCACGTGCACTGCGGGGCGGCCGCCTGGCGTGCTGCTCACGAGGGCGCCCCACCAGGTGTTGGCTCCAGACGCGGCTGCTGCCCAGAAGGCACGGCAGGCCGACGCCAGCGCCAGCCTGCAGGGCGGGGCGGAAGGGCAGAGGAAGGTGCGGCGGCGCGACGGACCGCCGGAGGCCTTGGATGCGCATGCCCTGGCTGGCGCCCCACCTGCAGGGCACGCTGAGCAGCACAGCGATGCGAGAGAGGAGGGAGGCCGGCAGGGCGGCCAACCCGGCCGACGCTGCTGGCCTTGCCTCCATCGCTCCTGCCGATCAATTGTGCCAGCGAGTGGCTACTCTGTGAAAGACTTGCAACTTGAAAACACGCAACCGACCCCTCTGCAATTGACTGGTTCGCTAAGCCCTCGAGGTGCCCCCCTCGAGGTCCTCTTCTGCCGCACCTCGTTTGTCCTCTCCAGCATCGCCTGCGCACCGCTGCTGCAGCGATGGGACAGTGTTTGTCCGTTGCGGAAAATGCAGTCCAGGTTGCCGCTTCTGGCGGCACCGGCGGAAACATGGCGCTCATACACAACGACTATGAGCTCGTGAGTGCAGCTGGAGACAGCTCGCGCTCGCCCGCCCGCCCGCCACGCCCGCTGCCGCACGCCGCAGCTTTCCCTGACCAAATCTGCCCTGCCCAGGTGATCCGTTCCTCCAAGGAGCTGGAATACATCCTCGTCCACAGCTTTGGAGCGCGCGGCAAGGGTGCGTGTGGGCCGCTGGTCCTCTACCGTCGGTTGAGCGCTCCCTGCAAGGCCGCCAGCCTAGATTCAAGGCCGATGCAGCGCGCATTCTCCGCTGCTGCAGGTCTGCACGAGTATACCGACAGCTGTGCCCACATGCTGAGCCCAGAGCTGAAGCGGAAAATGCACTTTTTGGCGACGATGCGGTACGTTGCGCAGGCGCGTCGCCTTGCTCGCATGCTCCACGCACGACGTAAATGCAGATGCCCCTCCTTGACACGTTTCTTGCGTCCCCTCCTCTCAGAAACAAGCTCGTCCATGAGTATGGCTTCAACAGCATTCCGGTGGGCAGAGGGCACGGCGCGTATCGCGAGGCAGCCCGCCTCAGCGACCCCCGTGCCACACAACCGAGACGCTGATCCCCTGCTTTCTTCCGCCTCCCCTCCAATCAGGACCGTACCAAGTTTCTGAACAACTTCCAGTCGGCGCAGCGGGAGCTGGGCGCCATCTTGCAGCAGCACGGCAAGGCGCCGCCTCCGCAGGGCGACTTCTGTCGCATCTCCTGAGCCCGACTGTCGGCGCGTTGGCGCGGTGTCTGCGCGTGGGCGCTGTGTTTTTTTTGGCCGCATCTGCATCTGTTCGCACTGCTTTCTGTGGCATCTTGCTCTCTCTTTCTCTCCCTTCACTATTGATTCATTCCTCTGCTATGGTAAGCATCGGGCTCAAAGCGCCAGGCGCAGCGAGCATCGCTGCGCATTTGTGCCAGGCAGTGGTATACGGCGCATGCGGCCGCCTGCTGCTGCCACCTCAGACAGTGGCCCCACCCCAACCTGCTTGAGCTCATCCTCACTCTCTTCTCTCTTCTGCTGCTGCTGGAAGATGGCATCGCGCGGCCTTGGACCGGTGTCCGCATGGCGGTTCCTTGACCCATTTGGGTTCGACTTTGGACTGCCTGCTCCCACCTCTCCCACCTACTACGTGCCAGGTGCGACGCCCGCTACGCGGCGTCGCGTCGAGGTGCCGCCCTCCGGCACAGGCGGCAGCACTGCGCCGTCGGACCGGCCGCAGCCGCGCATGCGCTCGCCGCACACGGTCGGCGCGCCAGGCTGGACGAGGAGCATTCCCACCGATTTCATCGAGGCGAGTTTCCTACTCAAGTGGAAAAGGAAGGTCGCCTGCCGCTTGCGTCTGGCCGCCTGCTGCCCCACGCGTGATCGCCACTGGCGACTCGTTGCGGTCTCCTGTCTGGGGAGGTGCAGCGCTCTGCCGAGCTGCCTCCCCAGGCAGGGCAGCGCGGCGGGGGGCTGTGGCAAGCACTCCGAGTGGTGCGGTGGGCTGCCATCATGTCTCTCTGGTATATACGCTCTGGCCCGCCATCGCCGGTGGCCCCTCCCCCCTGTGCCACGCCCCGAGTGCAGCGCGAGAGCGAGTATCTGGTGCGTGCGGACATGCCGGGAGCCAAGGCGCGCCACGTGCACGTGGAGGTCCGCCCTCCCGATGTGCTTCATTACGGCCACACCGCGCTGGCAGGCGAGCACGCGGCGGCAGGGAGGGCCACGCAGCAGGGGATGCTGAGCACGGGGCCTGGGCCGCAGGCCACTGGCACGGTCTTGGCACGGCCCAGGCCCGCATCTGGCGCTCGTGCGCACTGGCTGTCGACGTCTGCTGCCAGCTGGGCCTGGGGCCGTCGTGCTGCCATGTGCCCGCCGTGCAGAGCGTGGGCAGGAGGACGCCGAGGAGGAAGGAGTGTTCCACCGCGCGGAGCGCGTGTGAGTGGCCGGGCCAAGCTGGGCCCAGGGCTGGGCTGAGCGGCGCCGGCGCTCTGCCCGCCCGCCCGCCCGCGACGCCCCCGGGAGGCACGCCCCGCGCTGCGCAGGTCCTCGTTCCGAAACCGCAACCTGCACATGCCGGACGATGCAGACCTGGAGGGAAAGCTCAAGGCTTCGCTGGTGGATGGTGCGCTGTGGGGAGAGCGGGGAGAGCGGGGGAGCAGGGGCGCTGCGCTGGCACGCCCATCACGCCGCAGTGAAACTCTGGCGAGGAGGGCAGCCCGGCGCATCCGAGCGGCTCCTGGTCCCCCACCCCCCCCCCCCCCCCCCCCCCCCGACGCGCTGCCCAGGGGTTCTGACGGTTATCGTCCCCAAGCGGAAGGCGGCGGCCCACCCCGGCCCCCGAACCGTGGAGGTGGCGTGAGGGCCGCCCCTCCTGGAGTGCGTGCGGCATGCTGCAGAGCTGGCTGTGGGGGAGGCGGCTGGTTGATTCTTCTTGAATTCTGGACTGCACGGGTCGCATGTTCATGCCCCGCAGCTGCCCTGCATAGCTATCAGGCAGTTTCACGAACGTTCTAGAGCTGAGCAGACCATAACAAGCAAGGGCAGTGGTGGGTGCCAGAAGCAGCAGGCAAAAGGCGGGGTGCGAGCAAAATGGACGAAGTTTAGTTCAGGGCCAGGAGCTCTCTATTCGTTTCCTCACTCGCGCTATTGGGCTAGTGCGTGCATGGCCTCTTGTACACAATTGGGAGTGGCGCCGCCTGCCGCGGGGTGGGGCGCGCCCGCCTGCCGACTGCACGGCGCGTTCAAAACCGCACGCCGCGCTCACGTCGACTCGTCCAGGCCAATGTGGCCATAGAGCAGCGCCGCCAGCAGGGTGGCCAGCGCCAGCCCCACAAAGTGCGCCGTCTGGTATGCGATGGCCATGAGCCCCGCCGCCTTGCCCTTGCGGCGCGAGGGCACGAGCTTGGGCGCCATCAGGTTGGCCTGCGGTGCGCGCGTGTGGGGCGGCGTGGGGCGCGCCCCGCGCGGCAGAGGCGGCAGCCGCGGCGGGCGGGCGGTGCTCGCCCGGGCGGGCTGCGCACGCTCCTGCTCCCAGCACCCACCTGTGTGTTTATGTAGCCTCCCAGCACCCAGACCCCCGCGATGAAGGCCACCGCCGCCGCGTCGCTGTGCCAGCGCCTGCCGCTCTTGAGGTAGAGGAAGAAAGCGGGCACGCACGCGAGCTTGGCGAGCGCGGCGGCCAGCACGGTGGCGGGCGCCTCGGCGGCCAGGGGGCGCAGGCGGGGGAGGAAGCGGCCCAGGATGTCGGCGAAGATGCGGGAGAAGAACAGGACCTGTGGATGTTGACCGGGGGAGGAAAGAAGGGTTGACCGGGGAGGAAAGCAGGGGAAGGGGAGGAAAGGGGCGGGGAGGCAAGCGAGGGGTTGGGGCCGGGGGCGAGGCGGGGACCACGGGGCGCCAGCGCGGCGCGGGCAAGCTGCAGCGCGGGAGTGCACTGGAGGAGGGCGGGCGAGGCGTGCGGTGCCGCATGCAGGCGGCGCTCTCGCCTTTGGCAGCGAGTCGCCCAGCCAGCCGCTGGACGGGACGTAAGTGAAGAAGGGAAAGACCGTGAGCGCGATGGTGCTGGAGAGGAACAGCGCCAGCAGCGGCGCCCAGATGGCAACGAGCACCTTGCGCGTCGCGCCGCCGCGCCCAGCGGCCGCCACCCCGGTTTTCCTGGCATCCGGCTTGTGCTGTCGCTGTTGCTGCTGCTGCTGCTGCTCCGTGGCCGTCTGGGCAGGCGGGGGCGGGGCGCCGGCCAGGCTGGCGCTGGTACCGTCCTGGTGCCGAACGGCAGGGAGGCTAAAGTCCAGATCGCGCGCGCTGGAGCTGACCGCAAAGCGGAAGCTATCTGATGCCCTGTGGAAGCTCTCTGCTGGATACTCGCTATCGTCTGAGAGGAGGGTTGGATGGGTAGAGACGGTGGGGGGGGCAAGTTGCGAGTCGCGCAGCCCCAACGCCAGTCCCCCACCATGCATGCTGCGGCCCCACCTCCCGCAGCCACCCACCCAACCCACCCAACCCTCCCACCAACCCACCGGTGAGGAAGGGTGAAGCGAACGGCTCCACTGCAGAGTAGTGCAGCATGGGCGGCACCGAGGCGCCGCGCAGCAGCGGCCGCGGCGGACTGAGCTGCACGCCGGCCAAGCTGGATCCCAGCGACCCCGGTGGCGAGGGCGAGCGCGGGCTGTCCTGTGCAATGCCGGCCGTGCCGCTGGCGCTGGCCGCAAAGGCGCTGGGGATGGCGACAGCGCCGCTGCCACCCTGCTCCGTCGCAGACGCAGCGTCGAGCGCCGCCAGCAGTGGCTCGGCCAGGCCCTCCCTGACGGGCGACGCCGGGTGGGCCGAGGGCTCGCAGCTGGCGGCGCCCGCGCCCTCACGGCCGGAGGCCTCCACGGCGTCCCAGTGGCGCAGCAGCAGCGAGACGGCCGCCCAGAGGCCGGCCACTATGACGGCTGCGATGACCTCGTACAGGCACGTGAGCTGCGCCCGGGTGGGGGTCGGGCCCATGCCCAGCGCCACCTACGCACGGGAGGGGCAGGTGCGCCATGGCTGAAGAGCGCATGTGGGCGCTGGCTCACTCCACTCCACAGCTGGACCATACATAGCGCAGCACCCATCAACTCCCCCTGGGGCTTCGCACCTGGAGCGCCAGCACCAGGGGCCCCGAGGCGGAGCACCCCAGGCCCAGGGCGATCACATTCTTGTTTGCAAACCGTGCCACCAGCTGGTAGGAGGCGGAGAAGGCCACGCCCCCAAACAGGCCCAGCGCCACCTGCACGGCAGCGGAGCACGCGAGCATCCGTCGTCCCACTGGAGCGTTTGCTGGGGCGCCCCGCGGACGTGTCTGCGGTGACGGCGCGGCACACGGGGGGATCCTGCAGCTGGGGCTGTGGCGGCGAGAGCGCCAGCGTGGCATCCATGTGGCAGCGCACACTCCCTGCACACTCCCTGGACAGCTGCACACACTCCCTGCAGATCTGGGCGGCGCACCGTGGAGGAGAGCAGCCAGTAGATGGTGGAGGGCTGGAAGGGGAAGGAGGCGCAGACGAAGCCATAGCCGAGCAGGCCGACAAGCAAGCGCCCCAGGATGGTGCGGGCCACGCCTGCATGGGTGTGTTGTGTGATGCGCTTGGGTGCCCTCTGAGCGCGGTTGGAGCCCACTGGATGCTGCGTTTCCGAAAGAGGAGGGCAGGCCCCGCCGCAGAGCTGGGTCGACGGGTGTCGCCCGCTCCCCTTGTCACCAGCCGCGCCTGCTCACCAAACCGCTTCTCCAGGCTGCGGTCCAGATAGGCAGACAGCACGAGCAGCGGGATGCTGGGAAGAAAGTAGGCAAGGTTGAGCTGGAGCAGCACCTGTGCACGAGGCGGCAGCAGTCGTGCAGCTCTCAGCGGCACAGCTGCTGACACTGTGAAAGGTCGGCACGCCGCTGCAGTGTCTCGGGCGCGCCGGCAAGGGTGAATGCACGACTTCGGGCCTGTACCGCACGAGCCGGTGCACAGGCGGTGCCACGGCGTCCATCACGTGAGCACCTGTGGGCCGTGCAGCTTTCTATAGTAGCCCAGCTGGGAGCTGACTGCCAGCCACACCGAGGTGTAGGCCACGCTCAGCACCACAAAGCGAAAGACGGTCCAGCGGCCGCCCTTGATCTGCACGGTCGGCGGCAAGGGAGGTGTCGGCGAGTCGGCCCGCCCGCCTCCCGCGGTGCTCCACAGCGCCCGCGTCGCTGCGCCTGCTCCACACAGATCCTGCTGGCATGCACGCTAGATCGCGTGCGGTGCGCTCTTTGAAACGCGCCTTCACGCTGTGCGGGCCGATCGGAGCGCCGCCTGATGGCGCCATCTTGCACAGCGTAAGGTGCAGGAGCCGAACAGGTGATCACGGAAGCATCGCTCTCGCAGTCAAAGGTGCTACTGGGCGGCGGCGGCGCCGGGCGGTGATGGGCAGCGCCGCGAAGAAAATGGCCACCTTGCACCACATTCATTCATTTGCACTCCTCTTGCAGCTCTCCCGCGTCCATTGCAGCTCCTAGCAATGGTTGTCTCCTCTCGAAAGTGATGGACTCGCAACCTCCATTCCCCTGATCCGCACAGCGCTGCTTCGCATCCTCGCCCCGCGCCACGCACCAGCCAGCAGGCCGCGCCTGGCCGGGATGCCCTCTGCGGCCGCCGCCACCGCCAGGCTGGGCGCCGCTTCGGTCCTGTGGTTCCGCAAGGGCCTGCGCCTCCACGACAACCCCGCGCTGCTGGAGGCCGCCCGGGACGCAGACCACCTCTATCCCATCTTCATCGTCGATCCGGGCATCCTGCAGCCGGACAAGTGAGGCGCGAGGCGGCGCCGGCGCCGGCGGTTGGGCGGCAGGTGGCGCGCTCTGCTGTCCTGGTGGGCCGTGGGCCGCCTGCTCCAGCCCTCTCATCACGCACATTCCCGCCCTCGCCTCCCCGCCCCATCCTTAGAATCGGGGTCAACCGCATCCAGTTCCTGCTCGAGAGCCTGGCAGACTTGGACGCCGGCCTCCGCGCGCGCGGCTCGCGCCTGCTCGTGCTGCGCGGCCCGCCGGCCGAAGTGCTGCCCCGCGTGCTGCGCGACTGGGGCGCCAGCAAGCTGTGCTTCGAGGCCGACACGGGTGGGTGGGACAGGGTGCCGTGACTGTGCAAAGAGGCTGCTCGGCGCAGCGTGGAGGCAGGGACACACGCCCCTCCCTTTGTGGCGCCCCTCCCTGTGCCGGCGCCCCTCCCGGATGGCCTGAAACCTGCTCTCTCCCGCCCCCGCCCGCCCCTCCCCAGAGCCATACGCCAAGCGGCGCGACGCGGCGGCGCGGGAGGCGGCCGAGGCGGCCGGGGTCACAGTCTTTTCGCCCGTCTCCCACACCCTCTACGACCCCGACCAGCTGTTGGCCAAGGCCCCCGGCGGCAGGTGCCCGCTCACCATGCAGGTGGGGCATCAAGGATGGGGGTGCAGCAGCCGGGAGATATGGGCAGTGGAAAGAGCTGCAGCGGGGGCACGGAGTAGCCCCTGCCCTATCTGGCCATTGCCTGCCGCACAATCCTCCCAGCACTCCTCCATGCCCCATCGTCCCTCCCGTCACCCCTGCAGTCTTTCCTCAAGGTTGTTGCGGCGGCGGGCGACCCGCCGGCGCCCGCGGCCGACCCGCCCGCGCGCCTGCCGCGGCCCGCGCCCGGCGCGGCCCGCGCCGAGGAGGCGGCCACCGGGGTCCCCACCCTGGCAGAGCTCGGCTACAGCGAGGCGCCCACTTCTCCTTTTAATGGAGGCGAGACGGCAGCGCTGGCGCGCATGGCTGACTACCTCGCCGACAAGAGCTGGGTGGCGAGGTGAGGGTGGAGGAGGACGGGAGGAGGGCGGGCGGGGATGGGGCTGGGCTGGCCTGCAGGAGGGGCGCGGGAGGGCGGGCTGCTGGCACCGCTCCTGCCCTCCTGCCACGGCTGTGCATGCCCCTTGCCAGGCAGGGCGACTCTGTTCCCTTGAGCCTACTACCCCATGTGCTCCTGTTCTGCGCCCCCCCCCCCCCCCCCCCCCCC
>PCFQ01000011.1:1442314-1458807 GCA_003063905.1 Chlorella sp. A99 | reverse complement strand
ACCCCATTGTGCCCGTTTTTGCCCCCCCCCCCCCCCCCCCCTGAAACTGCAGCTTTGAGAAGCCCAAAGGCAACCCAGCCGCCCTGGCGCGGCCTGCCACCACCGTGCTGTCCCCCCACCTCAAGTTCGGCTGCCTCTCGCCCCGCCTCTTCCACGCCAAGCTGCTGGTCATCTACGCCGAGAAGCGCGGGAAGCACACCCAGCCGCCCGTGTCGCTCAGGCAAGCGCACGCGCACGCGTGGGAGGGGCTGCGGGCGGGTGGATGCGCAGGCTTTTCCCCACAAGCAGGGAGACGCGGCGGCGCACGCACAGAGCCTGCTTTCCGGCTGGTCCGCCCGACTCCCCCCGACTCCATCCGGCGCGCCCCGTGTGTGCGTGGCGCAGGGGCCAGCTACTGTGGCGCGAGTTCTTCTACCTCTGCGGCCATGCCATCCCCAACTTTGACCGCATGGCGGGCAGCCCCATCTGCAAGCAGGTGGGCACAGCTGTGGGATGGAATGCACGTGTGAGTCTGTGGAAAGGGGGGGCGTGGGTAGTGGAGCCTGCTCGCCGCGCATGCGCGACTCCAGACGAGCGCCGCGAGCAGGCTGGCTGACTGTGCGCCGACTGCTGTTGTCCCCCCCCCCCCCCCCGCCGCGACGGTGCCAGGTGCCCTGGGAAGACAACCCGGCGTTCCTCAAGGCCTGGGAGGAGGGGCGCACGGGCTATCCTTGGATTGACGCGATAATGACCCAGGTGAATAGAAAGAAGAAAGAAAGAACACTGAGTTGTGGGCGAGGTGGATCGGCAGCAGATGTGGGTGTCCTGCTGGCCCAGGGATGTGCAGGCGCGTGGGGAGCGTGGGACGCGCACAGCTGCTCGCCACTCCGGCATGTGGGGTGGGGCACGTTGTCAGCGCAGTCTGGGCTGCCAACGCTGCGGACGTACCATAGCGGCCTGGCGCCTGCGGCCCCTTGCCCTGCAGCTGCGGCAGCAGGGCTGGATGCACCACCTGGCGCGGCACAGCGTGGCTTGCTTCCTCACGCGGGGCGACCTGTGGTGCAGGTGGGGCACCCAGGGCGGCCAGCTCGGCAGCGCAGCGCGTGCGTTTTCGGCGCATGGTGGGCACAGAGGGGCACGACGATCGCACCCTCTCCCTCCCCCCGGCCTGCCCTGGCGCATTCCCGCCCGCTCACTGGCGCCCCCCCCCCCCCGCCCCCGCCTGGGAGCAGCTGGGACGCGGGCCTAGGGTGCATTCACCCCTCCCCCCCGTGCATCTATGTTTAGTCCTCGCGCCCGCCGGGAGGTGTGGCCAGGGCGTCTTAGCCCCTCACCCGTTGCAACCCTCGCGCAGCTGGGAGGCGGGGCGCGACGTGTTTGACAGGTACCTGATCGACGCCGACTGGTCGCTCAACAACGCCAACTGGCTCTGGCTCTCCGCCTCGGCGTTCTTCTCGTGAGCGGCGGAAGGGGAGGGGCGCAGCAGTGGGTGGCGGAGCGGCAGCGCGCGAGGGCACACGGGAACCAGGAGCGTTTGGGGGGGTTGGTGTGGCGCCCAGGAGTGTCCTTCCCACCCTACACGCGCTCTCCACCCGCCGCCTTGCCACCTGCAGCGCTTCCACGCGCCGCGCTTTCCACCCTCGCCACTTGCAGTCAGTACTTCCGCGTCTACTCCCCCGTCTCATTTGGCAAGCAGTATGACAAGGAGGGCGCCTACATCCGCGCCTACCTGCCCGCCCTGGCCAGGATGCCTGCGAAGTACATATACGATCCGTGGACCGCCCCCCTGGCGGTGCAGCAGGTGGCGGTGCAGCGGTGGCGTTTCAGCGGTGGCGGCGCAGCGGTGGCGGCGCAGCGGGAGGCGGCACAGCGGGAGGCGGTGCAGCAGGCGGCGGTGGACAGGTAGCAGTGCAGCGGGAGGCGGTGGGCGCGCCGTGCGCGCCCCTGGGCGGCTGCACGACAACGGGGGGCCGGGGGGGGGCCGGAGAGAGCGCAGGAGCCACAGGGGCAGGGGAGCGTGCGTGGTCGAGGCGGCCGCCAGCCCGCACGCACACCCTTGCGCCACTCCCTGCTCCCCACAGGCCGCCGGCTGCATCATCGGCAAAGACTACCCTGCGCCCATCGTGGACCACGCAGTCGTCTCCAAGGCCAACTTGGAGCGCATGAAGGCAGCATACACGACGGGGCGGGAGGAGCAGCAGCAGGTGGAGACAGGCGGCAGCGGCAGCGGCGGCGGCAGTCGAGGCGGCGGCTGCGACGGCGGGTGCCCGGCGGCAAAGAAGGCGCGCACGTGACGCCCGTGCCCTGTACGGCAGCAGGAGCATTGTTTGAGGCCATTTCATCAGTTCAATAATCTAGACTGAAATTCCAACACTCAGCAGCAATGAGTGCACGCTCCGGTGCAACGGCGGGAGCCAAGAGCAACAATGTCGGCAGCAGTATGCGGAAAAAGAAGCGGGTGGAGGACAGCAGAGGGATGCCTGCGCAGGGTGGAAAGCTGCCAGACAGCCGACAGCAAAACGGCCGTGTTCAGGGAAAGACCTGGAACGTCTTTGCCGCCTGCGCGATCCAATACACGCTGGCGATCGAGATGCAGGCCGCCGTGCCTGCCAGCACGACCGACGCGCCGTAGTGCAGGCCCTGCCGCAGCCGGCTCGCGGTGCCGCGGTTGTACATCGACCACATGAGCAGGGGCATGATGTAGCAGAGGGGCAGCACGCCCAGGCCGCCGACCAGGCCTGTGCGGGGCGGGAGGGGCCGCGGGGGCGGGCGTTGGTGAGGCGCAGCGGCGCGGAACGCCTCGGCAGCGCGGCCAGCTCAGGGCGCGCGGCAGGGCCTCCCCCACGCGTCGCGTCCGCAGCTGCCGCGCATGCGTCCCTGGCCTACAGGCCGCGCCGCTGCGACGGCGGCCCTGGGCCCTAGCCTCCCGCGCACGGCGCGCCGCATCCCATCTGCCGCGTGCACGCCCTGGCCCACAGGGCCCCCCTGCCGCGGGCGGCGCTGGCGCGAGGGCGGCCCTGGGCCACGCACACACACCGCACGCCCCTCACCTCCAAGCTGGGCGAAGAAGGGGATGAGCGCGCCCAGCAGGCAGAGCAGCGCGATGTAGCTCGTGCGCCAAACAAGGCGCACGACCCACTCGGCACGGCCGGAGCCCCAGCCCCAGTGGCGGATGAGCTTCTCGGCCTCCATGAAGACGGGCATGGAGAGCTGCGGGGAGGGGAAGGGGCGGGCGAAAGCGCGGGGGGGGTCTCCTTCTCCTTCTTTCTTGCTTTGTTTCTCCCCCCCCCACCCCCCCCACCCCCCACCCCACCCCCCCACCCACACACCCACCCTCCACCCCCTGGCCTCCTCATAATCAGGAGGCCAGGCAGCTGGGTGCACACCCTCATCGAGTGTTTCTGAGCATCGCGTCGAGCCCTGCCACCCCGCGCCACCCCCCCACCACCCCCACCCCCACCCCCACCACCATCTCCTCACCACTTGGAAGCCAGCGCCCACGTGGAGCAGCACGCCGGCGTTGGCGATGTAGGCGGCGACCTTGTAAGGCACCTGTGCCGGGGCGACGGGGGGCGGCCACGCTCGGCCAAGCACCCTCCCTCCAGCCCCATCAGCAGCCCGCGGCGCGGCGCGGCGCGCGAGCGGCGGGGCGGGTGGCCGCCCCCTCGCGTGGCGCACGTTGTTGAGGATGTTGCCATTGGCACTGTTTCCGTAATAGCCAAAGCCGATGCCGGACATTAGGAAGTAGCAGGCTGCGATAACGCTGTAGGTGAGGGTCAGCGCCCTGCAGGAGGTGGGGCAGGGGGGGGGGGGGGGGGGGGGGGGTCGGGGGGGGGTTGGAGCCCGGGGGGCGNACTGTGCGGCGAGGCAGTCTGGCCGAGGGGGGGGGGGGGGGGGTGGGGGGGGGGGGGGGGGGGGGGGGGGGGGGGGGGGGGGGGGGGGTCGGTCGCGGTGGGCTGCAGCCCGGCGGCTGACACTGCTGTCGTGCCGACGTGACTGGGCGTGCCAGCAGGTGCGCACGGAGCAGTGCAATGCACACGCCGCCCCAGCAGGGGGCCGCACTTGCGCATCGACTGCTTGAGGGGGGGCGGGATCGCGAGCGTCGCGGTCACTTCGTTCTGGACCACCTGGCCGCCGAACGAGAACAGGAGCGAGCCCATGCCTGCGCGCGTGCGGCGGCGGGCGCTGAGGGGCGCGGCGACGGCAGCAGGGCGCCGCCGGCCGGGCGGTCGCCTCGCGCTGCGGGGGTGGGGGAGGGCACGCAGCGGGCCGCCGCCCCTTCTGCTCCTTGCCTTGCAAGAAGTACATTCCGCTCTCCCAGTTGTTGTTGCCCGTCAGCCGGCTGTAACTGACGCCCTCCTCCTTGCTGCCGACCAGGATGCTGATGCAGGCGACCTGCGGTCGAGGGGGAGTGAAGCAGGGGCAGCGCATTCATTGGTCACATAGGCGGCGGGGGCGGCGCCCTGGTCACGGAGGCCCGTCGCCCCTTGCGCCGCTCGGCCCCCCGGCCGCGCACCAGCGTGTAAGCCACGGGCATGAAGGAGCCGATCAGCGACACCACAGTCAGGCTGTGGAAGTTGGGGAGCTGCAGGCGGGGGCGTGCGCATGGGACGGGGGGTGGGGGTGGGGGTGGGGGTGGGGGGCACATCACGCCTTGCTTGGCAGCAGAGGAGGAGGTCCTTGCTCAGCACCCTCCTCAACGCCCGAGCGACAGCAGGCTGTGCCCACGGCCGCGGTAGTACAGGCGGCTTACCTGCCCCAGAATCATCATCGCGCCCGCAAAGGTGAGCACAAACGGCCACTGGGCGTGGGCGGCGTGGCACTCGGCGGCCGTCTCGCCGAAGCAGCCGTACACGAGGCTGCAGGAGCGGCGGGCGGGGTGGGTGGGTGGGTGGAAGGGTGTGTGGGGCAGCGGCCCACGAGGGCACTGTCACAGCAGCGCGCAGGCACAGCGACACGGTGGCTCCGCGACCCTCGCGGCGCTACACGGCGCGCCCCTCCGCCCCAGACTCGCCTGTAGATGCTCTCGCCGCCCAGCACCATGAAGCTGATGCAGCTGAGAATGAGGATAAAGAACTGCGGGGGGAGGGCCGCGGTCGAGCACGAGGATCGGGAATGATATGCTGGGAGGAGGCAGGCGCGAGGGCGAGCCAGCCGCCCCCGCGGCGCGCCCCGCGCTGGCGGGGCGCCGCGCCGAGTGGCAGGGCCGCCCCGCCCCGCGTGCTCGGCGCAGACCTGGAAGATGATTGCGTAGCGCTGGCCCCAGCGCCCCATGGTGGCGAGCGCCAGCTCGTTCATAGTCTCGGTGCGGGAGCCGTCCTTGAGCTCGTGCATCGTGGCCATGAGCCAGGCGCTGCGCGGGGAGATTGATTTCGATTGCGCCAACGTCCGCGACATCGGCAGGCGCGGCCCCGTCGCGCGCGGCAAGAGCGGCGGCGCAGGCGCGGTCGGCGCCGCGCGCGGCGGGCGCCAGCCGGGCCCGCCTGCTGCCGCGAGCGGTGGCCCAGGCCGGCGCTCTCCCTCCCTCACCAGTAGGCGCTGGCCGAAGTCACCGCCGTCAGCAGGAGGACGCCAGCAGTCCAGCCGAGGCATGCAAAGGCGTAGGGCAGGGAGAGCACGCCGGCGCCCAGCATCTGCAGCGGCGCGCGAGCGGCGGCGTCAGCGAGCGGCGGCGCCCAGCACGGCCGGGCAGCCGGCGCCTCTCGAGGAGCGCCCTCCTCCGCTCTCTGGAAGGAAGGAAAGAAACGAAAGGAAAGAAATGGAAGAAAGGAGACTCGCCGTCGTGACCAGGTGCACGCTGATCTCGGGCCAGGCCGCGACGCCTTCAATCGCCTTCTTTGCCGCCTCGTCGTCGCCGTGCATCGTGGCCATGATGAAGCTGCATGTGTTGGTGAGAGCATGTTGTGCGACGACAGAACAACAGTGCGAAGGGCGGCGCGATTGCCCGACCCCCACAGGCGCCCGCTTGACTACGCACAGCCTGCCTGCCACACGCAGCCCCCACACCACCCCAGCACAGCAGCACAGCCCCCACGTCCTGGTGGCAGGCCGCCGCAAGCGGGGCCACAGCGTGCGCAAGAGCTCGCCTTGTGTCCCACATGGACGCTCGTGCGAGCGCTCGCCGAGTCACCAGGCTGATCTGGACAGGAAAGGACTCCGCGCGCTTGGGTCCCGAGGATGCAGATGACAAGCCGGAGGGCGCAGTGTTATCCAGCGTGATGGCGGCCGGAGCGGAGTACGCCGCGCGCGGCTCGACGTCGCCCGCCTCTGCCGCCGACGCCTTGGCGTCGTCGGCGTCCTTCGTCGCCCCCATGGTTTCCTGGTGGGATGCACTGACGGATGATGCGCGTCGCCCCCCTTTTAGGCAGGGCGCGGGCCGCGGGGCGAACGCGCGCACGCGAATCGGGGCCTGTGCGACACGGCGGGAGTTCCAAACGGAGTCTCCGAAGCTAAAATCTCGGGTTTTGTGGGTGCAATGCGTCGGAGCTCTCTGCACCCGGATCTCGCAAGCCGCAGCTCGATCTTACAATTTTGGGAGGATTGGAGGCTGAGGGGAGGTCGAGAGAGGTTGCGGACTGTGTGCCATGCCGCCCCGTCCACCCGCCCGCCCGCCCGGCGGCAGCCCCAGCCCTCAGCAGCCTTGCCAGCTGCGGCGGAGCCAGCCCCGCCGCCCCGCCACTCGGCACGGTGGCGCTTGCATGCAACTGACGATTGCTTGCAAGCCATTTTGCAGCAGCTTGACTGTTGTAGTTGCCCAAACTCTGATGCCGGATGCCCTGACGCGTCTGCCCAAACTCACCCAGTTGCCGCGCAGACGCCCATCGCCACACCGCCTCTCGCCCCGCGGCGCTGGCTGGCAGCGCACCCATTGACGAATTTGACTCTTTTCTCCCCCAGCCAACTGTGGGACAACTTGGTTGCTGGCGCTCTGCCCAACGCTGTTCGCGCCGTGACCAGCCTGCATGTCCACGCAGCAGCGCCGCTTGGCCGCTGGCCCGTGCGCCTGCCGCAGCTGCGGCGAACACTACAGCAGCCCAGGTCGACACGTTGTACCTGCCAACGCCTCTGACCCAGGAGGAGCTGGACCTGCTGAAGAGTGGTGGCGTTGCGCTGGCCACCGTGGTGGCGCGCGAGGAGGACGACGGTTTAGCTGAGGCGCCTGCTGTACCAACCTGCGTTCGCAAGCGCAGAGTGGCGCGAGGGGTCCTGGGGCACAGAGTTGCGGCTGCCGGCGCGTGGGGCGGGCCTGAGCTGACCTCACAGGGTGTGAGTCAGTTCTCTCTGCGATCGCCCTGAGTGGTGCGCACTTCAAGTGAAGTTCACTGAGAAGAGCGCCGGAGGCGGAGGCGGCACTTTAAGTGCACATGGATCAGCTCGCTAGGCCCTGCTATTGCTCGATCCTGCATCTATCAGTCGGGCTCGTTTCTCATTTGCTGTAGGTCGAGCTCCGAGCTCGCGAGCAGCACTGCATGACTGTGGCCTGAGGCGTTGACCGCAAAGATGGCCCCTCCCAGGGCGTCACCAGACCCGTGGGGACAGGTGAGCAGCGAGTGAAGGCGCTAGGATGCCGAACATAGCGATCGGCCACCTCAACTCCGGCTTCCCGCAGGTGGAGGACCTGGAAGGCACTGCTCACTATCGTGTGCTGGGCGTAGACCCCAAATCCAGCTCCGATGACATAAAAAAGGCGAGTCGTGCCCGCTCGCCCGCCCCCCCCCCGCGCGCGCCTGCTGCCTGCCCGGCCGCATGCCCGCACTCACTGCGGCGGCCCTGCTTTGCCTCGCAGGCCTACCGTGTCTTGGCCAAGCAGCACCACCCCGACAAGGGTGGAGACCCGGTAGTCTTTGCCCGCCTCCAGCTGGCCTATGAGACGCTCAGCGACCCGCGCAAGCGCCAGGTCTGCCGCTGCCGCTTCCCACCGACTGCGCATGCCGCCATACCATCCCGCTCGCAACTGCTACATGCTGCTCTGCAGATGCAACACTAGCATGCTGGACGGTGCGGGCTTTCTGCTTTCGCCGCCCGCCCGCATCACCTCGCCGTCCCTCTCCCTTCCGCCTGCCGCTCTGCTGCACGGCAGGTGTATGACACGTGGGCCAAGGAGCTGCAGTTCCGCTACGTGCGCACCGGTGCGGCCGGCGCCGGGGCTGGCCTGGGCGGCGAGGACATGCTGCTGGACGAGTTTGAGAACCTGGGACTCCACTGCAACCCCGCCACCCAGCTCGTCGTGACCTGCGAGGTCTGCCGCCGCCCCGCCACCAAGCAGTGCTGGACGTGCGGCATGCAGATCTGCGAGTTCTGCACGCTCAAGCGGCACTGGAGGGTGAGGGGGATGGGCGGGGGCAGGGGGGCCACAGAGCGGGGGCGTGGAAACGCGCAGTAGCGGCAGAGCGGACGAGCGTTGGGAGCTCGCACGACTCGCGCATCCGCCTCCGCGCAGGAGTCCTTCCCGCTGCACTGGCCGCTCGTGAACAGCGACCACATGCGGGAGCGGCTGGCGAAGCGGGAGCTGGAGCGCAAGCGCATCGACGACATGCAGCGACTGGCGCTGGAGGACCCCAACCACCGCTCAGAGGCCGAGCTCCGCGACATGCGGCGCTTCCAGGACGCGGCGCAGGTCTGCCACTCTGCTAGCGCACCGAGGATGCATGCTGCGCCGAGAGCGAGGCGGGCCATAGGAGCGAGCAGGCTCTTGCTCGCCCTTTTGCCTACAGCGCGCGCCCCGCCCACCTGTCCCCCTGTCCCTCCCTCTGTGACAGGAGATGGCGGCCCGCGAGGACCGGCGCATCACGTACGACCTGCGGCTGGCACGCTTCTACATGTGGGCGCAGACGCCTGCCACCGTTTACGTCGCTTGCCGCGTGCCAACCGGGTACGCGAACAAGGGCCTGACCGTGGAGGCGTCGCCCCAGGGGCTGCTGGTGCAGGTACGCTGTGCGACGAGGGTCACAGCGCAGTGCTGTTGACGCAGCAGGCCAGCATCGGCACGCCGGCGCTGGGGCTGCCGCCGCCTGACGCCACCGCCCGTGCCGCACTCACGTTATGTGCAGGCAGAGGGGTCGCCGCCGCTTATCGACCGAGTGCTGGCGGGGACAATCGACTCGCGGCGAGAGCTTGAGACATTTCGCACCCAGGACAACCGCGTTTGCGTGGTGGCGCTGCCCAAGGCGGCGCTCGGAGAGCCCTGGCCGCGCCTGTTTGTGGGGGATAGCGATGGCCTGCGGTGCATGGAGCCGCCCTACAGCATGACAGGTGATGCGTGAGAAGCTGGGTGAGCTCGCTGGCTAAGGCAGCAAGAGCCACTGGCCGCAGCAGCACAGCAGTCGCGGCGCCGCAGTGCAGCCGACAGCATGGGCGTGCCGGCGGCCCTGTCGCTCGCTGTTTCCGTGCATGATCCCCCCGGTCACGCCTGGCCCCCCGCTGTCACAGAGAATGCCGACGATGTGGTGCTGGAGCTCACGCTGCCCTTCTGGATAGAGGCCGAGGACGTGCGTGTGGACGTGGGGGAGCGGGAGCTGGACGTGGCTGTGCGCAACACGCTGCGCGTGCGCCGCACGTACTGGCGCAACGCCGACGATGAGGCGCGGCGGCGCGACTATGCGGTGGTGGACCCGCTGCAGTGCATGTGGTCCCTGGATGAGGACTGCGACGCGGCTGGCGAGCGGTGCAAGGTGGGCACACGGGGCAAGGGGCAGCGCAAGCGGAGCGGAAGCTGAAAGGACAGACCGAGCGGGGCGCAGGGGCATGCCTGCTCAGCTGCCTGCCTTGTCGTCGCTGCTATTAGCTGCTCAAAAAGAGCCCTGCCCTTCCTGCACAAATGCATTCCCAGGTGCTGATGATCACCCTGGTCAAACCGCCGCTGAGCGAGGAGGAGGTGACGTGGAAGAAGGGGCGGCGGCAGGACAACCGCGCGGCGGAGCGGCGAGGGTCGCTGCACCGCAAGGGCTGGCGCTTCTTCGCGGATGATGAGGACGACTTCGATCTCGAGGATCTTTTGCAGGTGAGGCAAACAGAGCGGCCGAGGGGTTGAAGAGCATTGGGCTGCGATCTGTGGGGGGAGCGCAAGTAGACAGGCGCATCCGTGTGGACACACAAGCCGCTGCCGAGCGCGCCAATCCACTCTGCCACGCTGCCAAATGACCGCCCCTCTTGTGTGGCTGTGCGCTCGCAGGCGCTGTGCTTCCGTGAGGCCGGCGCCGTGTACGTGCCGCCCAAGCCCTGGCAGCACGGGCTGGAGCCCAAGCGCGTGACCAGCGCGGCGCTGCTGCCACCCAGCGCGCAGCAGTTCCTTGAGCGGCTGCAGAGTGTCGGCAAGCCAGAGCAATGAAGAGAGAGCTGGAACAGCCGTCGGCCGGCAGCTGTCGCTGGCTGCCCTCCACACAGGCCGGCGGGCGGCCAGCTGTCGCGCACGCGGCGGTGGAAGTCCATTGTCAGCGTCTGTGATTTCATTTGTACGCTCCTATTTACTCTTGTGAGCCCAGCACTGTCGGGGGAGCTGATAATAGAATAGGCGGGCGCATTGAACTCTCTCGTTCGATCGTTGGAGACCTCGGGACGCTATTTCGGCATGAGCGGCACGCGGCGGGGCCAGGCCCTCGCGCGCTAGCCCAGAATTAGACTTGGACTTGAAGTCCGCCGGTTCCGCGCCGACTATGGCCGGCTACTCAGCCAGATACCGCCAGGAGGCGGAGCGGCAGCAGAAGGAGCGGGAGCGGGAGGCGCCGCCACGGCGCGCGCGGGACGGCTGCCTGAGCGCTGCACTGGGCGCAGCGCCCTCGCTCTTCAGCGGCTTGAAGATCTCCGCCGTGGACCGCGGCATCACCTGCATTGACCCACTGCCTGAGCGGCTGCGTGGCATCACGGTGCGCATGGGGGGTGAGGGACTCGCGAGACGCCAGGCCCGCTTGCGCCGCCAGGGGCCCAGCGATCCACCAACAAACCATGTGGTCCGGGTGCCGCAGACGCTCTACCTGAGCAAGAATGCGCTGCGATCGCTGGATGGCGTGGAGCAGTTTGCCCAGCTCCGCGCGGTGTCGGCGGCCGACAACGCCCTGCCCGACTGGGACGCGCTGGCGCCGCTGCGCAGCATGCAGCTCGTCGCCGCCAGCTTCGAGGGAAACCCTCTGGCAGAGCTGCCGCTCTACAGGCAGCACACCATCGCGATGCTGGGTCCCAGCCTCCAGGTGACTGGGCAGGGCGTGTGGGCAGCATGGGAGAATGCCGCCACGGGTTGCCGCTAGGTCCTCTGAATGTCGTGAGGGTGGCCCGGCCGCGGGTTAGCTAGCCGCTGGCTTCACTTCAACCATCATTCGGTTTGCCCGCAGCTGCTGGACAACCGGCCGGTGACTGAGGAGGAGCGCACGGCGGCGCGCAGCGCGGTGGCGCACGAGCAGGCACTGCTGGCGCTGATGGTCACCAACTCCTGCGTCGTGCACAAGCTGGGGCGCTGCGTGCAGCAGCTGCGGCTGCACGTCCAGCTGCAGTGCGCGGTGCTGGGCGGCCAGTTTGCCAGCGTCGCGGCGGCCGAGCGGGGCGGCATCCGCGCCAGCGGGCCCGGCGTCGGCGCCGTGCTGCGCATGTGGGACTACGAGGGTGGCCTGGGCCCTGCCGAGCTGCGCGCCATCCAGCTGGCCATCCGCCGCGAGGTGGCGAGGCAGCACCGCCGCCAGACGGCAGGTGGCGGCGGCAAGGCGGAGGGTGGCAGCGGACTGCGGGGCTGGCAGAGCGCGTACGCGGCGGTGGGCCTGCAGCAGCAGGTGCGACTCGTGGTGGGGCGCATGCGGGCGTTGATCAATGGAGCGCGACTGCCTGTTTCCCTCCTGTGCTCGAATGCACAGAGATTCTGGTATTCTGATCCTTCTGTTCCCGCCCTGCCGCCCTCCCCGACCCCTAATTTGCAGGAGACAATCGCCAGTTTGGCTCAGCTGCTGGAGGAGGCCAAAGAAGAGGCAGCATGCGTGCTGGCACCGCTGACTCGGCCTGCCTCGCCAGTCAAGCGGCGTGCGCTGCAGGGCGGGCAGGAGGCCGACAGCCGGCTCAAGGCGGACAGGTTGGAATGGTGGAGCTTGTGCACTGCTTGTGCATGATTGCCTGCACCTGGGGCGTACGGTGGGGGGTTTGCTGCCGTCATTCCAGCACCACCTCTGTCAATCTCCTGCGGTGTGGCCGCACCTGCAGGGAGACGCTGATTCAAGAGCTGCGGAACGCGTTCTTGGGCTTGGCAGACAGCGGGCCCGGGCAGGCCGGGGCGCAGCAGCATGCTGCGGCCGAGTACGAGGGTCGCATCCGCCAGCTGCACGCGGCACTGGATTCGGCAGGCAGCCAGCAGCAGCAGCAGCAGCAGGCGCATGCAGCCGAGGCGGTTGCAGCACCCGAGGCATGGGCCATCCCAGCAGTGCGGCAGCCGGCGGCGGAGCAAGCCGACTCCAGCTCCCAAGGCAAGCCTGCCGTCAAGAGGGCGCTCAAGCGGGAGGGTCACACTGCCCGCCCGCCTGGGCGGAGGCCGCCCAGCAATAGCGTGCCAGCGTCGCCCCAGGCATCGCCCCCGCAGCAGCCGGGTCATGCAGCTGCCAGGCCATCGACTGCTGCACGACTCCCTGGCCCCCAGACCTGTGGCGCTGCGGCGGGTGGTGGCCAGGGCTCTCCAGTTCCCGAGCGCCGCTGGCAGCCAGACGACGGCCTTGCTGCTTTTGAGGATGGCGAGGCACAGGAGCAGCAGAGGTGCCGGACACCGCGCCCCTTTCAAAGCTGTGGCGTTGGAGTTGGCAGCCCCCAGCAGGCAGCTCACCTCAGCAGTGAGCACCCAGGCAGCCCTGGTCGCCACGGCACGGCTGAGTGTCAGAGCCCTGGCTCTCCCGGTGCCGCCCCGATGCCGCTGGTTGGCTGGGGCGAGGCTGCACTGGGCAAGGGCAGCGCTGCGCTGCACGATCTGATGCAGAAGGTGGCGCGCAAGGGCGCAAATGAGCAGGTGGGCACAGTCCAGACCCGGCTGCACACTGTGTGTCCTTCGAGCCCACTCAGTCGCTGGTGGCAAGCACTCCCCACCTTGCACTCCTCTGCGCAGGTCCGGATGCTCCAGACCGCAGTGGTGCAGTACGATTCAGCTGCTTCTCAGCTCACTGCAGCCAACCAAGAGCTTGCGGATGCACTGCAGCAGATGCAGGGGCACGCGCTGGGCCTTGAGGCACGGTTCCAAGATCAGCAGCAGTGTGCGGCAGAGCAGCAGGCGGCGCACGAGGCTGCGGTGGCCCAGCTGGCGCAGCTATCTGCCAGGCTGGAGGCCGCCGGCGCGAGCCAGGAGGCACTGCAGGACGAGGTGGCGGCGCTGCGCCAGGAGCGGGACGCGCAGGCGCGCGAGCTGGACTCGCTCAAGACCAAGGTGACGGGGCTGGAGGCTGCCAAGCCCGTCTCCCTGTGCCTCGCGGTGTCATACGAGCAGGAGTGGAAGGCGCAGTGCCTGCGCAGCGCGGAGCTGGAGAGCACCTGCATCCGGCTGCGGACAGTTGTGGACGCGCTGGAGCGGCAGCAGCGGCTAGAGCTGGCGAGGTGTGTGCCTGCTCTGCCACCGCTCTGCGCAGTGAGCTCACTGCTACTTTAGCCTCCCTGCATGTCAACATTACTGAGGCGCTGCGCTCCGCTGCTTGCACCTACCCCTGCAGCGAGCGCATGGGCGGCCGCGTGCTGCTGCTGCGAGTGTTGCGGCGGTGGCAGGGTGCGGTCCGCGAGCGGGCTCACGGCCGCACCCTGCAGTGCCTGGCAGACTCCTGGGCCGAGCGGCGACTGCTGGCGCTCTGGCTTGCACGGTGGCGGCTGGCCGCCGAGCGGGAGCGTGCCGTCCGCGCCCGTGCCATAGCCCGGCAGCGGCGCGCAGTGGCCATGGCGTGGCACGCCTGGCGCTGCTTCTTCCAGCAGGAGATTCTCGTCCGGGCGCTGTCGGCAGCCTCTCGGATGGCTCGCGGTGAGGAGCTCGTGCGGCAGTGCCTCTCTGGCTGGCGGCGGCACGCGGCACAGCGGCAGCAGGTGGAGCTGCCGCCCGGCCACCCGGTCATGCAGCACGCCGCGGCGCTGCGGCAACGCCGTCTGCTCGGCGCAGTGTTTGGCGCCTGGAGGGAGCACATGGAGCGGCAGGTGGCACCTAGGCTCCAGGCTGCGCGCCGCATGGCCGCACAGCTGCTCATGGGGGCCAAGCTGCGAGCGTGGGCGGGCTGGCAGGAGCACGTGGAGCGCCGCCGCCGCGTCCGGCTGCTCAAGCAGGTGGCAGGTGCGCATGGGACTTGTCTTGTCTTGCCTTACAGCTTGGCAGCAAGAGGCATGTGTGCACGGGACCTGGCAGTGGCTGACGCGAAAGACCTGGGCGTGTAGGCAGGCCGCATCACATGTCTGCATTAACCGACCCAGACGTTTCGTCGCTTGCTCCACCTGCTGCAGACCTGCACCTGCTCAGTCGTCACTTCAAGGCGTGGCAGAGCAACGCAGAGCTGGAGAAGGAGGAGCGGCGGGCAGCCCTCAGAGGCATCCTCTCCAACAATGTCCTGCTGCTGCGGCGCGCTTGGCGGGCTTGGGCGGAGGCGCAGGCGGTGTTGCGGGCACGGCGTGCCCTGCGCTCTGCAGCCGAGCAGCATGCACGGCGCAAGGTGCTGGCACGCGGCTACGAGTGCTGGCAGCAGTGGGTGCGGCTGTGCAGGGACGGGCGCCAGCGTCAGGCGACTCGCGTTGTAGCTGCCGCACTGCGTGACTGGCGGCAGGCTGCGAGGGCGGCCGACAGCAAGCGCCAGGCTGTGGCGTTTGCGACGTCGCGCGCGCGCCTGCGCTGCCGCCGCACGTTTGCGGGCTGGAGACAGCACGTAGCCGAGCAGCGGCAGCGCGCTGCACGCCTGGGGCGCGCGCAGGTCCTGCTCGGCCGGCGCTGCCTGCAGCGCATGGTCGCAGAGTGGCGGCGGGCAGCACTGGCTGGCAAGCTGGCCAAGTCCCTGGATGCGGTGCAGCAGCTGCAGGGGGCCGTGGAGCATGTGCGGGGCGAGCTGCAGAAGAAAGCGGCCGAGGTGAGGGAAGCAGGCTCGAGGCAAAACGGCTGGATGCGAGGTCAGCGTGCATGTGCGGGACCGCTTGCATTCCAGTGGTCTTTGCTCTCTCTTTTTGCCCATCTCTGAGCCCCACTGCTGCGCGCCGCGCGCAGGCTGCCGATCTGGAGACGGTCAAAGTGAAGGTGGAAAGCAGGGCAGAGAGCCTGAGCGTGCGGGTCACCTGTTTGGATGCCGATCTTGCGGCACTTGAGCAGAAGGCGACAGAGCTGGAGGCAGCGCTGGAGCAGTCGCGCAGCCACCTGGCTGCCGCGCAGGCTGCCCAGGAGGCGGCCGAGGCAGCCGCGGCCACCGCGCAGCAGCAGCGCCAGTCTGCTGAGGAGGCTAGGGCAGCTGCGGTAGCTGAGCGCAAGCAAGCAGCCGTAGAGCGGGACAGTGCGGTCAGCGAACGGAAAGAGGCAGAGGCGCAGGCGACAGCGGCCAGGGAGGTGGCAACCACCGCCGTCGCCCAGGCCGAGGCCGCCACAGCGGCGGCCGGAGAGGCGCGTGCGGCTCAGTCTGCGGCGGCGGAGCAGGCCGCGGCGGCTGCCGCCGAGCGGGACAGGCTGGCGGGGCGGTGCGCGGCGCTGGAGGAGGAGGTGGGGCGGCTGCGGGCGGAGCGGGAGCGCCTGGCTGCAGACCTGGAGCACGCTCTGAACGAGTGGGAGGTGGTTTCGGCCCTCAACGCTGGGCTCAAGGAGGAGGCGGCGCTGATGAAGCGCCAGCGGGACGACGCGAAGGTCGACCGCGCGCGGGCGGTGGCGGAGCAGCAGGCGGCGGCCAAGCAGGCGGAGCGGCTGGCGGGGCTGGTGGAGGACCGGGAGCAGGCGCGGCAACATGCAGAGGAGCAGGCCGCACAGCTGCAGGCGAGGGGGCCGGGGCATGGGCTGTTGGGAGCCTGAGCACCGCGCACCGAGCGTCGAACGCTGAGCTCCGCACGCCAAGCGCCGCCTTCCCACAGCGTCAGGGCCTTCGGCGTGTCTTGATTGGGATGCCGCTCGCGCGTGTCGACCGCCCGCCCTCCTTCCCCCCGCGCCCCCGCAGGGCATGCTGGCCAGCCAGGCGCAGCTGCAGGGCGAGCTGGCCGCGCTGTCGCGGCGCAACGAACAGCTGAGCCTCGAAAGCGAGGCTGCACGCGCGCAGCTCAGGGAGCTGACCGTGCTGCTGGAGCGGACGCAGGGCGAGGAGGCGGCCGCGCGCCAGCTCGCCGCCCAGCTGCGCGCCGAGCAGAGCGAGCTGGTGGCCGCGATGGAGCAGCAGGGCGCGGAGCGGGAGCGGCTGGCGGGTCTGGTGGCAGAGCTGCAGGACGCGCAGGTGGCGGCCGGGCGCCAGCTGCGCGAGGCGCGCGCTGCGGCGGAGGAGGCGCAGGCGGCGGCCGATCGACTGGCGGTCGAGAAGCGCGAGCAGGAGCAGGAGCGGGGACGCCTGCAGGTGGGTGGAGCACGTGGGGGGGGG
>PCFQ01000011.1:1407931-1421808 GCA_003063905.1 Chlorella sp. A99 | reverse complement strand
GGGGGGGGGCGGGGGGGGGGGGGGGGGGGGGGGGGGGGGGGGGGGGGGGGGGCTGCGTGGCGTGCACATGTGATGGAGGAGGGCTGCTTGCACAAGCAGCAGGCACGCCTTGCAGCGCGAGAGCAGCGCGAGTGTTCCAGCCCCACCTGGTTTCTTGGGGTCTGAGTTCCTCCGAAAGAACATGACCAGGTGGCCGGCATTGGAGAGCGCCTGTGCCTCCACCGGAGTGGGCAGCACCTGCCAGCCCTGGTCCTGCCCCGCACTGCTGTTCACCCAGGCCGTCTGCGTGGGGGAGCGGGGCAGCGTGCAGGGACGCCACTCAGCACCGCAGCATGCCACACAGGGCCCCAAGACGCACGAGGTAACAGCTCTCTGAGCGGCTGCACAGGAAAGGCAGCAGGTGCATGAGGAGCGAGGCAGCTGGGGCGCACCTGGTCGTTGGCGAGCAACACCTGGGAGTGCAGCGGCGGGCGCAGGAGGAATACGCCGAGCCGCTCGGCCACGGAGGCCGCAAACGCGGAGCAGTGGGTGGCGACGCCGCTGCTCGCGCCCGCATTGTTCGGCAGCCCGCTGAACCAGGAAATATGGGCCCCCCGCTGCCACAGCCCAGTGACATTGAGCGTGTCGAGGAAGGCGGCGAGTGCGGCGCCAGCAGGGGTGACGGTCTGGGCAGCTTGCCAGGCCGCCGGCTCATCCTGCTCATGGGCGCGGGGGGACGGCAGGCGGGCATGCCGGGCGTGCTGGTGAGTGGGCAACTGGAGACGCAAGAGCCAATTGCAGCTCACAGCGCTACCGAGACTCCTTACCAACGCTTGTGAGCTGGACAGCAGCAACAGGCACACAACAGCGGCCAATTCCGTACGACGCATTGGATGCATTGCCGCGATCACGCACGGCGCTTGCAAGAGACAGAGAGTGACTTGGGAGCCGCTGGAGTGTCTAATGACCGCAACTCCTCCGCGGCCCGGTGCAGCTCCGCCAGCTCGGGGGACGCTAGCTTCTGAACGCGCTATGAATTTCTGCGATACATTCATGCGACCACGCGCTGGCTGATTGGGTGGTAGCAGCCGGCTGTGAGCAGCGGGCCGACGCCGTGGCCGGCGCTGGCCGGCGGTGGTCAGGCCACCAATCACCAGCTACATTATGCATGCATGCACCCCCCTGCACCTCAAGCGCCACGCCATGGGGCATATATTTCAGCATTGAACACAAAGGAGGCGGGGCACAAGCAAGCAAAGGGGGCAAGTGGGGCAGTTCGAACGAGGCATGTTCTCGCAGGCAAGGAGGGCCCACAAGGGAAAGAGATCAGTTTAACAGTGAAGGCAGTCCCAATGGGGATGAACAGCACGAAGCGAGCATGAGGGAGCACTCCCTCACAAGGAAATAGATATCCACCTCCCTCAGGCGCTCGCCGCCATGCGCGCCCGCAGCTCGCGCAGGCGCTCCAGCCGCGCCGCCCGCTCGGCAGCCGCCGCATCCAGCTCCGCCTGCCCCTCGCCCTGCGCACCCTCGCGCGCCGCCTCGGCGGCGGCCATGGCCTCCTTTGCGCGGTGGCGCCGCTCGACCAGCGCCGCGCGCTTGCTCTGCTCGCGCTCGCGCAGCGCCGCGAGGCGCCGCTGGCGCCGCGTCCGCCGGCCGGGGCCGCGGCCGGCGGAGATGTCCTGCAGGAGGGAGGTGCCGGGGGCTGCCAGTGAGGGGATGGGCCGTGCAGCGCAGGCGAGGGGCAGAGGAAACAAAGCCACGCCGGCTGTAGGACTGAAGGGGTGGCTGCCCAGCGGCTACTGTCGCACGCAACCGTCCACTGCCCACGCAACCGTCCACTGCCCAGCGCCGGCTCGCTCGCACTGTGACCGCTCGCCCTGCGACTCCACACTGCCTTCCCCGGTCACTACAGCAAGGACAACACCCACCTCTTCTCCATCAGCGTACTCGCGCCAAGTCCCGTACAGGCCGGCCACCTTGGCCGGGCGCAGCAGGCGCGGCGCCTCCTGGCATTCGCTGCAGAGGTCGCGCGCGCAGCGGGACGCGTTGCGGGGCCCGGCGCACGCGCAGGCTTGCTCCCACACTGTATCGGCTTGCATGCACTGCTGCCGCCGCATCCCAGACTGGCTCCGCCATAGCCGTAGCCGTCGTTGGTGCTAGCCCCGCTCCCCACCGGCATCCCACCTGCAGCAGCAGCCGTTGTGCTTGGTGCGGCAGGCCTCGCAGGCGATGAACAGCTTGTTGCAGTCTGCAGGCGGCAGAGGGGGGCGCCAAAGGCGCGGAAGCAAGTGATTGGCGCGCGTCGCGGGGGCAGGCCCCTCGATGGGGGGGCTGCCGCACGGCCGCCGCCGTGCCCCACGCCGTCAACAGCGGCGCTCTTTCCTCTTCCCCCCTCTTCCAACCTCGCCGCCCACCTATGTTGGCGCAATTCATGTGCGGCAGCACCGCGGTGCCGCCGCAGACCTGGCAGGGCGCCGCCGCCTCCAGAGGCTCCTCTGTATCCTTGTCTGCAGAGCGCGGCGCAGGAACGGCACGGCGATCATCAACAGCCGCCGCCGTGAGTCAGGTGGTATTGCGACGACGCGGACAGGACGGCGCGGCGCGGGGGCACAGCGGCGCGCGAGCGGCGGCGCTGGGGCGGGGCGGCGAGCCCACATGCTGCGGCATGGCAACGCGCCCCCCACCGCTCACTCGGGCGCACGGCCATGCGGCCGTCGAAGACGAAGAGCGAGCCCTTCCAGTGGTCCAGGCCCTCGGTGCGGAGGTAGTTCTGGATGCCTGCTCAGAGGGGAGAGGAAAGTCACCGGCACGCCCAACTGGAGCCCGCCGGCGGCGCGCCCGCGGACCGCGCCGCCCGGCTCAGCGCGGCGCGGGCGGCGCCGCCGCGCTGGCCCGCTGCGCTCGCTGCCGTGCGGGCCGGCGGCGGGGTGCACACAGATGCAGATGCAGTGCAAGGGGCAAGGTTGGGGGGTGCCAGGGCCTCACCCAGCTCCAGGGTGTACATGTTTTTGAAGCCGGCCTGGCGGAGGTAGGTGGAGTAGACGTCGCAGCGGATGCCGCCGGTGCAGTACATCATGATGGGTGCGTCCCTGGAGAGACGGGGGTGTGGTGTGTGGATGTGGATGGGTGTGTGGGCGGGATCGCGTGTTGGGGGTGGGGGTGGTAGGCGTCGGGGCGGCGCGCGTGCGGGCGTCGAGCGAGCGCGCGCGCGGGGCGGAGGGGGGCCCACCCCGGGCGGCCCCCCCCCCCCCCCCCCCCCCTCGCCTGTCGGCCTTCTCGAGGTAGGGGGGGATGGTGGAGGGGGTGGACTCTGTGGGCGTCTGGTTGAACTCGTCCTGTCAATCGAGAGGCGAGAGCAAGGGTGTATTGGGGGCGGCGCAGCGCTCGTCGCCGCCCTGCGTGGCGGGCGCCGCGGCGGCACGCCCCTCGGCCGCGAACCGGTCTGCACGCGCACGGCCGGCGCGCTCGCAGCCCATGCAGACCCCCCCCAACTCCCGCGCGGCCGGTTCGCTGCACGCGGCGGCGCCTGTGCCGCGAGCCAGTTCGCACGCGCACCTCGACCGGCCGCTCGGCGCCCTCAAAGTGGCCGGCGTCCCACTCGTAGTCGTTGCGCACGTCGAGCACGATCGGCCGCTGCTCTGGAGGCAGCTCCTGGGCCTGCGGGGGCGGGGGGCGAATGGCCCTTGTCAGCCGGCCGGCCGGGCCCGGCGCGCTGGGAGCGGGCGGGCGGAAACCGGACACAGCGAGATTGCGGCGCCGGATGGCAGAGCGACGCGCGCAGCGGTAGGTGTGCGGGCGGGTGGCTGTGGTGCTGGCAGGGCGAGAGGATGGCGCTACTAGGCGGTGATGTGCGAGGCGTGAGCCGCTCAGCGCTCGTCGCGCCAGGTGAGCAGCACAGCGACATGTGCGTGGGCAGCCCTGCGCCGCACCTCTGACAGCATGCGCTTCCACTCGGCAGGCGGCACTGGCGTGGCACGGGCCGCGGGATCCGTGATTGGCAGGCCCTGCAGCCAGATGCACCGCGTCAGCGCTGGCCCCGAACCTTTTGCACCGCGTGCGCGCCGTGCCCTGCAGGCACCCGAGCAAGCACAGGCACTGAGACATTCGCCACATGCCCGCATGCGCGCGCGCGCGCGTGCCACCTGCATGCCGCCGGCGAGGGAGATGAGGCTGGGGCGGTACTTGAGGCGCAGGCGCGGGTACATGTGGCCGTCCACCGGGAACACGGCAAAGCGCAGGCCCTGCAGCGCACAGGCGCTCGCGACACGCAGTCGGCGCAGCGAGCGCGCCGGCAGGAGGGCCTGCTGGAGGCTGGCCGCCCGAGGGCGGCAGCGCATGCGTCCCACCCCCCGCCGCAGTGGGGCGGCGCTGCCGCGCGGCGAAGCGCGGCGCGAGGCCGCGCTTGGGCGCCCCACGGCTACGGTGCATGCCCCACAGTCAGTCTTAAGCTGTCAGGCCAGACCAGACCTCGGGCGCCCCACCTTGAACAGCGGCTGCGTGTCCCGCAGCCACTCGGCGTAGGCCAGCGTGTCCTCGGTGCGGCCGCCGTACTGGGCATTGATGCCCTGGCAGCGGGGTACGGCGCGCGGCGGTGGTCAGGTGAGTGTGGCGGCGGCGGCTGGTCGCCCACCAGCTGAGCCGCCCTAGCCCTCCGCGCTCCGTCCTCCCGCGCGGCCGCCACCGCCTTGCATTCAGCACACCTCCTCCACAAACAAATTAATGACCAATGATAGATTAGATTTTTTTCTATGTCATCAGTAAACTCTTGCCTGCTCTGAGATGTAGATCCGCCCACGCACATCCCGCCCCTCCATGAACTCCCGGTGCTGCGCGATCACCTGCAGCGCTGGGCGCCGCGGCAGTGCCATGGAGTACATACGCCGGCGCGTGGCAGCCCGCCGGTGAGCGGCGCCGCACTCGCCACACGCGACTCCGCCCCGTGCGCCCTGCCATCCTGCGTTGCCGCACCACTCTGCCCATGCGCTGTCCACCCAAGCTTGCCTGGTAGGGCTTCTCAATGTCAACGAGGTGGAAGAAGTTGACGATGGAGTAGGAGACCTTCTCCTCCGGCCCCTCTCCCTGCTGGGCTGCAGCCGCCGCAGCAGAGGGCGCGTCGGCCACCTCGGCCACCGCCAGCGCCAGCGACCGCTGCAGCAGCGTGTTTGCGAGGCGCAGCGCGCCCACGCCAAATTCCGCACTCTGGCTGGCCCGCAGCCGCAGCGGCGCGAGGAGGCGAGCTGCGCCCGAGGCGCCGACGGCTGCGGACCGAGGGCCCACCGCCGGACGGGCGGCCGCCGCCAGGCTCATGGCGCAGGCGCTCCGAGCCGATGCAGCCACCCTGCCCAGCTGCATCTGCATAGGGGTGCGAGGGTGCCTTGAAGTTGCGAGTCTCTATCCTGCGGTCATGCGAGTGCACGTCTCCTAGATCCTGCGCCTCACCGTTGCTCTAACCGACAGGCGTAGCAGCTTGCGACGCTGTCAGACGTGAAGAAGGCCGCCGGTTTAATCCCGGCAAGTTGCTGGTGATGAGGCAAATGAGCTGAGAAGCAATTCAAGCTGCTGGCTTGCGTGATGTTGTTTGTGACAGCTCTCTGCACATCTCTTGAGCTTTCGGAGCAGTTGGTGTCAACTTGCGTAATAACCCGTCGTGAGTAACGAACTTGAGGAATAACCCGTGTCTAAACAACTGAATAGCGCGAAGGTTCCAACGTCGAGCGCCTGACTGGCTCCCTTGCGCCGGAGGACATAGGGTTGATGTGAACATGGCGGGAGAGGTTGAGCAGCCAGAGGCGAACGGCGTGCACTGGGAGGAGCAGGGCAAGGAGGTGCCCGGCCAAGAGCTGCGCCAGCTTCCGGGCGCGGACGAGGTGGAGGCGCCGCCGTCGTCGCCGCTGCCGCAATTGGCACTCAAAGCCCTTGTCGTCGGCGGCTCCATCTCCGGCTGCTGCACGGCCCTCGCGTTGCGGGAGCTGGGCGTTGAGGTGAGGCGCCGCAAGGGCAGCAGCGATGCCACAGGCCCCAGTGTGCCGCAACACTTTGGTGCCACATGTCTTGACCGACGCTCAACCGGCGTATGTCTTGACCGGCCTCGCCCGACCCCCTGCCTGCAGGTCCACGTGTATGAGCGGTCGGGCGAGGAGCTGCCCTGTCAGGGTGCGGGCCTCAACATTCAGCCCGACATGGGAGAGTTTTTGATGCACTTTGGGGTGAGGAATGGGCAAGCGTCGGCGCCAAGTGGCAGCATGGGGCAAGAGCGGACGCGCGCCCTTGCCAGTCGCGCCGGCGATGGCGCAGGCACGGTTTGCGGGCAGTAGGAGCCTGGCTCAGGGGGAAAGGAGCGAGGGCCGGCGCGGTGGCGGCAGGCGGCACAAGCTGTGGCTGCCCGCCCCTCGTCCCTGACTCTCCCACGCTCCTCTGCTTGCCCCAACCCTCCCAGGTGTGCAGAAGTCTGGAGGACCTGTGCGTGCGGAGCTCGGGGCGGCAGTACGTGGACCATTTGGGAAAAGTGGTGGCCAGAGAGGACAAGGCTCAGTACTTTTGCGGCTGGGACGTGCTGTTCCGGTGCGCGGCGCACGGTGCAAGGGGGCGAGGGCGGGCCTCACCTTGCTGCGCACAATGTGCCCCCGCCATCCTCGCGCCCTTCCGCTGCGTGCCGCCGACCCTCCTGCCTCTGCCGCCCACACTCCTTGTCCCCCCCTGTGCCCTCCCCCACCCAGGGCGCTGCGCGCCAGGGTGGAGGGCGTCACGTACCACCAAGGCAGCGCAGTGACAGGGGTGGACCTGCGGGCCGACGGCGTGTCGCTGGCCCTGGAGGACGGCTCCACCGCTGAGGGCGACCTGCTGGTCGGCGCCGATGGCGCCGGCTCCATCGTCCGCACGCTGCTCAGCCCGGACACCAAGTCGACGTTCGCACGTGAGCGCCGGAGTTGGCCGCCGCAGCGGGGACTGCGCTGCAGCGCGCCGTGTGATGGGCGGCGGGCGCGCGCGCGCTTGCGGCGGCAAGGGCGCGCCCGCGGCCCACACGCCCGCCCGCCCCCGCGCGCAGGCTACGTCGCCTGGCGCGGCTTCCTGGCAGAAAGCGCTGCGCCGCGCTCGGTGGTCGAGTTTCTCAACGACCGCTTCACCCTCTTCCAGGTGCGCTGGTTGTGTTGTGTTGCAGTTTGCATTCATTACAGTCTCTGCGCTTTCGTCGCGTTTTCAACATTGTGGCGCCCTCCAATAAGGGAAGGTGCATTGCTCCTGCATTGCTCCTGCGGCGCTCATGCCGTCGGCGCGCCGTGCCTTCTCCCGTCCTCACCTCGCCAGGGCTTCAACTTCCACATCCTTGCCCACCTGACCACCGGCCCCAACGGGGAGCGCGAGCCCGGCAAGCGGCGCATCAACTGGGTCTGGTGCGCGCGCTTGGTCGGCGGCTGCCGCCGCGAGGGCGGAGCGCGGCACCGCCTCCCGGCGCGCTGCCGGCTCCCCGCCACGTCTGGTGTCCGGCATGCCTCGCCTCCCATGTGCAACGCGCTCGCCCGATCTTCGCTTCCGGCTCTCCCAATGCGTACCAGGTACTGGAACACACCCGAGGGGGAGCTCGACCGCATCCTGACCGACTGCCACGGCGTGCGCCACGACTACTCAATCCCACGCGGCCTCCTCGCGTGAGAGCGGGAAGGGGGGGCGCGTGTGCATGCAGTGACGGCACTCGTGCGTGCGTATCCGGACGGGGAGGGGAGCGAGGGGGGTAGAGAGGCGCCGAGCGCCGGCGCCCGACCCAGGAATGTGCCTCCCGCTCCTAGAGCACGCTCACCGTGTGTGCTACACTGTCCCTGGCCCCTGCACCGCCCTCTCGCGCGCAGGAGGGACGTGTCTGCGGTGCGGAAGCGCATCGCGCAGGAGGTGCTTCCCGAGCAGCTGGCTGCGCTGGTGGTGGCGACGCGAGACATCTTTGTGCAGACGGTGCAAGACCTGCTGGCGCCGACCTTTGTGTTTGGCGGGCGGGCCTGCCTGGTTGGCGACTCGGGCTGCATCCTGGTGAGGCGCCGCAGGTTGTCAGGAGCGCAGAAGCGTGAATGGTGCCAAAGGAGCGTCGCCGTGCTACAGGGGTGGAGTCGGCCCTGGCGCTGACCTGGCAGCCCGTCCAACTGACCCCAGCCCTGCCTCCCCCCTTCCCTGCCTCCCCAGCGGCCGCACACGGCGGCGGGCACGACCAAGGGCGCCATCAACGCCTGGGTGCTCAACCACGCCCTGGCTGCCAAGCGCGGGGACCTGGCGGCGGCGCTGCAGGTGTGGATGTGGGTGCGGCGGGCGAGGGGCCGGCGCACGTGCGCACGCGCGCCAGCGCTGAGCCCAGCGTCCATCAGCCGGCATGTGTCTGGGATCCCCTGCCACAGTCCCTCTCCATGCCGCCTCTCCCATGCTGCCCCTGCCATACCTCCATACCATATTGTGCCACAGGACTATGACGAGCGGATGCGGCCACTGGCCACCTACCTCCTGGGCATGAGCCAGCGCATCGGCCGCAAGTCTCAGGTGGGCGCCGCGCCTTCCGTCCAATTCAGTGCATGCATCTGCGTGGGCAGAGGACACCAGCACACCCGGCCAACCATATTGCCCTGCACTCGCCTGCTTCCCCCGGCGTGGTCTGCAGTTCCCGCAGGGCAGCCCCAAGGCCGCGGCCGGGAGCTGAGCAGCCGGCAGGCCGCCGGCGGGCGGGCGGTCAAAATACCGCAGCCGCGGCTTCTGCTGCGATGCGCCCACGCTGACGCTGCCACCCCGGCCAAGCCACCGCTCAAACACACTCCAACCAACATGGCCCACGACCCCCCGGTCTACCTGCCAGCAGATGCCGCAGTGCTACTCTGAATTTTCAACCGTTCAAAACCTGACCCTTCCTCCCCTAGCTGTCCCGCCCCCTTCCCATTTCATTTGATCGTCGATGACGACGCAGGCACACATAAGGACTGCCGCTAGCTTGTCTTGCTCAGCCGAGCCGCCTTTTTTAATGTAATCCTTGAGTTCCTGAGTTCCTGGTGGTGCGGGGAACTGGGAGTGGGATTTGGCTTGACGTGCTATGACCCATGCAATGAAGTGATGCTGTTCTGCTGGCGCTGCTCTGTCACCTGCGTGTTGCTTGTCCCAGCAACGAGGCACCACATGCCCAGCTGCAGCCTGCACCTCCAGCCGCCAGCCGTGGTCGTCCAGCAGGACCAGGCCTGCCAACGCCTTCGTCCCTGTTGGCACTTGCGCTGCGTGGGAAACAGGGCGCTGGGCGGCGGCGACCTAGCCGGCGGCACTGTCGCCCAGCCCTCTCGCCTCGCCCGCCCAGGCCAGCGCTGCCGCCTGCACCGCGGGGCGGTCGGCATAGGGCACCTCAGCACCTGGGCTGCAGGCATGGCGCAGGCAGGCTGCACTTGGGCACTCAGGATTGAGGAAAGCTCCTCCTCTCCAACCAGCGCCTGGAGGTTGGCGGGGCCGCCGCTGGCCTTTTTTTTCTTTCCGCTGCGCCGGGGGCGAGAGACCGAGGGCGTGCTGGGGATCACCGCTGCGAGCGGTGGGCGGGGCGGCAAGGTTGGCGGTGGGGCGGTGGACTGCGGTCTGCCTTGGCAAGCGCAGCCTTGCCCTCCTCGGGCAGATTTGGCGGCTCCAAGGGCTGTCTGCCTTGCGGCGTCCTCCACAGGCGGGCGGGGCACGCCCTTTGATTTCTTTGAGAAGCTGCTGGCAGGCTTAAGGGGAGCCCTAGACATCAAGAGAGGTTGGCGATTCTGCTTGCACGTCCCCTGCGACTGCGCACACGGCGCCATCCTCTGTCTGCGCACCAAGCACATTACCAGTGCCGGCGGCACAAGAGGGAGGGCGCCAGAGAGGCCCCGCTGAGAGCATTCCGAGCAGTGAGCATGTGTTGTTGCACGTCGTTCAGACAGCAGGAAGAGCGAGCTCAACCGGAGAGAAAATGGGCAAAACCAAGGGGTAGCGGGCTAAGATCAGTTCGCTGACAGGAAGTTGAGGGGGAAAGAAAGTAACGGGGCTGGGCGGCGTAATGTACAGGCACGTGGGCAGGACGCGGGTCGGCGGGCAGGTGCCGAGGGAGGTGCTGGCAGGACGCTTGCAGCATGGTCATCCAGGTCACGCAGCAGCGGGGGTGCCAGGAAACAGCCGTCAGAGGATACCATTCAGGACGCGTTGGTAGTAGTCGTACCTGCAGCAGCAGTAGAAGTTTAAAGGCAAGCTCAGTCGGCCTCTTCTTGGCCGGGCGCACACAGGGGCAACGCACACGTGCGGGTCACCCGGGCACACACGCCATGCGCAGGAGCGGAGTGGCAGCGGCGGCAGCGGCAGCGGCCGCGGCGGGACTCACTGCCGCGTGCGCCAGGCGTCCAGGCTGTCGGCGATCAGCCCCAGCACCACCTCCACCACCTGGAGACAGGACAGCAGGAGGGCGGGGCAGCTGAACGCGCGGCGCGCGCGGCAACGGAGGGCGCGCGCCGCTGCGCTGGCGCGCCCGCCGCCCCCCGCCCCGGCCTCCTCGCCCGCGGGGGGAGCGCCCGCACCTGCGGCTCTGGCAGCGCGAGGTGGAAGCGCTTGCGCAGCCCCTGCACCGCCGCGGCACGCGACTTGAAGCACGGCATGCCGCTGCCGGCCATCAGCTCCGCCAGCAGCGTGATGCGGTCGGCGTGCTTGCGCACGGCCAGGAAGCCCTGGATCATCAGCACCTGCGCAAGCGCAGGGGCGAATGGAAGAGGGTGGGCGAATGGGCTAATGGAAGAGGGTGGGTGAATGGACGAGAACGAGTACAAGAGAGTGGGCAACTGGAAGAGGGCGGGGGAGAGGCAAGCCGGCGGGGGGGCGGCAGGGGCCGCAGAGCGAACGAGTCGGCGCAGCCCTGGCGGGAAGGACGGCGCCGAGTGGAGGGAAGCGCGCCGTGCGGCCGCAGCGCCGCCCGCCCTCCCTGCCCTCGCACCCTCCCCAGCGCTCGTCTACAATCCTGCCTGCCTCCGCCTGCGCAACCACCCTCCCCTCCCGCCCACCTTGAAGTAGTCAAACAGCTCCGAGGCGCGACCCTCGCTGTCTGAGCCCATCACCTCGAGCAGCTCGCGCGTCAGCTTGAAGGGCGCAGACTCAAAGTTCACGCCCCCTGCGGCAGCACGAGAGAGGGCAGAGCGAGCACGCGGCTCGGCGCGCGGCGTGGCAGCGTGACGGCTGAGGCTGCCCCTCCTCGCGCAGGCGCGCCGCCTGCCCGAACGGCAGGAGGCGCGGCCCGGCAGCGCGCCACGCGCTGCTGCACTGCTGCACCGCGGCATGCCCTGCCGTCGCCCGCCGCACAGGGCCCACGCAACCCACGCAGGCCACCGCACGCACACAATCCACGCAACCCACCGGGCGAGTTGGACAGCATGAAGCCAAAGTCTATGTGGATGATGTGGCCCTCGCTGTCCAGCAGTAGGTTGCCGTTGTGCCTGGGCGCGGGGCGGGCGCGGGGTCGGCGGGGTCGGGGCGGGCGCGGGGCCGGCGCACGAGGCGCGCGACCGCCGCCGCCCGCCCCCGCCCCGGCGCGTCCTCCCCATTGCCGCGCGCCCTCGCACGCTAGAACGCCTCGGAGAAAGGCGCGCACCTGTCCTTGATCTGCAGCAGGTAGCTGACCAGCGAGTAGGCGGCCAGGCTGTCGGTGAAGTTGCGCCGCGCGGCCGCGAGCGCGCCCGGGCCGGCGGGCCCCCACTTGGCCTCAAAGTGGCGCGCCAGCGAGGCGTCGGGGCCGCCCCTGGCCTTGATCGCGTGGATGGAGGGGGCGTTGGGCACCATCTCGATGAGCGCGGTGCGGGAGGAGGTGACGAGCACCTCGTACGGCCGCAGCCACAGCGGCAGCTGCGCCTCGGCGAAGATCTCGTGGAAGGCGCCGATCAGCTGCGCAGGCCGCAGGGGAAGGGAGGGAGGCAGGGCGAGGCGCGGCGCTCAAGAGGCGCGGTGCGTGGCGCGTGGCACCGGCGGTCTCGCAGTGCCGGCTCCATCGCGCCTTGCCACTGCAAGCGGCGCAGCCAGCCACACGCACACCCTCCTCGCCGGGGGCCTACGGCGGGCGCCCGTTCCACCTGCATCGCCAGCAGTTCCTGCCGGCAGTCGTCCCCGGTCTTCACGATCACGCAGCGCAGGTCCCACCCCGGCCGCGAGCCGTAGGGCGAGGACAGCCGCACGCGCTGCTTGCGCGCCGGCCACGGCTCGCCGTGCGCGGCGGCCGCCGCCGCCTGCTCGGAGGTCAGCGCCGCCGACGCCGCCGGCGCGGCCGCCGGACGCCCAGGGCCGGCAGCTGCGGCACAAGGGGCGGCGCCCGGCCCGGCCGCCGCTGGGAGCGCGGCCGCGCCGGGCGGCGCGCCCGCCGGTGGCGGCGGCAGCGGCGCCGGGGCCGCCGGCGCCAGCTGCTGCGCCGGCAGCTTGTGCTGCCTGGCCACCTTGAGCAGTGCCTCATGGGAGGGCACGCGGTGGTGCTTGGCGGGCGACTTGCGGATGGTGAGATCCAGGCCACCCTGGACGACAAAGTGCACCCTGACGCGCGGCTCCGCTGGCTCGACGTCGCCCAGTGTGGCCAGCCCGCTGTTGCACAGCTTGCACAGCCCCAGGCGGCAGGCCCATCTGCTGCTGTCACACTGGTGCGCGCCGGCGCCGCTGCTGCTGGCCTCGGCGCCGCTGCGCCGCCGCTCTGCGTCGGCCGCCGCCAGCGGCGCTGCGGCGGCGTGCGCCGCCGCAGCGCTCGAGCTGCCGGCCATGGCCGCGGCCGCCGTGGTGGCCGACACGCTGCTGGCGGAGCTGGCAGTGCTGCCGCCCGACAGCCGCGCCAGCGCCGGGCGCTGCTGCTGCTCCCCTGCCGCGGTCGGCCCCTGCGACACCACCTCCAGGCGCACCCGCACCGTGGGGGGCTCGCCCCGCAGGCCGGCCAACGAAGTCTTCAGCTCAGAGGTGATCCCGTCCTCTGGCCGCGCGCCCGGCCCCCGCGCGGGCGGGGTGAGGCTGGGCCGGTGGAAGCCGCCGCCGATCCACGTGCCCGCGCCCTGCACCCTGCCCGCCGGCAGGTGCGGGCAGCCGCCCGCGCCCGGGGTGCACCCTTCGGGGCAGGGGTAGGCGTGCCGCGCGCCGGGCCGCAGCTCCAGGCTGTCGCCGCCCGGCTGCGGCAGCGGCTCCGAGGCGCCGCTGCCACCGTCCGACCCCGGCCCCGCCGCCGTCTGCAGCTCGGTGCTCAACCGCCGCACGAGCAGCGGCGGGCTGCCGCTCGACCGCGCCGAGCCGGCGCTCTTGGCGGGGCTGGCGCTCTGGGTGCTCGCAAAGTCGGCGAACGAGAGGTTGGGCTCCAGCGTGGAGGTGCACGACACCTCGCTCTGCAGCGGCGGCCCTGCCGCCTGCGCCGCCGCCGCCTGCTCGCCGCCGGCCGCGGCAAGCAGCCCCGCGCCGCCGGCGCCCTCCCGCCCCGCCGCGCTGCTGTCCTGCACCGCCGCCATCGCGGCCGCCGCCAGGCTGCTGCTGCTCGTCTCGTGCGAGATGCTGCGCTGGTGGTGGGCTACAAAAGCGATGCCCGCGGCGGCTGCAGCCGCAGCGGCGGCCTCGGGCCCCGTCGGCAGCGCCTCGGCGCCGTCGGCGTCGGCTAGCAGCGACATGGCGCTGTCGGCGCAGCCGCTGGCCGCGCACGCCGCGCGCATCGCTGCCGCGTCAGCCACGCGCCGCGCCTCGGCCTCCTGCGTCGCCGCCTGCTCCTCGTCCAGCACCTCCACGCACAGCGTGAACGGTGCCTTTTCGCTGCGAGGGAGAGGGGGGGGGGGGGGGGGGGGGGAGTTAAAAGGGCGCCGGGGGGGGGGGGGGGGGGTTTTTTTTGTCCCCCCGGGGCCGGGCCCCCCCCCCCCTCCCCCCCCCCCCCCCACCCCCCCGGG
>PCFQ01000011.1:1358938-1403740 GCA_003063905.1 Chlorella sp. A99 | reverse complement strand
CCGTCCCCCGCCCCCCCCCCCCCCCCCCCCCCTCTTCTACTCCGCAGCTGGGCGGCACGATCGACGACAGCGAGATGGTGGAGGGGCTGGTGTTGGACCACAAGGCGGCCAAGGCGGCGGGCGGGCCGACGCGGGTGGAGGGCGCCAAGATCGCGCTCATCCAGTTCCAGGTCTCGCCGCCCAAGACGGGTGCGCGCCGCGCGCCGAGCGTCCAGCCGCCACAGGGCCGGCACGCGCCAACCGGCGGCCGCCGAGAGCGCGCGCGCGGCCGGAGCAGGGGCGCGCGCTGCCAGCCCCTGCACCCGACACCCACAACCCGCATCACGCCCGTCGCACGCCATGCGCAGACATCGAGAACAACGTCGTGATCAGCGACTACACCCAGATGGACCGCATCCTCAAGGAGGAGCGCAACTACATCCTGCAGGCGCGGGCGCGGCGGGGCTGCAGTCGCGCGCCGCGCAGATGGGCGCCGGCGGCAGGGCGCGCGCCGCGTCGCCCCGTCCCGCCCCTCCAGCGCGCTGGCCAGGCTCGCCTCCCCCCGGTCCTCTGCGCTGGCTCAGCCCCCCCTCTCCCCCCTCCCCCCTCCCCTGCGCCGGCCCAACCGCAGATGGTGAAGAAGATCCGGGCCAGCGGCGCCAACGTGCTGCTCATACAAAAGTCCATCCTGCGCGACGCAGTGACCGACCTCAGCCTGCACTACCTGGTGCGCGCATGCGACCTTGTCTTTCTTCCGTCTTCATCGACTTATCTTTTGGACGCGTTCGGCAGCAAAGCGCCGCCTTTGGCAGGGACAGGGCCGGGCGGAGGGGCGCAGCCACGCGCCCGAGGCCGGGGCGCTCAAGGCCGGTCCCAACGCTGGCGACTAGCCCGTCTTCTGACGCCTGCCCCCCTGCCAGGCCAAGGCCAAGACCGTTGCTGTGCCAGTGCGAACAATACGGCTGACAGCCGGTCTGACATCTCCAGCAACGTTGCCCTCCCCCCTGCCAGGCCAAGGCCAAGATCATGGTCGTGCGTGACGTCGAGCGCGAGGACATCGAGTTCCTGTCCAAGACGCTGCACTGCCTGCCTATCGCGCACGTGGACCACATGCGACCCGAGAAGTTGGGCCGCTCGGCGCTGGTGGAGGAGGTGGACGTGAGTGGCCGTGCATCCGCCTGGCAGCTGGCGGCTGCGTGTCTGCCAGACTGTGCATCTGCCAGACGGCTCGTGCCAGCGCCCCGCCCGCCGCCGTGCGCACCGCCCGCCGCTGGCCCCTTGCCCCCCACCACCGGGCACCTATGCCGCACGGCCCCTCGCGCGTCCATACGCGCTCCCGTTTCCACGCCTGCGTGCGCAGGTGGGCAAGGGCAAGGTGGTCAAGTTCAGCGGCATCGAGCAGCAGGGCCGCACCGCCTGTGTGCTGCTCCGCGGCAGCAACAAACAGGTGCGCTCGCCCGTCCGCCCGCCCGCGCTTCGCGCGCCTGTGCCTGTGCACCACAGCGGTACAGCGAGTGCCCCCGCTGCGGCTGTTCATCCTTTCACCCTCCCTCATTCCTCCCATGGCCTGCGTTTTCACCCACTCACCCACTCCACCCCACTATCCTCCCCACTTCCTCCCAGGTGCTGGAGGAGGCAGAGCGTTCGCTGCACGACGCGCTGTGCGTGGTGCGCTGCCTCGTGCACAAACGGTTTCTCATCCCCGGCGGCGGCTCCCCCGAGATGGAGCTCTCCTATCAGCTCTCCCAGTGGGCGCGGGGCCTGCTGGGCATGGAGAGCTACTGCGTGCGGTGAGCACGACGGGGCGGGGCGAGGGGAGGGGGGCGTTCGGGGGAAGAGGGCGGCGCGCACGCCGGCGTCTGCTGCGCCCGCTGGGTGCCACCGCCGCCCTCGGCAAGCGCGTTGCTGCCGGCGCGAGATTCGATCCCGCCGTCCTCCGCCGCGCGCGCCGCCACGCCACCACCTTGACCGTCCCTGCGCCCAGGGCGTTTGCGGAGGCGCTGGAGATCATTCCATACACGCTGGCAGAGAATGCGGGGCTCAATCCCATTGAGATCGTGACGGGTGAGCACATATATCTGTTATGTGCAGGGGGCAGGCAGGAGAGGCGCGAGCGCAGGGAGGAGGCGTCGGCGGGTGGGCAGGGGAGGGGGTGCGCAGCCAGGGCAGCGCGGGCGGGGCTGCAGGCAAGGGGGGAAGAGGGGTCGGCGCGGCGCCTGCTCGCTCGCCCCCTCGCCGCGCGGCGGCCTGGCCCGTCCTGGCAGCTTCTGCCTTGTCTGTGCCCTCAGCGCGCTCAGTGGATCGCTCAAGCGTGGTGGCGCCCTGCGTCACGGCCTCCCGCCTGGCGGGGCGCCACAACGCACGAGCGGCCCACCAAGCGCGCCGCGGGCGCAGACACGGCGGGTACAGAGGGCACAGAGGGCGTGCATGCAAGCGCGAGTCGGGCATGCAGGTCGCAATCGCGCCCCAGCACGTGGGCGCACGGGCGTGCGTCCAGCACGTGGCCATGCGCCAGCGCGTGGTGAGCTGGCTCGCGCCCCCCGCGCCGCAGAGCTGCGCAACCTGCACGCCACGGGGCGGCGGCACGCGGGGATCAACGTGAGGAGAGGCAGCGTGAGCGACATGCTGGAGGAGAACGTTGTGCAGGTGAGGCTTTCCACCAGTTGTTGTCATTGTTGGAGGGGCGGGGGCGTGCGGCCGTGCGCACCCTGCGGCTCCGCAACGCTCGCCCCTCGGTGCCGGCCAGCGCACAAGCGTCGCCGCGCAGCGCCTGCTGCTTGGTGGGCGTGCCTTGCCGGGGCTCCGGGGTGGAGAATGGCTGACGCCCCTGCGTGTGCCCCCCTCCCTGCAGCCGCTGCTGGTGACCACCTCTGCGCTGAGCCTCGCCACCGAGTGCGTGCGGATGGTGCTTAAAATTGACGACATTGTGCCAACGCGGTGACGCCTGACAGGCAGCGCTGCAAGCTCAGCTCAGGCACTAGCTAGTTCAGCTGAACTCAGGCGCTAGCTCGCCATAGCTGGGGCGGTGCGGGGTTGGATGCGGCGCCCTCGTGCACCCCGCTGCCGCTCCGCGGCTGGCAGCAACAGCCTTCTGTCTCGCCCACCCTCGCTTTGCTTGGTCACGTGCTCTCTGTTACTGCCACGCCCATGCACACTCGCCGGAGGACAAGAGGCGCATGTGCCTGGCGCACGCCACGCTGGGCGAACCGGAGGGGAGGGCATTACAGCAGGGGGCACGTCGTGAGTTCACTCTCAAGGGCTCTCTTCTTATCATGAAATGGGGCATAGATAATGAGCAGGGCATGGCGCCATCATCAGGCGTGGGCATGGCACGCGCAAACAATGGCACAAGGGAAAAGGTGGGGGGCAGCAGCTGTCGCCGGCCAGCCACTGCACGGCGCGCCGTCGCCTACGTGCTGCCTCCGGCGTCGTCCTCATTTGGATTCCAGGGCTGCATGCCCGTGTGCTGCGCGAGCCCGGGCGCAAGCACCACCGCCGCCGCCGCAACAGCAAATGCCAGGCAGTTTTGCACGATGGGGAGCGGATCGTCTGCGTGGGGCAAGGGGACGCGCGAGGGCCGTTGGCTCGCTGGCGTGCCCCACGCAGGACACACATCACGCAAGCCACAGGTACACGTGCACTCAAGTGCTGGCCCTCCTCTCTTTCCCTGCCGCCTTCCACCCTCCCCCTTGCCCGCCCCCATCCCTCCCCCTTGCAGACTCGCCAGTGCGTGACAAGATGGGCCCCAGGCCAAAGCTGATGAACAGCGTGCCCCACAGCGGCGAGAATAGCAGCGGCCACACCCAGCGGCGCTGCACCCAGCCTGCAGGCCGGGGTTGTGGGGAACGCCGCGCGGCGGGAACCGCGCTTGCTGCACGGGCGCCTAGCAGCCGCCCCAGCCGCGTCGTCCTGCCAGCAGCGGCCCCCGCCGCCATCGGCGCGCGCGGCACTGACCTTGCGGCTCGATGCGGGAGGTCGCTCCGAAGATGAGGCCGCCCGTCACGGTGGTCCAGAGCGTGAGGTAATACTGGTCGTCGATCAACCCAGGAACGACGTTGCAGCCACCCTGTGGGCAGGAGAGGCGCGCCGACGCGCGAGGTGAGCGCGCGGCGCGGGGCGGGCGGAGCGGCGGGGCCGCGCTGAGGCCGCCCCCAGGGCGGGGCACGCGCCCACGCGCCTTGCGCAGGCAGGTCTCCAGGGCGTCCAGCAGGCCGGTCACCGCCTTGCCCTCTCCGTTGTCGCGGATGTAGTACATGTTGCCAAACCTGAAGCGTGGGTTGTCCACGGTGTTTGATCGCGAGGGGGGTGGAGGTGGGGGGTAGGGGGTGCGGGTGGGGGGCGAGATTCGTGCGGGCATGCTTCGGCAGCGTCTGCCGGCGCTTGGCCCCCAGGCCCCCCCCGCCTCGCCTCGCCTGGTCTGAAGCTCGGAGAAGAAGCGCTGGGGCAGGATGGCGTTGACGTCCTGGCCGTACTTGATCGTGAAAAGGTTGGGGGAGGTCTGCAGGGAGCAAGCGCCCAGGGCGGCGCGTTTGGCGCCGCCGGCCCCGCCGGCCCCCAGACCCCTCCCTCCAGTGCGCTGGCCCTCCCTCCCAGCATTCATTCAGTGTTATTCATCGAATATCATCAGCTGCCTTCAACACCCGCCTCACCGGGTCTGCCAGGATGACGACGGTCCGGCCGTCGACTGCCCAGCCGCGCCGCACATCGTCGATGCGCTGATCGCTAGGCCTGCCCACCTGGCTCAACAGCCGCACCTTCCACCCAGACTCCCGCTCCAAACTGCGCAGCTGCGCCTCCAGGCCCTCCAGCTGGCCGCGGGGGATGAGGCGCGCGCCGTCCAGGATGGGGTGCTCGCCGCCCGCAGGGGGAAGCACGACCGCTGGCGGCGCGCCCGCCAGCGAGGCCAGCTGCGCATCCTTCACCACCAGTTCTTGCCTGCTGTCGGCGGCCGTGTCCTGCTGCGCCAACGCCGGCGGGGGCGCCAGCGGCAGGCCGCCGAGCGCCAGCGCGGCTGCGAGCGTCGCCGCCGCTCCCGCCTGCGCCGTCCGCTGTGCCGCTGATCTAAGTGCGCTGGCCTGCACTGTCAGGCGCTGATTACTGCTGCTGGCGGTGCGCGGCGCTGGGTGGAGCGAGCGCGCAACAGAAGCGCGCAAACAGGCCATCGTGTCACTGCAGAGTTTTTAGACGCAGACAGTGCCTCGGGGAGCTGCGTTTGTGGACAAAGGAGTCGTGTGCACAGAGATGTGACATGTGCACAGAGATGTGAAGAGAGCTGCCAGCAGGGACTGCGCATGGACCAAGGTCAGAGATCTCCCAACTGCCGCCTGCAACCGAAGTTTTCAAGCTCCACAGTTGTGCTGAGGCTGCCGCGCCGCGGATTGGGTCCATCAACTTTGGCTAGTGTTCTGCTTGAAGGGCTGCTATTCGCATCCCTGCATCGTCTGGAGGCCTGTCAATCTACAAAGAGGCATCGGAACAAGATAGCACTCCGATGGCTGTGGCACTGGCCAGCAGCAGCGGGCGCAGCACGTGGCAACCCTGCAGAGCCGCATCGGCCCAGCGGCCGCGCGGAAGGGCAGCCCGCGCAGGCGCAGTGGACGTGCGCGCGCCCGCGCCGGCCACCGCCGGGCCGCGGGCCGCCGACCCGCCCGGCTGTGCCAACCAGCGTAGCCGCGAGGGCTCCTACGAGGCGCCGTTGGTGTACCTGCAGGCTAGCAAGGACGACCCAGAGCAGCCGGCGCTCAGCGATGTGCTGCCACCGCTCGAGGCGGGTGGGGTGGCTGACGTAGCGGTCGTGGGCTGCGGCCCCGCCGGCCTCGCGCTGGCCGCCGAGCTCGGCAGCCAGGGCCTGAGCGTGGCGCTGGTCAGCAGGGAGAGCAAGTTTGTCAACAACTATGGCGTCTGGCTCGACGAATTCAAGGCGCTGGGCCTGGAGCACACGCTGGATGCGAGTGAGCTACGAGCAGCCTGCCGCAGCCTGCGTTTGTGGCCACCCGCCCGACCACCCGCCCTCGCACCTGCTGCACGTTTGCTCCGCCCCACCGCGCCGCGCGCTCCTGCCCCGCCGCCCACGCCCTCGCCCTGTCCCGTCCTCGCCTCTCTCGCCCGCAGCCTGGGGCGACGCCGTCTGCTACTTCAAGGAGGGCCGCGAAGTGCGCGTGGGTCGCGCCTACGGCCGCGTCTGCCGCCGGCGCCTGCGGCAGCACCTGCTGGAGCGGTGCCTGGCGGCGGGCGTGCGGTTCCTTGCGGCCGAGGTGACGGGCGTGGAGCCGGCGGGCGAGGGGCGGCCCGTGCCCGCGCTGCGCACCGCCGGCGACGGGCCGGCCGTCGCCGCACGGCTGGTGGTGCTGGCCTCAGGCGCGGCGGCCGGCCGCTTGCTGCGCTACGAGGGCGGCGCGCCGGCGGTGGCGGCGCAGACGGCCTACGGCATCGAAGCCGAGGTGGAGGGATATGATGCGGTCTACGATCCACAGGTGGGTGCAGGCAGGGTGCAAAGGGGCCGGGCTGCGATCCAGCTGGCCCAGCCAGAGGGGGACGGGATGTGCGCCGTTGTGGCCTAGCCAGCGAGGCGGGGCGGCGCATGCGTGTTCGCCTGTGCGAGCATCCCGTCGCTCCTGCTCCAGCCATCGATTGCCGTCCATACCCCATGTGTCCGTACCGTACGATACCCAAGGCCATGCTCTTCATGGATTTCCGCCGGCACCACACGGGGCTGCACGGCGGCGCGGCGCGGCGGCTCGTGCCTGAGCAGCACCCGCTGGGCGGCGACGGGCTGTGGGGCACCGACAGCGAGGTGCCGTCGTTCCTGTACGCCATGCCCCTGGGCGGCAGCCGCGTGTTTTTGGAGGAGACGTGCCTGGTGGCGCGGCCTGCACTGCCGTTTGCCATGCTCAAGCGGCGGCTGGAGCGGCGCTGCGAGGCGCTGGGCATCAAGGTGCGAAGGGAGGAAAGGAAGCGGGGGGAGCTGCAGGAGGGGAAGCAGCTGGCGAACACAGCGCGCAGGCACGCACGCTTGACGGTCGCATCATGCTGGCCCCCCCTTGCCCCTGCACGCTCGCACGCTGCGCCGATGTCTGCTGCCTGGCCTCTGCGCTGCCTCGCGCCTAAACCAGGTCAAGGAGGTGCACGAGGAGGAGTGGTCCTACATCCCCGTGGGCGGCCCGCTGCCGCTGCCCGACCAGCCGGTCGTCGCGTTTGGCGCGGCGGCCAACCTGGTGCACCCCGCCACCGGCTACTCCATAACGCGCAGCCTGCGTGAGGTGCGCGGCGTGCCACGGAGTGCATTGGCAGCCGAGGGGTGCCGGCGCTGACGCGGGGCGGGGTGGGGTGCTTGGGGCATGAGGCGCGGCGGACGCTGGGCCGACCGCCTCTCGCGCCTGTGCGTCGCCGCGTGCAGGCCCCCGGCATGGCGGCCGCCATCCAGCGTGCACTGGCAGAGCAGTCGGACCCAGCGGGCGCGGCACGCTACGTCTGGGAGGCGCTGTGGAGCCAGGAGAAGCGGCGGCAGGCCTCTTTCCACGTGTTTGGCATGGAGCTGCTGTGCCAGGTGCGGCAGGCGCGGGCGCGGGCGCCGTGTTAAGCAGGGCAATGGACTGAAGCAGGGCAATGTGCTCATCCGTCCGCGTGCTCGAGCCGCGCCGGGCATCCTACCTCCATCTTCACGCTGCTGGCGCTTTCCTCTGCGCTGCTTGCGGGGTCTCGCGTACGCGCCAAGCATCCGGCGGCCTGCCCTCTCCCCGCGCATGCGACACCCTCCCCCTGCCCCGACTCCCCCTGCGCACGCCCGCAGCTCGACGTCACCGCCACCGCCGACTTCTTCACGACGTTCTTCGCGCTGCCAGCCCTCTACTGGCGCGGCTTCCTAGCGAGCCAGCTGTCGAGCGCGCAGCTGCTGGTGTTTGCAATGCTCACCTTTGTGCTCGCGCCCTGGGGCATCAAGGCGCGCCTGGTGGCCCACCTGCTCACCGACCCGGCGGGCCAGTACCTCATCCGCACCTGTGAGCAACTGCCGCGTGTGTTTGCGTGTTTGTGTTGGTTGGGTGTTTGTGTGGCCGTGTTCCAGGGGCGCGGCGTTGCACCTTGTTGCACCTTGTCGCACCTGCGGCGTCGGGCTGCGCCCGGGGCGCCCTCTGCGCCAGGCGAGGGCAGCTGCCCATGCAGGGGCTGCACTTGGAGCCCACGCACGGACGCCCTCCACCCCTCCACCCCTGCAGACACCGGTAGCAATAGGGAGCAGTGGCAGCAGCAGGACGCGCAGGGCGGCGCGGCACTTGCGGCGGCCGCCGCCACGCTAGCGCTACTGGCCGCTGCTGCGGAACACGGCAGCGCCTGAAGGCGCCGTGACTCATGTTCACAACTCGGCACAAGAAACCCTTCCTTTTCGCTGCGCTTCCGCGAATTCCTCAGGCTCAGTGTGAGACGCGAACTTGCATCAGCACAGACACAGGGCATCCTGGGCGGCAGGACCGTTGTTGGCAGCTCAACGCCGTGGCGCGGGGCGGCGTCAACACCAGATGTGGCTGCTTGTTGGTCTCCGTGCATTCTGGTATACTTGCAGCACCGCCTCCCAGGTCCTCGGCCGAGCCAGCAGCACGGCCAGCACCTCGCCAGCGGCCCGCCGATCCTCGGCACTCCTGGGCTCCAGCGAAAGAGTCAGGAGCGAGTTGCGCCATGCAGCGCGGCCACAAAGCGGGCAGCAGCGTCGCTTCCTGGGCCGCCGGCACGGCCAGCCAGTTGCGCGCGTCAGCAGCCGCGTCTGGGCTCAGTGCCACACGCCCAAGCACTGCCTCCACCGCTGAGCTGCAGCTGCCGCTTCTGAGCTGGTCGGAGGTGCGGTGCAGCTCCTGTTGGAGCTGCACCGGCGCAGGGCAGTCTGGCTTAAACCGGACCGAATGAGGGTCCGGCCACGCCATGCGAGCTGCCTTCGAGTGCGCCGCGCGCGCCACCTCCCCTGCCGGCAGCCCGCGTGGCCTGCTGATCAGGGCTCCAAACATCGCTGCTATGTTGCGCTGGCTGGCCGCTGCCCCGCCCTCCAAGAGCGATTTTTGAAAACTCCACGAGCCAAATGTGCTGGCCTTGAGCGCCGCACCGGCGGCCAGCAGGTGCTGCACCGTGCCCACATGGCCAAGCTGCACCGCGAGCTCCAGCGGCGAAACAACACTAGGCCAGTTAGATGGTGGCACTTGGGCGCCCAGCGCCGAGACGAGCGGAGGCGCCAGCAGCGTCTCGGGCGGCACCTCCATCTCTAGGCTCCGGCTGTCGGCCGCAGCCAGCGCCGGCACCGCCTCGTCAAACCCGGCCAGCACGGCGGCGAAGAGCGCCAGCACGTCCTGACGCAAGCAAGGGCTCGTTGGCCTCGGTCTCGTTGGCCTCGGCCAGGAGCTCCTCCAAGGCGCCCAGCTCGCGCCTCCTGATCGCCTGTAGCACTGCAGCGACCGGGCCCGCCATAGGAGGTGTGTCCAAGAGAAGGTGCTGGTGTGTGGGGCAGCTGTCGGGAGGCAATGAGAGTGGGTGGCGTGATCAAAATCGAAGAAAGAGAGTACGACGGCATGTGCTCAAGCCCTCCTGTCGTTCGCACCAAGGTTCGAGCGCCGGGAGCGTGAGCGGGCGGCGAAGGACACCTGCCCCGCTTCTGGGCCACCCTGCACCCTCTAATCGATCTAACGCATGCTGTACAAGCACCACCTGGATGAGTTGGACACATCATCTTTGAGGACAGGGCTGGTTTCAAAGGGTTGCATGCTGAGGACGCCTGTCGCCAGCATTCCACATAGCCTCAGCTGCTTGTGCTCCCCTAGCGACTATTGCACTCGAGTGGAGACAGACCGGGAACGTGCAACAGAGACTCGCAAGTGAACTGCACAAATACAGGGAAAGGACAGCGGGAGCAGAGCGCGCAGCACAGACGCGTGAAAATGTCCTGCCAAGCGCCTCAGCCACCGTGCGATGGGGGGTGCGCGGCGCGCCCACATGCGCCGCACCACCAGAGCAGCGGCACCGCTCGGCGGCCAGGGCCTAGTCACCCAAAACCGGTGGCGCCCGGTGCCGCCATCGTCGGCCTCGCGAGCGGCAGCATCGCTCGCCGCCAGAGTGGCGGCATCCCCCGCCGCCAGAGCCGCGGCATCACTTGGCGCCCAGGACCAGGTCGTCCTTGGAGGAGATGGTGTCGTTGGCCTTGAGCTGGGCCGAGACGTCGTCGATCGCGGCGTTCAGCTGCGCGATCTTGTCGGCCAGGTTCTGCTTGGTGACCTGGGTGGCCGAGAGAGGGAGAGGGAGGAGAGGGGGAGAAGAGCGTTGTGAGAGGGCGCGAGCATGTCGCGCCAGAGGCAGCGCCGGGCGGCGGGCAGCCGGCGGGGGCGAGCCAGCGCCGGGCGCCGCAGCCTGCTGCGGCGCAGGTGGCAGGTTTAGGGTGCCTCCCGCTCTCACCTCGGGGTCCTGCTCCTCCATAAAGCGGGGCAGCCTGTAGGGGGAGGGAGCAGGGCGAGGGTTGAGGGCGGGGTGATGGAGGCTCGCAGAGGCCTGCGCAGTGACGCCGCCGCCGCTGACAAGCAACCCCCACTGGGCCCATGCGCCAAGAAAGTGCAAAGGCGTGGCATGCGTGATGGCACAGCTACAGCTGCCGCGCATTGAATCGGCTGCCAGCTTGCCGCGCGGCAGGCAGCCGAGGGGTGAGGGAAAAGAGGCCGAGGAGTGAGAGTCTGACCCACTTGAGCCTTTCGTCGTCGCCCAGCAGCGCCTTGCTGATCTGCGGCGCAAACACAAAGCCCAGGACGCCAAAGATGACGCCGCCCACTACAAAGCCGCTGAGGAAGCCGCCGCTGCTGCTGCGGTCGGCCCTGTGCAACACGGGCGGGCGGAGCGTTGGGCGCGCGCGAGCGGGGAGCAGGCGGGGGTGGGTCCTGGGTAGGCAGACAGTGCCGCCGCCGCGCGCCTGCTACCCCTGCCCCACCCTCCAGTGTGTGCATGCGGGACTTGCCTGACCACCAGAGCCGCACGTCGGGCAGGCCTGATGACTGCGCTGCGCACCGCCACCACGGGGCGCCCGCCGGCGAGCGCCGTGCGGCTGGCCACCTGGAACCGGGCCCTCGCTGCGTCCAGGAGTGATGGAGACACCGTCAACGGCGATCGGGGGCTCAGCAGCGTTGGTGGCAGCCAGCAAACAAGGCCACGCCTCACCTGGGCATGCCGTCGCAATCGCTACCATCTTGCCACCCGGTACTCCTGTCGGTTCAGGGGCTCACGAGCGTGTCGCAGGGAGGCGGAGAGCCCCGTTCAGGAGGTCTCGGGGCTGCAGCAGGCAGCTGGTCGGCGTGGATGCGAAGGCAGGGGCAAATCTCGAACAGTGCGGGACACAGCAGGGCCGCCAGCTTGTCACGGTGGGCTGGAAGGAGCACTCAGCACGGGGACGCCCATTGCGCTTCCCCAGCCACTTGCAGTGCTCAATTTAACTGCTGCAGCACGTTGCGCAGCGCAAATCGCCTTTGCATGCAAGTGGGCAAGCTGCTCCCCAGCTGCTGCTCCCTCCACAGCTCTGGCTGCTCTCCCGCACCTAACACGCGTGCAACATCCCTCCCAGACCTCGGCCACCTTCGCAGCGCGGCCTGCCCACTCCCGCTCGCCCGCCCGCCCCCGCCCCACGCGCCAGCCGCCGGCGGCAATGCCGCAGCCGGCGCCGCACCCTGCCGGGCCCGAGGAGCCCGGGCAATATCAGGAGTACTTGGAGGTGGCGCTGGCAGCGGCCAAGGAAGCAGGGGATGTGATCGCCAAGGCATGGAACCAGCCCAAGCAGGTGGACACCAAGTCGGGTGCGCTGGAGGGATGGCGAATGCTGCCCAACAGGGACAGCCAGGAGGAGGAGCTGGCAGCGTGCACGCTCGGGCAGAATGGTAGCGAACGACTCGGCTGCCGCTGGCGCGCCGGCGCCCTGCCTCGCACTAACTGCCTGCCAACCGACGCCCGCCCGCTCCTCTGGGCGCTCCCAGCAGCCCGGCGTTCCCTGTGGCTGCGGCCGCCTGCTCGCTGGCCACTCGTCCGTGTCCCCTCGCGTTCCACCGTCCCTTGCTGCTGCTGCCGTCACTGCAGGCATAACCGACCTGGTGACTGAGACCGATCGGCAGTGCGAGGCGCTGGTGCTGGCGCGCATCCAAGCGGCCTTCCCGGACCACAAGTTCATCGGGGAGGAGGGCTCCGCGGCGCAGGTGTGGGGCAGAGGGGAGCGACCGGTTGAGGGCGGAAACGATGTGGCGGGCCGGGGCGGCGGGCGCGGCCCGCGGGCTCGTCCGGTGGCGGCCTCCCTGTGGCGCTGCGGCTAGCCTTTGCCTGCTCTGTGGTCCTGCCGCCTGCCGCCGTCTCCCCCACTCCTCGTGCTTGCGCCTGGCGCCCTGTCCACTCTAGTCTCTACAGCACGACCGCGCGACAGCTTGGCGCCGCGACCGCTGGCGCCACAAGTGAGGCGCGCACCGCGGGTCCTCCCCTGCCTCGCCGCAGGGCTTCACCGACCAGCTGACCGATGCGCCCACCTGGATGGTCGACCCAGTGGACGGCACCACCAACTTCGTGCACCGCTTCCCCTTTAGCTGCGTCAGCATCGGGCTCACAGTCGGCAAGCGGCCCGTGGTGCGTGGCGGGGCCGAGCGGGGGCGGCGCCGCGGGCACCCGCTCTTGCGCCACCCTCTGCCCTCGGCTGGCCGCACCCGCTCCCTCGCCCACTCCCTCACTGGCTCCTCGCCCTCCCCCACCTTACCCCTCTCCCTCCTGCACTCCCTTCCCCCCAAACACCCCAGGTGGGCGTGGTGTACAACCCCGTGCTGCGGGAGCTGTTCCACGCAGTGCGCGGCGGCGGCGCCTTCCTCAACGGCGCGCGCATCGCCGTGTCGGACACGGCCTCGCTCGCGGCCGCCGTCTTTGCGACTGAGCTGGGCACGCGGCGCGACCCCGCGTTTGTGGAGGCCTGCTTCGACCGCATGCGCGCGCTGGGCGCCGCGACGCGCAGCATGCGCTGCGCCGGCTCCTGTGCGCTCAACCTGTGCAGCGTGGCGATGGGCAGGCGCGCGCGCTGGTGGCGCGGGCATGCGGGGCTGGGGGCGGCATGGGCGCGCAGGGGGCGGCATGGGTGCCGGGAGGCCAGGGCCTGCCGCCCTGCGCAGTATTACTGCGCCCTGACCCTGCCGCGCGCTCGCGCTGCGTCTCGCTTCCCACACCCGCCCCCCCCGCCACGCTCCCCCGCCTGCCTCGCCCGTGCACAGGCTGGACGCCTACTATGAGGTCGGGCTGGGTGGCTGCTGGGACCTGTGCGCTGCAGTACTGGTGCTGGAGGAGGCGGGCGGCCGTGTGCTCGACCCCTGCGGCGGGCACTTTGACCTGATGGGGCGCCGCGTGCTGGGCACCAACGCCTGCCTCGCCGAGGCGGCGGCCGCCGTCCTCGCGCGGTGCAAGTACGCGCCCGGCGAGCCGCCGGCGCCCGGCGAGCCGCCGGCGCCCGGCGCGGCGCGGGCGTGAGCGGGGGGGAGGGCGGCGGAGGAGGCGGGCCGCCGGCAGTTGAGCGCCCGCCCGGGCCCACCGCCCCAAGTTGCTGCGGATTTTTGACATGTTTGACGCTGCCTCTGCTGAATTGTTCCGTGCTGCACCGCCTCGGTAATCGGAAGCACTGATCGAGAGGCGAAGCTGGCGGGTGGTGCCACGTGGCCGACACGTGTTTTCTTTCTTTCTTGTGTGTGTGTGTTGACGTGGCACGGGAAAGCCGTGTGGCGATGAGCGAGTGGGCAAGTGCAGAGAGCAAGAAACAGGAGACAGTGCTGGGGAAAACGCCGTCAGAGAACCTCGGCCGCCGCAGGCCAGCAGCCCCGGCGGCCGGCCGCTGGCGTCACCGCGCGGCGGCGCGGAACGTTCATTGTTGCTCACTCCCTGCCTCGGGGGGCTCTCCTCCGGGGCCGCGACGGCCGCTCCACCTTCCATCTTCTCCTTCCTCCTTCGTCCTCCCTCCTTCCTCCTGTCCTCACTTGTTCTTCCGCTTCTCCGACTCCGCCATTATCTCCGCCTCTGCCGCTGCGCGCCTCTTCTCCTTGGAGGTGTCTGCGGCGGCAGAGGTGGCGCGAGTCGTTGCGCGACGGCAGGGGAGCGGGGGGCAGGGGGCGAGGGGCGGCGCCGACCGTGGCGCGACAGACGGTGGGGGAGCAGGGGCCGCGCGGTCGGGCACGCCGTGCCGCCCCTGCCCTCCCCGCGCGCGCGACGCGAGGCGCCGCGCCAGCTGCAACATACAAGCTAACCCTCCTTCCACAGCGGCGCGCCCAGCGGGCCGCAGCCCGTGCCCACCCGAGAAGACGTTGTAGCCCTTGTAGCCAGCGATTGACAGCATCGTCAGCAGCAGCCCCGCGGCGACGTTGCGCCAGTCGGTGGGCGTGGTCAGCCAGCCGTTGGTCAGCGTGGAGCCCCACTCCAGCACCTGCGGCGGGCGCGGCGCGCCCGAGCGGCAGCGCGGCGCTGAGCCAAGCACAACCGTGCTCAGGCCACCTCCGGCGACTGGCTCCTCCTGCCCACCGCATGCCACACGCTTCCGCGTGCACACGACGTGGGGAGTGCCCAAGCGTGACGGCGGGTGCGCCCAGGCGGCCTGGTATGGTCCAACGGGCTGCGTGCTCTCGACGCTGCGGCTGGCCCCCGCCCCCCACCAGCCCACCTGCTCCTTCACGCTGTCGGCAAAGCTGTATGTGCGGAACGGCAGCCGCGAGCTGGTGACAGTCTGCCGCTCGTTCTGCAGCCCGTGCAGAGCAGCGCGCACAAGTGATGAGCACCCTGTCAGCACCTGGTCCTCGCGGGTTGGGACAGCCCTGCCGCCGCTGGCTCTTCCCCTCTGCGCTCCCTCGCTCGACAGCGCGGCCGCCCCGCAGGCTCGCAGCAGCTTGCGCGACAGGCAAATGCAGCTGGACGGCACGGCGCAGCACGGCTCGTCTGCCCCGCCCTCGCCGGCGCCCCGCCCTCGCCGCCGTCCCGCCCCGCGCCGCCGCCCACCTCGGCCTCCGCCTCAGCCACGTACGACACGACCACCTGGCCGTGGGTGTAGACGCCCGCGACCTTGGGGGTCACCACATAGCTGTGGCGGACTGACGTGCCGACGGGGATGCTATCAAAAGTGGCCGTCAGCTCGCCGGCGGTGGAGAAGGCGTCGGCGGGCCACCCGGCCTCGGTCACCTGGACGTCTGAGGCGGGGCTGCAAGCAACAGAGGGCGGCGCGCCAGTCGGCTGCAGTTTAACAGCATGCAAGCACATCGGCAACGCAGGTAAAGCGCACAAGCCGCCACTCCCGCCCGACGCACATGTTGCCTGCGTTGTACAGCTCGATCGTGACCGTGGTGTCCTTGCCCTCCAGCGGCCGCTTGTCGGTCACGATGCGGCGCACCAGCACGCGTGCGCGCTCGTCCTGCACGCCAACAACCCAAAGGCCGACTGCTCGCTGGCCCAGCCCTGCAGCCCCTCCCGCGCAGCCAGAGCAGTTGCCACACGCGCTGCGCAGCGCCCCACCTCCTCCAGCTCCTCCTCCGCCTCTTCCACATCTGCCTCCTCGGCCCTGCGCACGATCTCAAGCTCAGGCGCCTTCCAGGCATCCAGATCATCCATACGCGCATCGTGAGACCAGGCCCACGCACCTGGCGGTGCCGAGAACTGCCGCCGAGGCGAGAAGTGCTAGCAGCGCGAGCGCCTGCCACTTCATGGTGATGCTGTGCAGCTGTCGGAGCGGACGACACAGGGAGATGAAGGGGCGAGCTGGAAAAATCGAAAACTCTCGTTGTGGGCGATCCAGCGTGTGATCTGCTGTATGTGTGGCACTGGTAGCATTGGCGACACCAAGGAGCTATGGGGGCGCAGTTGCAAGCAGGTCAACCGGCAGACACATGCAGCATGGTCGGCTGCTGCGCTCCTCATCCAAGACTTCCAATGCGTGTATGCACTCCTAGTGCGGGCGCACGCGAAGCACGCGAAGTCCTTGCGGTTTGGGGCGCCACGCCCTCCCGGCGCGCGGCGCGGCACGAGCCGCTGCCGGCCGGTCGGGCGGCGGTGGGATGCCGCCACCATCCCCGCCCCGCACGCGAAGCTTTCCATGGGGTCAGAGAGGTGTGCACGGGGCGTAGAGATCGCTCAGTCAATGGGAGGTGGCAGGCGTGGCTGAGGACAGCGATAGGCGGAGCAGCGACGCCACAGAACAGACAACGGGCAGCATGAGCGTCATGTCTCCCTGCGCTAATCAGCTGATGCAACTGCACAGGCTGCCGAGCGTGCTACAGCAGCAATGCAACCCACGCCGGTGCAAGCCGTCACACCGCCGCTGCTACTGCGAGCCATCACGCGCCCCTCAGCAGATCCCGCACCCTCCTTGCAATCCGGCTCTCGTGGTCCTCTGCCCCGCCTGCGGCTGCTGCACCTGCCGGCACCTTGCCGCTGCCGCCCACCAGCTCCGCCATTGGTCGCTGCAGCACCTGCGCAGGCAGCCGCCAGCGAGGGAGGGCAAAGGCCAGCAATCGCATGGCGGGGAGCTGTTTCACGCCGCGGGCCCCAGGCACATGGTTGCGCGCAAGCCCCTCCCGAAGGGCCGACGCCCGACGCTCCCTCGGCACATCTTTCTCCTCCTCACCTGCATGACCGCGCGCCGCGTCTTGTGGTCCCACCACTGGCCGCCGGCGCCCGCGCCCGCGCCGCCCCGTCCCCGCGCCGCCGCCGCGTGCCGCCGCGAGTCTGACAGCACTTGCAGCACCAGGTCCGCCCGCTGCTGCGCCTCGCCGGCGTTCAGTGCCGCAAACAGCAGCAGGCGGTAGGTCCACCAGTCGAGCTGCAGGCCGCCGCCCCGCCCCTGTCGCCGCTGTTGCAGGAGCCAGTCATACACCTCAAACGCCTGCGCCGCGTAGCCCTGCACCGCCAGCCCGCCGATCGCCACGTTGGCCACCACGGGCGACGGCGGCCCCAGCTCGCCAGCCATCAGCTGCGCCGCGGCCGCGCGCGCGTCGCCCCTGCCCAGCAGGCACGCCTCGGCCACGGCGTCTGGCAGCTGCAGGGAGCGGGCGGCAGCAAGCTCCCTGAGAGCAAGGCATGCTGCAGGGCACCGGCCCAGCTTGAGTATTTCCCACCGCACTCCTGCTTCCCTACTGCTCCCTACTCCTGCACCGACCTCCCATACAGGCAGTCGCAATCGCAGTCAGTGACTGCAAGCCCCTTCCCCTAATGGCTGCGAGCCCCTCCCAGCCCACCCCCTCTCTCTCCCAGCCCACCTGCACCGCCGCGTGCAGCCGCGCTCGCAGGCTGGCCTGCTCCTCCAGGCTGCCCTCGGGGTCCCACTCCTGCTCCTGCAGCAGCCACTTGGCGGCGGAGTGCTGGTGCCGCAGCGCCTGCGCGGGGAGCGGCAGGGAGCAGCAGTGGCGCGAGACACAGAATGCGCGGGCGGCCCCGCAGCCTGGTATCAGGAGGCCCCACCGCGGGCCTGCGCGCGCGGCAGGCAGCGACAGCAGCCGGCTGCCGCAGTGCATGCCCATTGGGCCGGCGCCTCGCCTGCGCGGTCAGCAGTGCCGACGCGATGCCGCTGGTCTGCGGCAAGCCCACCGCCTTGCGGTGGCGGGCGAGGTGCTCCACAAGGTGATGCTGCCCCCGCGCCGCCAGCACGTGGATAAAGTGCTGGTAGACCCGCGGCAGGTCGATCGCGGGGCGGGCGCTGCTGCTGGGGGCGCCGGCAGCGCCCGCCGCGCTGCTGAGTCCGGTGGCGGCGGCGGCGCTGCCGCCGCCGCCGCCGCGCGCGCGGTCCAGCATCGCGGCGGCGTCGGTCAGCAGCGCCAGCGCCTCGTCCGTCTCGCCCACCGAGAGCAGAAGGTCAAGGTAGGCGGCGACCGCGCGGCCGTTGGGCCGCACGCCCGCCTCCTGCATGCTCGCCCACAGCTGCCGCGCCTGCGGCGTGCCAGGCATGCGCAGCGGGTGCGGAACAGGATGGAGGACAGCCAGCGAGTGCAACTGGCGCCCCATTGGCTGGACGGCCTCGTCGCCTGGCCTGCTGCGCTGACCGACGCATGTCCCTCGCCCCGTCGCACCTGTGCCGATGCGCCCGGCGCGCCGTGCAGTGCCGACAGCAGCGCACTGTAGGCAACTATGTCTGGGGTCACGCCCGCCTGCCGCATCTCCTGATACGTCCGCAGCGCCGCCTCACCGTTGCGGCACTGCGGCGGCGCGACGGCGCTGGCCGTGAGCGGCGGCGGCCGCCTGTGCCTCCCCTCGGCGCGCCAAGCCCTGCCGGGCCACGGAGCTCCACCGCAGCTGCTCCTGTACCACCCCCATCCTCTCGCTCCTGGCCCGCGTACCCTCCCTCACCTTGGCGCAGGTGTCGATCATCGCGGAGTAGAGAATAAGGTCGGGCTCCACTCCTGCGGCGCGCATGTCGGCCCAGGCCGCCGCTACGGCGCCGGCGTCCCGCGCGCGCCCATACACCCGCAGCAGCGCGGTGTAGAACCGCGCGTTGGGCTGCACGCCCTCCTCCCTCATGCGCGAGTACCTGCGCGGCGGGGGAGCGGCCGAGGCGGCGCAGGGCAGCCCTCAAGGTTGCGTGGTACAGGCCCCTGGCACACGCCCTGGCAGAAGGCAACGCGCGCGAGCGCCACCAGCTGCAGCCTGCCGCACGTCCCGCCGCACAAGCCTGCACCGCCGGCCGCAGCCCCGGGGCGCTCACGCTGTCTGGGCGTGCCCCAGCAGCGCGGCCGCGCCCGCCTCGGAGAGGTGCTGGGGCATCGTGAGCAGCGCGGTGTAGGCAAACACGCCGGGCTGCATGCCGCCGCGCTTCATCCAGTCCAGGAGTTTTAGGCTCACCTGACAGAGCAGGGTTGACGGGGGAAGGTAGAGGGAGGTTCTTGGCAGGCAGCAGGGCAGCAGGCTGTGGCCACACAAGAGGAGCTGCGGCTGCCGCCACAGCGCAGGTGGGGGGTGCGAGCAGCGGCGGCAGCGCGGCAGCACATGCGTGCAGCCGCGCCGGCGCAGCCTCCCACCTCGTGCTGGCCCAGCCGCCCAAAGCACTGGAGCAGCGAGGTCATGCTCTGCGTCGTGGGCATGAGACCCACGCCCGCCATCCTGCAGTGGGTGGCGCGCAGGTGCTGAGCCACCCACGCAGGCAACGGCGCACGCGGGTGTGGCGAGCACTGCACGCGCCATCGGCAGCAGGGGTGGCGGCCGCCCTGGGCCCCCGCGGGCGCGGCCCCCACCGCGTCAGCACTTGGAGTACGAGCTGCGTGCTCTCGCCGTGCGCCGCCGCGTCGAGCAGCGCGGTCAGCAGCCGCATCGCGCCCTCCGCGCTCGCGTCGTCCTCCAGCTCCTCCGCCTGCTGCAGCAGCCACACGTCCAGCAGCGGCAGCGCATGCGCCACGGCGCCCTGCCGCGCGAGCCCGGCCACCAGCGTGTGCAGCGTGCGCTCCTCCAGCGGCACGCCCTGCAGCACCAGCGCGTCGGCCAGCTCTGCCGCCTTGGCCACCAGCTCCGGTTCCTGCTTGGGTGGACAGCGGAGTGGACGTGGGTGCAAGGCAGGAAGGCGTTGGAATGCATGCAGGTGCCTGTCGCGGCCGAGGAGGGTGATGGCAAGGACACGGCAGGCGCGCAGCGAGGCGGCGGGAGGTGGCGGTGGGAGGCGGCACGGCGTGGCCGCCCTGCCCACCTGCGCACAGGCGCTGATGACCTTGTTGCACACCGAGGCCGGCGGCAGCCTGAGGAACTTGGGGCTGCCACCGGGCTCGGCGATGGGCTGGCGGAGGACGCTCTGCTCCAACAGCGCGAGCGCCGCCTGCGACGCGTGCGGATTGCCCTGCATCACCAAGAAGCGCAGTCTCCTGTCCCTCGACTTCTTGCCTGCGAGGAGATGCCGACAGCCCGGAGTGAGACGAGCAAGGGGGCAGGGGGCGGGAATTCGCAGGACGCACTCTTCGATTGCTGCACGGGAAGCTCCCCCCTGGCCAGCGCTTCCTCCAGCTGCTCATCCGAGACCTCTCCGCCAGCCCCAGCGCCGGAAAGCGTGCGGCCAGCAAGAGGCAGTGCCGCCCGCCCTCTCCAGGCGGCCCTGCCCCTGCCAATTGCGCTCAGCATGGCTGCAGGAGCACGATGAGAAGATTCGTGCGAAGGGATTTGAACGGATCGATCGGATCTCGAAGGGTTTGGGGGTGGGCGGGCACGCGCGTGGTGCGCTGCTGCTCACGCGAACATCTCTTGGACAATAGCCTGGCCGTTGTCCCTCCTGTTACAACTCATGCAGGCATGTCAAAAGTGGAGAGCAGGTACGGCCGCCAAACAGCGCCGCGGTCGGGGCGACGCCCGAGCGCCGTTGGCTGCCTGAGCACGCGCACCGGGGCAGCGGGCAGCGGGCAGCGAGCATCCCGGTCTGCCGGCCGTGAAGCGCTCACGACAGCTGCACGGGGCAGCAAAGGGAGAGGGCGCACTGTCAGGTCCAGCAACCAAGCGGCGCAAGGCAGACAGGTGCGCCGCCGCCCTCCCGCCCGCCCCACCCCGCGAGATCGCAAACGTACGAAATCGATGCATCTCAAGCAGCGCGCGCCTGGCCACAGTCGGTCACGGTGATCGTCTGCGACGTGCGGCCGGAGCCAGAGCCGTAGCTCTCCACCTTCTTCACCACGTCCATCCCCTCCACGACTTGGCCAAACACCACGTGCTTGCCATCCAGCCTGGGGAGAGGAGGATCCAGGGGTATTGTGTGTGTGTGTGTGTGGTGGGGGGGTGGGGGTGGGGTGGGGGGGGGGCAGGGGCGAGTACGCGGGGGAGGGGTGGGCNTTCCCGGGGGTTTTTGGTGGGTGGGTGTTGGGGGGGGGGGGGGTGGGGTGGGGGGGGGGCAGGGTCAGAAAGTCACGGGCAGCAGGGCGCAAGGGTGAACGGAGGCCAGGAAGCTGCATGCTCCACTGGGTTGAAAGCAGGGGCGCCGCGTGCCCCGGCGGGCGGCGGGTGGACAAAGCAGCACCTCGAGCCAGGCCGCCAGCGTACCAGGGAGTGGAGACGGTGCACTGGGAGCAGGGAAGGGAAGGAGGGGGGGCACGAGGCGGTGTCAGCGCGTGGCGCGCCCCTGCACCAGGGCACCCGCCCCCCTCGCCTCGCACAACCGCCAGCGCCAGCACCCCCCAGGCCAGTGCTGCCTGCAGCACTCACGAGGAAGAACTGGCTGCCGTTGGTGTTGGGGCCTGCGGGGCGGCAACAGCAAAACACCATCCCATCAGTCGGTTGCCGCGGCCCCAGCGAGCTGGTGGTATGGGGCACCGCGTCGCAGGCAGCGCGCAAAAAAAAACAAAAAGCCCCCCGCACCGGCGTTGGCCATGGACAGGATGCCGGGACCGGTGTGCTTGAGCTGGAAGTTCTGCAGCGGGCGGAGAGCAGCGCAGCGGCACAGAGATGTCCCGTCGCTTCCGCCTGCTGGCCGCGATACCTGGCCCTCACTGAACAAAACGATGCATCTCAACAACAGAGATCAACCCATGTTCTTGCCTCGTCCGGAAACTTGGAGCCATAGATCGACTCGCCGCCGGTGCCGTTGCCTGCGGTACGGATCCAAACAGACAACGGCGTGGGCACGGGGCAGCAGCGGACAGACATGGCGCAGCACGGGAGCGGCGCGGGCGGGGCGGCGGCAGGGCCCATCGGCCGCTGCAAACACAGCCATCTGCCGGCCGCGAGGCGAGCGTACCGGCAGTGAAGTCGCCGCCTGAAGCAGCGGGGAGCATTCACAGGAGGGGAAAGAGGCGTCAGCTGTTAGAAGCTAGCAGCTGTTAGAAGATAGCAGCTGTTAGAAGATAGCAGCGCAATGTGAGTGACAATGTGGCTCCTTGCTGCCAGCTGCAGCAGGCTGCATGCTGCCGTGCCAGCCAGCAATCAACGCGTCGGGCAGCATCCATCTCCTCCTGCCCTCCACCCTCACCTTGACACATGAACTGCGGGATGACACGGTGGAAGGTGGAGCCTGCACACACACGCGGAAGCGAGGGCGGAGCGCGTCATGTAAGAAGGAGGTCATATGTCGCTGCTCTGCTGCAGCTCAGGCGCAGCCCGAGGCCTCCCAGAAACACATGGGTGGGGCCTGGCCAGCGTAGCAAGCAGTCGGCACCCCGGCGCGAGTTTGACGCACCCTTGAAGTGCAGGGGCTTGCCGCTCCGGCCGGTGCCCTTCTCGCCCGTACAGAGCGCCCTGCATGCCACGCCGGCGCGTCAGCGAGCGGCCTCCGTGCGGCGCCCCTCTTTTGAGGCGCGCCCACCTGCCCAGCCTGCAAGCCTGGGCAGCGACAGAAGTGCTTCCCACCTCGGCCAAGCGATCCACGCTGGGATCGACCACCGCTGTTTTTCACCCCTGCACCCAACACCCCTACCAACCGTCGACCGATGCTGTTCATCACCCCTGCACCCAACACCACCCACCCAACACCACCCCTGCACCCAACACCAATACCCACCGGAAATTCTCGGCGGTCTTGGGCACCACGTCGGCCCGCAGCTCCATCACAATGCGGCCCAGCGGCGTGGAGCTGCGAGGGGCCCAGCGGCGAGGGAACGCTGTTGAGGGCAAGCTACCGCACGCTGACCGGTGCCAGCGCAGCGGCGCAGCTATGCCGCCACATCGGTGCGGCAAGCACAGGATCGCATCCTGTGCTGGAGCAGGAGCGCGGCAGCGGCAGCCCAGTGGCGAGGAGCGCGGCAGCGGCAATCAGTGGCCAGCCAGCCGCCGCCGGCCTGCCACACAATGTGCAGCGTTCGTGCGCTCACCCAGCGCTCACGCTGCGCAGGGTGCACAAGTAGGGCAGAGCGGTGCGTGTCAGGGCTTTTTGCAGGCTGGGGAGAAGCAGGGCAGGTCGCGGCGATCCGCAATGCGCAGCGCCTTCCGATCGCCCCGCCACCCGCTGGTTCAGCAACCCACGGCCCTCCCCGCGCCCATCAGCAAGCCAGACCCTCCATCGCCCCACGCTCACTCCATGAAAACCTGCAACCGGAGGCAAGGGCGTGATCAGGCCCAGGGCGCATCATTACATGCACATGGCAGGCCGCCGCTGGCCGATAGCGCGGCAGTACGCAGAACGGCGCCGACATCGCGCCCCATCAACGCACCCGTGGGTTGGGCATGGTTGTTGGATCCGTCTGGACGTGCAGGGGGGCTGGGAAATGGGCAAAATGGAGGAGTTGAGCTTGCGTGCCTGGCACTTTCATCAGAGGCAAGAGGCTTCCGGGACTTTATTCGCACTCTGAACTCTCCCAGCTTCACGTCGCAATCACCAGCCCGCATGCAGGCTCTGCGAACAATGGCCTCCCATCGATCCCAAGGAGGGGCGAACTCTGGCTCCGCGCTGACCTTCACAGAGCCCAGGTGGGTTCCTGCGAGCGCTCAAGCGCGCGATCCCTGGTGTCGCGCTCTCCTGCAATGCAACATCATCTCTTCTGCTTGATTGCGTCTGCTTGAGGGCGCATGCTTGAGAGCGTCTTAACATGGTCACTGCGGCCGCTCACTGGCGCCATCAAGCTGTGCACACGGCCTGCGTCACCCGCCCGCCCCCCGCCCGCCTGCACGCGTTCACCGCACTCAAACAGTGCATGCCTACTGTGCCAAGCTGGAAGACCAGACCAGACCAGGCGGCACTCATACGCGGCGCTTTCGACCCTCTGGGCTGTTTGCAGGCTCGAGGAGGTCTACCTCGTGTACACGGCCGAGAAGAACCGGGGACTCACGCTGCGCCTCCACTACATGGTCGCCGCCGCGTGGGCGGTCGGCTGCGTCAAGACACTCGCGCAGGCGGCGCTCGCGCTGCGCGCCCGCGACGCGGCCACGCTCCCGCAGTACTCCCTCCTCCTCCTCGCCCAGCTCGTCAACCTGGGCTGCCGGCTGTCCGCCATGCCGCGGCTGCAGAGCACGGCGCGGCAGGACCAGCTGCAGCAGGAGCGGACCAAGGCCTGGCTGCACGTGCTGCTCGACGTCGCAGTCATGGTGTGCGTGATCCTGTCGGATCCGGCGCTGCCCCACTCGCCCGCCCCCCTCTCCGCCATGGTCGTGACATCCTTCCTCGCAGTCCTGGACATGGTGCGCAGGCGTGTGGGTGAGGGTGTGAATGGGGGTGGCGGTGGGGGGGTGACGGGGTGGGGGTGGGGACAGGAGGGGGCCGCAGCCCCCACGGGCGCCCGCTCTCGCTGCCAGCGGCATGTGCGCATCCGGCGCTCGCCGGCGTGCCGTCGGGCTCGAGGCGCGCTCCTCACTTGCGTTGCACGCTGGCCGTCGCGTGCCCTGGGGAGCAGATGCGGCTGGACACGCTGCTGCGACTGCACGCCATCAAGTGGCTCTGCTTCCTGTTCCTGGAGGTGCGGCGGGAGGCGCTTGACAGGCCGCAGCTTGGGCCGGCAATCACGGCTCGCCCTCGCCGCGCCCGTGCGCGCTGCGCCGATGCGGCCGCCCTCCATCCCGCATGGGCCGACACCCTCCCTACCGTGCTCCCCTCCCCCCGGGTGCAGGCGGACCGCTGCCTCCGCGCGCCGGTGCACTCGCTGCAGTCTGCGGGCGACGACGTGTTGCATGCCGCGCTGCTGGGCACGCTCCTGCCCTTCATCTTTGCCGTGGTCAGCGAGGCCAGCCAGCGCGAGGTGCGGGGTCGCGAGCGCCGGACCGCGCGCGCGGCCGAGCGCGTGCGGGGCGCACATGTTGTGGCAGGATGCCACGAGCTGCGGGGCGGCGCGCTGCCGCGCCCCCGCCCCCCGTCGCCCAGCCTCGCGGGGGGCCGAGCTGGGGCCCCTCCTGATCGCCTCTCCCTGCGGCTGCGCCGCCGCAGGCGTTCCTGCGCGACTGCAAACGCCCGCTGGACAACCTGGGGCCCTTCTGGAGCGGCGCCTGCAGCCTGCTGCGCAAGCTGCCGCTGCGCCCCGCGCTGCCCGTGCAGCTGCAGGACCCGCACGTTGACTGAGGAAAGCTGATGGGCAAAACACTGGCGTGAGCCGCGGCGCTGCTTCATCGAAATGCGGAGATGGCAGGGAAGCCAGCAGCCTGCGCCGAGTGTTCCGCGCTGCACACAACACCCAGCTCCTGCCTGCTCACCTTTTCCCTCTGCTCCTTCCTCTGCGCTTGGCGCGCGGCCGTCCTCTGCTCGTTGCGCGCCCTCCCATCACTTGCCTCTGTACTCCCTGCTCCTGATAAATTGGCTCCTGATGTGTACCCACCTTGACAAGCACTGCAATCGCAGGCATACAGTTACAGTCGTCCGTGGACGATGCGCCAGGGGGATGGGAGAGTGTACACGTGTGGGCACAACAGGGGAAGAGGGCACAATGGGGGGATGGTGCAGAGGCGAGCGCGAGTCAGGGGGCGCAGATGGCACTGTACAGCGCCGTGCAATGAAACGGGGGTGCAGCAGTCCTGCAACAGAAGCAACAGAAGAAGCCCAGGATCGCAGGAGGTGCCGCCGGGGCCGCGGCCGCCGCACCAGTGCCGCAGCAACGAGGCCTGCGGGGGCCTGCCGAGGCCGCCCTGGGGTCAGCCGGGCAGCCACACGTCCATCTGGCTGACCGGCAGGTTGAGGGGCGTGGAGTCGATTTGGGTAAAGGGCACGAAGCAGTACGGCACCATCCCTCGGTGGTGCTGCCGCTGCTCGCCCTGTGCGGGAGGGGTGGTGGGTGCAGAACGGCAGGCTCAACACGCGGCCCGTGCAGCGCCAGCGCCCTCGGCGCCTCCCCACATCCCGCTCCCCACCGCCTCCCTCTCCGAGCTGCACCTGCCGCCCCCCCACGCGCTCTGCGTGTGCCCGTGCTCTGTGCGCCGACGTAGCAGCCCCCGCGCCTCCCCGCTGGCGCACGCCGCCCGGGTCGCGTGCACCTCGACCCCGCCGTCCTCCTCGGCCCCCGGCTCCAGCATGTTGACCGCCGTGCTGTCGGCCAGGTCGTACGAAACGATGGACTGGATGTCCAGGCGGTTGTGCGCGCCGCGCACCGTGGAGCGCAGGCGCAGGCGCGACCTCACCTCCGCGGTGAAGCTCCCCTGTTTTGGGGGGTGGGGGTGGGGGTGGGGGGAGGNCCCGCAGTTGGAGGGATGAAGAGGGGGGTGGGTGGGGGGGGGGACAATGGGGCACGTTGCTGTTGTGTCATTGCTCGGAGGCGGGCGGAGGCGGGCAGGGAGGAGGGGGCCGAGGCAGGCGCCGCGGGGGCCCGCTCCGGGCGCAGGCCAGCGCCGGCATGTGCACGCGCGCAGCCGCGCCGCGCATGCGCCAACCAACACGCACCAACGCCAGGCCTGCTTCTCTCATCCTCCCCGAACGCGTGCCTGGCACGCGGCATACCTGGTACCGCATGGCCGTCAGCACGCGGTCGCCCTGCAGCCGGAAGCGGCCGTGGATGATGTGCTCGCCTCCGCCGAGCGCGGCGGCGGCGGCGCGCCGGCCAGGCGCGCGCGGCGGCGCCAGCAGCGACTTGGCGACGGCCGAGGGGGGGTGGGGCGTGGTGCGGTAGAGGAAGGTCCCGTCGGGCAGGAAACGGAGGTACCTGCTTTCAGTGAGCGGCAGCTTTCAGCGAGGCGAGCGGCGGCGGAGCTGCCCGCCCGTCCGCCTTTGTTCCCACTCCAGCCCTGCACCTAAATAGAGCCCACCCACACCACACGCCAACCCCTTCCCCACATGCACACACCCACGCACCCCACACCAGCACCGCCCGCCCACCCACATCACCCGCTCCTGCACCTGAAGTAGAGTACCAGGTGCACCGCGTTCTTCACCTTCCACTCCACCACGCCCTGCTTCAGGTACGTGTTGCGCGAGACGAAGATGCCGTCAAAGCGCTGCGAAAGGGGGCGGGGCGTGACGGGCGCGGCGGGAGCGAGGGCGCGCCGCGAAGCGGGCGAGGCGAGGGCGAGGGCGAGGGGGCGCAGGGCCCGCGGACGCCGAGCAGCGCGGGTGTGCGCCCGGCGCGCGCGCCCCATCCCTGCAGGCGCTCGCCGCGCGCAGCCGCGGCAGCCAGGCAGCCAGGCAGGCAGCCCGCGCACCAGGTGCGGCCGGTCGAGCAGCATCGACTTCCAGCACCCGCGGAACTGGGCGCGCGCCAGTCGCGCGAGCGCCTCCTCGTCGGCGTCATGGAAAGCGTCGCGGCAGGCGGCGCGCCACAGCGCCGGCGCCGCACCGGCCGCGCGCCACTGCCGGCACACGCACTGCGCGGCCGCGAGCGCGGGCGGCGGCAGCTTGGCCAGCACGGCCAGCAGCATCTCCTCTGGCAGCATCTGCTGGATGAGCGCCAGCTCCACCTGCTGGGCACGAACGCGAGGGCGGCAGGCGGCGTATTAACAGCTGTTTGCGCAAAGCAGCACGGCAAGGCGGGGCCTGCCGTAGCAACGAACCCGGCGGGAGCCCGCCCGTCGGGCCGCCCTCCCGCCACTGCCGGCCGTCCCGAGGCGCCCAGAGCGTGCCCTGCCGCGTCCCGCACCTCCTTGGTGGCTCCACGCTGGCCGAAGCGAAGCCTCTGCTGGTAGAGGCTTAGCCAGGGCCGGTGCAGCTGCAGGTAGTCGATCTGCTGCACCACCACAGTCGCCATTGCAGCTGGCGTGCAGGGAGGCGAGGGGGCACTCGACGCAGAGGCAGACCCGCGGGGGGAGTGATCACGCAGCCCTAGCCCGCCTCTTTGGGCATGCAGAGCTTAGCAGAGAAGACTGGGACGCTGGGGAGGTCACCCGAACTTGAGTTGTGGATGCAGGACCACCTGCTGGCAAACTGAGCACCTCCAACCCGTCGTCCTGTTGATCCTACTGGCAGTGCAATTCAACTGAAACATGCAGCGATCGCTGGTGCGTGCAGCAGGCTTGGGCCAGCGCCGGTTCTCGTCTCTGGCGGAGCCAATTACCTATCCGGGCTTCGTGGAGCTGAGGTGCGGGACGCCCAGAGCGCCTGACATTGCCGCCGAGCCTCGGCAGCGTGGCGGTGGGCGCCCGCCCCGCCACCCGGATTCGCTTGCCGCATGAACTCTTTCCCTGTGGTGCTGCTCCCGCAGGGAGTACACACTCAAGCCAGAGGAAAGCCAGCAGCCTCGCTGTCCAGCAGGCTGGACGTACGCTGCCCGACTGGAGTGCACCTCCCAATCCTTCTGCTGCTTCGTCCCCCTCCTCTCTGCGCTGCAGGGCATCAAGGACTTCATGCAGCTCACTGAAAAATTCATCGGCCTGCGCAAGGAGCTGCTGCCCTTTCTGGGGTGCGGCGCCGCCTGCCGCCGCCGGCTGCGTGTGGCGCCAGGCCGTTGCGCCGCGCAGTTGCTGGGCAGTGCTGCCGCACGCCACCCCAAGTGTGTGGCACCCTCCCAAGCCGCCTTTGAGCTGCGTTCATGCTTCCCCTGCTCTGATCGTGCAGCATGTGGATGTGCGACACGGGCGGCGTCCTTAACCGCGTGCTGCACCTGTATCAGTGAGCTCACGCGCTGCCCCTGCCCGCCCCCCGCGATCTGGCTGGCTCGAGGCCCGCTCGGCTGCCGTCGCCCTGCACGCCCTGCGTGCGCTGCCTCCCGCCCCACTCGCGCCGCCGTCCCAGGCACTCGACAGGCCTCGCTAGCTAAACTAACTCGAGAGAACTTTCACATGTCGAAACTACTGCTCCTACTTGCAGGTACGGAGACTTTGACCACCGCGACCGCTGCAGGAGTGCGGCTGCAGCGAGCGAGGAGTGGCAGCAGCAGTACCTCTCGCACAGCCGTCGCGCCGTCGCACACCAGGTCCGCGCGCGCACCGGGCGGGCGCCGAGGCTCGGAGGCAGCGCTGGCGCGAGCCCGCGGCGCCCGCCGCCGCCCGCCGCCGAGGCTCGGAGGCAGCGCTGGCGCGAGGCCACGGCGCCCGCCGCCGCCCGCCGCCGCCCACGCGCGCAGCTCCGCAGCCCTCTGTGGCTGCGCTCCTGTCAGCCTTCCAGGCCATGCAATTTGCCCCCTGGCCCTCCCTCGCCCCCTCCTCCGCGCAGGAGTCGACGATCTTCGAGCCGACAGCCAAGGTGCTGCAGGCGGCGGGGGCGGTGGCGCTGGCCGACTTCCGACCTCCGCCGCGGGCGGCGGCCGCGCCGCAGCCGCTGTACGAGCTGCGCCGCTTCCAGCTGCAGGCGAGCAGCGCCGATGAGGGTGTGGTGTGGTGCATGAACGCGGCGGCTGGGCTGTGGTGCACAAACGCGGACGCTCGCATGTGGGTGGTCTGGAGTCGGCGCCAGCTGCAGCTCTGCCCCTGGAGCTTGATGCATCCCCTCGTGTGCCTCTCCCTCTCCCGCCCGCAGCCGGGCTACGACGGCCTGCCGCTGCTCCAGGTGGGCACTGGCATGGGGGCGCCGCACTCCGCTCTGGTCAGGGGCGTTGGGCTACCAGTGCTGGTCCTGCAGCATGGCCACATTTGAGATGTGTTCCAAACCTGGCTGCCCTCGGGCGTGCCTGTGGCCGCAGGCGGCGTACAAGCGCGGCATTGGCAACAAGATCGCGGCCATCGGCAGCCGCGGGCAGCTGGTTTTCTTCGGGCACAGCGAGGTCGGCATGCTCAATCAGGTGAAGGGGGTAGGGGAAGTAATGATGTGTGCATGCGGTCGTGATGGGGGCGCTGCCAGGGGTGGCTGGGAGGGGCGGAAGGCGTTGGGCGGACGACCGTGGTGGGATGTGGCCGCCGGCGGCACGTGCAGCCTCGGCGCACCATAGTCATGGCTGCTGAGACTGCCAGTCACCACGCGTTGCATCGCGCAGGTGATCGAGCTGTGGAGGTTTGAGAGCGCTCAAGCGTGCGAAGATGCGCGGCAGGCGGCGCGCGCCGATCCGGAATGGCGCGCAACTGTCGGCGCTGTCTCCACCGGCGTGCAGCACTTCTCCACCTCCTTCCTTCACGCGCTGCCCTTCTCGCCCCTGCAGTGACATGCCGCGGCGCCGCGCCGAGCGCGGCACTCGGTGTGCCGTGTCCCGTTGCCTGTTGCTCGTCTCCAGTTTCTTTTGCTCTATGTTCAGCTCCCCTTTGCCCCTCAGCGTGCTGTCACATTAGTCTCTCCAAAACGGGGTATCGAGGGAATCGGTGCGCGGTGCGGCTCCCAGTTGCCCAAGGGCAGTTGGGGCCGGCGACGCAGGGTCTGCCGCAACCTTTCTTGCAACCGCTCGTTATTGTGTCAGCTCCCACGCGCATCCGAAGACACTCCAAATCACCGCAAAGCGTGCAAGGAGGTGGTCAAACAAATGTCGAAACGATTACCACCCCCCCGACAGGCAGAGGGCGAGGATGAGCTGCTCTCCCGGCTCGCGCAGCGCGAATTTGAGTGTGCCGCCCTGTCGGAGAAGGTGGCGACGTGAGTTGGTTGCGCACCCGCCCGCCGCAGCAGGCCGCCGCCCGCCGCTCGTGTCGGGTGCCACCCGCCTGTCATGCCGCCCACAAATCGAGCCTCCCCGAGGCCCTGTGCCTTCCCTCGAGCGCATCAAGGATGCTCGGGTGGACGAGCTGGAGCAGGGCGTCAGCCAGCTGGGCGCACAGCTGACGCAGAAGGAGACGGATGGGTCCGACATCACAACCTTTCTCCGCGGCGAGCTCCAGGCGCGGGCGGCCCGGATCGAGGAGCTGCAGTCCCAGCTGGCCGCCGTGCGCGCCGAGCTGGAGCTCACCCGGGCGGGTGCTGCAAACGCCGCGGCCGCCGCCGGCGCTTCGGCCGCGGCCGCCGCTGCTGCACACGCCGCAGAGATGGGCGGCGTGCAGGACCGGCTGGCAGCGGCACATCGCTTCCTGGCAGAGCGCGACGAGCTGATGGCCCAGCTCAAGGGGCTGCAGGAGCAGGCGGAGGCCGAGAAGAAAGCGCACCACAAGCGGCAGATAGATCAGGAGCGCAAGCACGCGCAGGTGGGTGCAGGGGCTGCCGATGCCGGTGGCAGGGGCGAGCGCGGCAGCCATGCTGGAAGGGTCCTGCGACTGGCTCTGCGCGGAGGCAGCACTCAAAGCCCCCCTGCTGCCGCGCGCCGCAGGACCGCGACCTGTGGCGCAAGGACACCGAAAAGGCGGTGCTCGCAGCGCGCGAGGAGATGGCGGCGCTGACCGACGAGCGGCTGGACACCACCGTCAAGCGCGCCATCCTGGACAACGAGAACATGTCGCAGGAGCTGATGTGGCAGAGCCGGCAGGCACGTGGCGGGGCGGTCGGTGGTGGAGCCTGGGGGGCGGGGAAGAGGGGGTGGCGGAGCAGTCTGCACGGGCGGGGCGCCGCGCGTCTTTCGGTGCAAGGTCCATCTGATGTGGTGGCCATCTGATGGTCACCTGCGCCGCGCGCCTGCGCAGGTCAAGCGGCTGGTGGAGCACAACCAGGAGCTGGAGCGGCGGGCGGAGGGGATGCGCGTGGCGGCGGGCGTGGCGCAGGAGGCCGAGGCGGCGCTGGTCGCCAAGAACCGCGCGTGCGAGAAGACCATCGTCACGCTGGTGGGAGCGCAAGGGTTAACAGGGGTGGGGTGAAGGTGTGGGTGGGTGAGTGTGTGGGTGTGGGTGTGGGTGTGTGGGTGGGCCACGCGCCGGCGCAGTCTGACCTTCACACATCCGTGCAATGCCTCACTGCTGCCCCCCTGCCACCGCAGCTGGCGCGCGTGGAGGCACTGGAGAAGCAGCGCAACGAGGACGCCGCGGCGCTGGAGGAGGCGCGCAGCGCTGCGGGGAAGCTGGCGGCCGAGCTGGCCGCGGCGACACAGTCGCTGGCCGCGACGCATGACCAGCTGACCGAGACGGCACATCAGCTCAGCACCAAGCGGCGCGAGTGCAGGGACATCAAGGCCAGCTTTGATGGAACAGCGGCCTTTCTGTCACAGTGCGTGGCCGACGCGCGGCAGCAACTGCTGGCCGAGCGGGCGGGGACCAGGCCAGCGGCGGCGGCGCGCCAGCAGCAGGGCCCGCCGCGGCCGGGGTCGACGCTGCCGGGCGGCGCCCCGCGGCCGGGCACGCCCGCCCCCGACGCGGCGGACCAGGCGCTGCCGGCGCTGCACAAGCTGCCGCTTGCGCAGCGCGAGGCTCTGCTGCGCGGCCTGCTCAAACGCCTGCACGTGGAGTGGCCTGACAAGCAAGGCCTGATCCTGCCGGCCGCCAGCTCTGCCGAGCTGCTCCTCGGCGGCGCCAACAGCGCCAGCATTGGCTCTCAGAGCCCGCGCGCCAGTGTGCAGCTGCCGCCGCCTGCATCCTCGGGGCCGCAGTCGCTGCCGCCGCAGTCGCAGCAGGATGCTCCGAGCCGGGAGGCTGCGGAGGCTGCGGCGGGCGCTGCGGCGGCGCAGGAAGAGAGCAGGGTGCTGGCGGCAGCCGGGGAGCACAGCATCAGCTTCCGAGAGCCGCTCAGCGAGCAGCGCGCGCTGTCCTGCGAGGCGGGGCTGCTGGAGGCGCACGGGTGCAGGGGGATGGCCACTCCCAACCCAGAGCTGCTCCAGGTCCTCTTGAGGTCCTCCACGTCCGACGTGCGGCCCTGGGGATCTCGCGTCGCCGCCAAGGGCGCCGACGTGCTGTCCTTCCCGGGCAGCACCCACGATGGTGGCGGCAAGGCGGCGCAGCAACCCACGCCGCGCCTGGGCTCGGGGGGCAGACGCAAGTGACTGAGCCGAGCCCCAGTGCCTTGTCCCGAAATGTAACTCACAGCACATCAAATAGGGCGCGGGCCCTGGCGGGCGCGGGCGCATCAGGTGCTAGAGCCGGGCGCGCCCTCCTCGCTGCCGCCACCGCCGCCATCGGCGCTGCTGTCTGCCAGCAGCTGCAGCAGCTCCTCGTGGTTGGCCTGCACCTTGGCGTGCACTTGGGGCAGCCCCGCCGCCGCAGTGTGCTCCGCCAGCCGGCCGTGCTCGCGGACGAAGCTCAGGGCCAGTGGGTGCGAGGGCGCAACAAACGCGAGGGAGCGCTGTGGACGGTGGGCGGCAGGGGGCGAGCGCAGCGGCGAGTCGGGCAGAGAAGGCGGCGAGCGGGAACAGAGGAGGGGGGCGGCTGGAACCGGAGCCTCCTGGGGTGCAGCTATGTTGTGCCGTGTGGGGCAGCTGGTGCTGTCGCGTGCCCTGTCGTCCGAGGAATTGCCCCAAAACTAGCATGTGTGTCAGCCCACACACCTTCAGGCCATCCCGCATCTCGCCGCACAGAAAGAACACCGCACCCTCTCCCTTCTCGGCAAAGTCAGCTTCCAACCCTGCGTTGGGCCAACTTATCAAAACGCAGCACTCAAACAGGGAGGCATGGGGGCGTGGCGCAGCACAGCGCAGGGTGCAGGCGGCGCGCGTGCGCGGGCCCTGCAGCTGCGCCGCGCACCCGGCGACGCCGCCCACAACGCGGAGAGCGCGCGAAACATGCGGGCCTCACACACTGCGGGGGCGCGGGCAGGGGCGGCCGCGGCTCGGATCACGCGCCGCATCACTGCACCGCACCACCTTCGCAATGTTCCCAGGCGCGTCTCGTGCGCCGGCGGGGTCTCTGGCCCTCCCGGGGGAGCAGGGGCCCGACTCCCTCCTCACCGGTCCGCCCAAACTTCTGGAGCAGCGTCTCCGCGACCAGCAGCGCCTCGGGCGCGGCGCCGTCGGCGTTGCTCAGCTTCTCATACTGCTCCACGTAGCGCTGGAAGCTCTGCGAGGCGACGGCGCCTGCGTCGGTGGTGGGATGCATGCAGGTGGGTGGGTGGGAGGGTGCCCGCGGCCGCCTGTCCTGCACTTGGCCCCCCACCCCACCCACCCACGCACGCCACACCACACACGCATGCGCCGCGCGCCGCACGCGCCTGCCGCCTCGATGAGGGGGAAGGCCTCGGCCGCCTGGCCCATGCCGAGCATGGCGATCCCCAGGCGCAGGTCGTTGAGCGCTGTCTCCGGGCTCTTCTCCCCATACTCATCGGCCCAGATGCCGTGCTGCGCCCGCGCCGCGGACAGCGCGCCTGCATAGTCGCCCTGGGGAGGGGGAGCCGGGGAGGGGCATCGCAGGGTGCAGGGAGGCAGGAGTCGCAGGGTGCAGGGCAGCGATGGCGGGGAGGGCGGGGCCAGCGGCGCGGCTGCCATCGAGCATGCGCCCGGGGGCTGGAACGGCGCAGACTCTGCCAATGCGCGCGCTGCCGTCCAGCGCCCAGCCTGGTCGCCGGCAGCCCCGTGCTAGCCGTACCTTGTAAAATGAAAGCGTAGAAGCGACGTTGTGCAAAGCAGCCAGCCCGATTGATTTGGGCCCGTGCTCCTGGGCGAATGCAGGGATGGCTGTGGGGGCAGGCGACGAGGGAGGGGAGCTGGGCGCAGGCGGGCATGGGGAGGGACGGGCGGCGAGCCTCCGTTGGCCCAGCCAGCCATGCCCAGGCGAGCTTGGCCCGCAGGCAAGCGACGCCCGCGCCAGCCAGCGCGCGCCGCACCTTCGTCCAGCATCTGCAGCGCCTCGGAGTCCTTGCCCTCCCCCGACAGCCCCACCGCGCGCTCCACGACCGCCTGCACCGCTGCAACCATCTTCTGCTCATCGGGCAGGAACTGCCTGCTGCTCCCAGCATCATTGCCGGCGCCGGGGCTGGAGCTGTATTGCCGCCGCCCCGCTGCCGCAAAGCTGCCTGCGCCGCGCTCTGCTGCCGTCGCGAACTGCGCAGTTGTGCTGGGTGCGGTGGAGCCGCCTGCAGTGGCACCGCCGGCCGCAGCCGCCTCAGCGGCCAGGGCCGCCACCGCGCTCCTCTGCAGGCTCGCCCGCTGCCTGCAGGCTTGCACCAGAGCGCGACGTATCATATTGATGCAGCTAATGTTAACGGCGTTGCAATTGTTGGTGGAGTGAGCAGGCGAACGGGACAAGCTCCGACCCTACGGGCAGGAAGCACTCTGAGTATACATACGGCACTGCAGTGAGGGTTAAGCGCCCAGTTGATCGCGCCAGGGCGCTGGGGTCATTGTGTGGCGGGCGGTGGGCGGCGACGCCAAAACTCTTCTTTCGGAACGTCGCTCTCTCTCCATTGCTCTGATAATTGCGCTGTGGCCATCTAAGCCGGCATTCCTGCGGCCAGACTTGCCTGCGGAGCTTGGCACGCGTCCTGCGAAAGCCTGCACACACCTGCACAGCACAGGCGCGCCAGAGGCTCCAGACGGACCTGATCTTGGGACCTTACAGTTGAAGGGGCGCCCAACGCCCACGTCTGGTCCAGACATCGTCGCCCGGCGGGACCAGCAGTCTTTTCGATCCGACTCGCGGCCAGCTCGTGGCGCCCCAATTCCATCCAGTTGGCATGCGCTTCTCTGTCCCCCACTGCAGGGCCGCCATGGACTCTGTCGGCGCCGCCACCACGCTCGCGGCGGTCGCCGCCGTCGGCATGTGGGAAGGCGCTGCGCTCTATGGCCTCACTACCGCCGTGCCCTATTACAATGACCCCGACCAGCCGACGGGGGAGCTGCTCAACGAGTGGCGGCGCTTCTTCCCTCCTGCGATGGAGATGCAGGCCAGAGAGGCATAATTGGGGGCTTGAGTGTCTGCGCTCAAGCGGGCACGCGGCACCCCTTGCGCGCCGCGCCGCACAGCACAGATGCAGACGATTGGCGTGTGTGCGTGTGTCTGTCTGCCATTCTGTCTGCCAGAAGCGGCTGGTCATCCTAGCCACGGCGGCCTGTGGCGCGGTGGCCTACGCCAACGAGGGCGCCGTGCGTGCGTGAGCCTGCGGGCTCCTCCTCCCAGCGCCCGATCTTTGCTCCTGCGAGTGCTGGGGCCTGGTGCGCCACCTGCCTGGCACGCTTTTCGAGCACGAGCCAGCATGAACCGGCTACCGCGCGCGCGCGTCTCCGGCTGCAGGCCATTTGCCGCCGCCGCTGCGGCGAACATCAGCATCTTTGCGTACACCATGGCCAAGATCATGCCTGTGAACAGGTGAGAAGTCATTTTGAGCAGGCGGGGTGATGATGGCCTCGTAATTAATGCTTGCCCGGCTGCTGCAGGCGCGCAGCGACCCGCCCTTTGCCCGCGCCTCTGCGCCCTCGCCGCCACCTGCAGGCAGCTGCTGCCAAAGGGGGAGGTGGAGAAGAGGGGGGATGCGACGGCGCGGGAGCTGCTGCAGGCATGGGGGCGCATGCACGGTGAGCTGCTTGCCACGCGTCTTGAACTCACCCCCAGGCGGCACAGCACAAATGTTCCTCAGCATCGGCAGCATGCGCCGTGCGCTCTGTGCGCTGCAGGCGTGCGCACGCTCATGGGCGGCGTGTCCCTTGCCGCCACCCTGTGTGGCCTGCACATGCTGCTGACCAAGAAGTGAGGCGGCTGGTCGAAGGATGGATGCAATGCTGAAGAACACGCGTTTGCTCCTTTGCCCTGTTCGGCCCATTCCCCCACTTTGGCGTGCTGCCTTACGCGCCCGACGTGGCGCATGTCTGTCTGCTTTGACTGCATGGCATGCTGGGAGCATGCTCCCAGGCCACTCTGATAGCCAGTCTGTGCAATGTTGCCTCCAGCTCCGCACGAGTGATGCGCGCTCGAGTTTTGCGGCGGGCCTGAGTCAAGCACAAGGGGCGGGCGGGCGGCGGCTGAGGGGCACTTGATCTCAATTGTCTTCGGTGTTTTATTTTGGTGCGCTGCAGGCGGCGGGCGTGCCGTGCGATCTGGTCCCTGGGGTGTCCACGGCACTCGCCGCCCCGCCCCTGGCCGGCTTCCCCCTCACGCATCCCCATCTCAGCCGCGCCTTCAGGGTCACCAGTGCCCACAGCCCGCGGGACATGGACTGGCCGGCGCTGGCGGCGGCAGCGCTGGACACGCTGGTGCGCGGGGGGAGGGGTGCGGCGGCGCTGTGGGCGGGTGGGCGAGGGAGCAGTCGAGCTGCGCCTGGAGGGCGGTGCTCCTGTTGCTGCCACTGCAGCGAGGGCGGCACTTGGCACGCTTGCTGCCGCTGCAACGAGAGCGCCGATTGAGAGGCCGACACTTGGCATGTGGCCGGATGGTGGCCCGAGAGGGGCTGGAATACAAACAGCCGAGGTCATCGCAGCGGCCTGCACTCCTCCACAGGTGCTGCTGATGACAGGCGGCACCCTGGCAGCGGTGGCAGAGGCCCTGGTGCAGCACGGCCGGCTGCCAGAGACGCCCGTGGCATTCGTGCGCGAGGCCGACACTGCCTCGGCGCAGCGCGCGTGGCGAGGGGACCTGGCCAGCATCGCAGAGCAGACGGCGGGCGAGGCGCTGTCTCCGTGTGTGGTCTTGGTGGGGGCTGTGACGGCGCTTGGGAGCAGTGCCACACGCGGTCGGGCCTGCTGCGGCAGAGGAGCGAGGCGGCGAGCTAGGCAGCGCCCAAGCAGGATAAGGGCGCGGCACAAGCACAGCCGCCGGCATACTGAGTGTCAGGAGCTGCCGGCGCTGGCAGGCTCGTTGCATCGTGACTGGACATTGCATCGCATGCAAGGCAGGCGAGGGGCATGCCGGCGCGCCTCGATGCCGCGCTGAAATACACACGTGCATTATTCACATGATGTAGCCAGGCTGGCTGTCGCTGCCTGAGCTGTCGCTGGGCTCGCTGCCGCTCTCCGACGGCGCCGTGCCGCGCCGCCAGACCACCTTGGCGCCTTGCCGCAGCGTGACCTGCAGCGCGCGGCCGCCGCCGTCGCGCAGGCCGCGGATGGTGCCCCTGCAGGACGCACAGGGTCGTGTGCAGGTCATGGGAGGGGCGGGACAGGGCCCGCCAGGCGGGCTCTGGCTGCGGGCAGCAGGGCAAGAGGGTCGCAGGAGGCAGAGGGGCAGTGCGGCCACCACAGCTGCCCCAAGACCTGCCTCCCCTCCCACCCACTCGCTCAGCACGGTGTCGAATCCAGCCTCCAGCTCCTCGACGCTGGGCAGGGTGTCAAAGAGACGCGCGACAAAACGCCGGGCGCCCGCCGCGCCCACGCCTGACAGCCCCAGCTTCGTCAGGCTGGAGAGCGAGTTGTTGATGAGGGAGAGAGTGTTGAGCTCTGAAGGGGCGGGTGGAGAGGGCAGGAGAGGGAGGGGGAGGTCTGGTCAGGCGGGATTCGGTCTGCATCCACCGCCCTCCCGTGCCCCTCCTTGTCCCACCGACCCCCACACCCACGCGCCCACCGGCGTTGGCGCCACGGCTCCCTCCCAAGTCGTGCGCATAGAGCTCCTGCAGCCTGGTCAGGCGCCCAATGCAGGGCCCCAGCAGCGTAGTGTCCCCATAGTCGGTGTAGTCGTCCAGGAACGCCAGGGAATGCAGCTCCCCGCAGTCTGCACCGGGAGAGAGGGAGGGGTGCGGCGGGCGGGGGCGGGGCGCTCGGCGGGCAGCCATGGGGTGTGAGGGAGGGGTGCGGCGGGCGGGGCGGGGCGCTCGGCGGACAGTGGTGAGAGACTTCCTGAGTGGCGACGATGCTCTCTCAGGGCAAGGCCTGCCCCACCTGGCGCCCTGGTGGGGCGCCCTGGCGGAGCGCACGCCTGCACGCCTTGCCTCAGCAGCCCTGCGCCCCACCTGGGCAGATGTGAGCGGCGATCACCGCTTCGGGCACCGACTCCACCGGGGGCAGGTGGTCTGGGAAGGAGACGGCCAGGCTCGTGAGCTGGCTCAGCAGCTCCATGCCGCGGTCGCTCTGTGGGGCGGCAGCCAGGGGTGAGTGATGCAGCGGCTTGCTGCTCCGCGCTCTCGCTGCTGTTGGCCCCGCGGCGACGCTGCGCTCCAACAGTTGTGCGGGTGCCGCCCTCTTCACGCTGCCAGCACCCACGGGCCGCAGAGATCAGGGCGCTCCCAAGGCCTTCACCTCACCTGCAGGTTCATCGCCGCCAGGTGGCGCAGCGAACGCAAGCTCGAGAGAGCGCCCAGGTTGCCGTCGGCATTGATGCGGTTGTTGGGCGAGGACTCGGTGGAAGTGAGGACCAGCGTGCGCAGGTTCTGGAGTCCCGCCACCATGTGGTAAGCGTTGCGAGGCATGAGGCGTATATCCTGGGGAGGGGCCGGGGGCGGGCGAGAACTCGCGCGCTTGGTGACGGGCGCGCGGCGCCCGAGCCCCACCAGAGCTGACGGGCACCGGCCGCCGTGGCACCGACCGTGGCTGCCCCACCATTAGCAGTGGGGCTGCCCCCCCTCCTAGCTTGCTTGCCTGGAGCCCCAGCCTCTCGAGGAGCGGCAGGTTGAGCCCTCGGAACGAGAGCCGTAGCAGACCCGGCGCCACATTGCAAAGCTGGAGCCGCCTCAGCGGCGAGCGGCCCGCTGCTGCCGCGATGGCGCTCAGCTCGCTGGAGGCGCCGAGGTGGGCGTGGAAACCGACCCAACTTGCCCGCACTTGGGCGGCGTGAGCCCGCGAGGCGAGAGCCAGCACTCGGCGGTCGGACGGCTCGACTAGGCTCACGATCCGCTCGGCCACGTCGTCTGGGAGGTCGCTCCAGCTTGCTGCCTGGCTGCTGGCCGCAGGCCTGCGCCTCCCAGAGCGCCGCGCCATCCGAGGTTCGACACGAGGCTGGGCAGCAGGGAGAGGGGCGAGAGGGCGGCAAGGACTCCAGGGGCGAGACGGCAGCAAGGAGTAGGGGCGAGAGGTCAGGGCAACAAGGACCAGGGGCGAGAGGGAAGCTGGGAGAAGAAAGAAGAGCTCCTTCCAAGAGGCGTGCGGCTGTGGAGGCGTGCGGCTGTGATGCCTCTCCTGGAACCTCCTGCGCAGCACTGACGCTATTGCAAACGCGACCCGGGCTGCACTGCTGTCAGCTCGCCTATGGCCCACGCACGCCGGCGCTCGCGACGACAGTTCTGGCTAATTTACACCAGCTGGCATCAGACATACAGCTGTATGAGCTCATCAGAAACTGCCGCTGGCGTTAGCACGCCAAGATCGGTGAACAGCAGCGAGATGAACTGTGGGGGGGAAGAGGGACAGGATTAGGGGGACCGCTGTTGTCGGCCCTGCGGGTGCAGTAAGGCGGGCCACCGCCTGGCGCACCGCACTGCATGTGCGGCGCAGCAGGGCACGTGGGTGCACAGAAGAGCAAAGGCGCACTGCGGGCGCCCACGCTGCGCGGGCCACAGCGCCGCGGCACCGCCGGCCGCCTCGCCTGCGGCGGCGTGTAGTCGCGGCTCGGGTTGTCGATCGCCACGCTGGTGGGCAGCAGCGGCCCAAAGTCGAGCTGCTTGCGCTCCAGCGGCATGTCACGCTGCGCGCAGGCGGGGCAAGCGCGCAATCAGGGGACAGATTGGGTAGGTAGGCGGCAGTTTTGTGCACGGCGGGCCCCTCCAACTGCATTCCACTTAGTCCTCCAGGCGAGCGTTTCCCGCGCCCCGGGTCTGCTCCCTGTTGCCCAGCCACGCTCTGCCGCCCGCCCTGCCGCGCCTGCACCCGCCTGGCTCAGGGGGAAGAGCCGCGCAAACTTGTAGCTCTCGGCCGTGACGTACACGGGCACGTTGTGCGCCTTGGCGACAATCGCCAGCTGTGAAGGGAGGGAGCGCGGCGAGCGCAGCAGGGCGTGCCGAGGGTCGGCAAGCGTGGGCGGGCTGGAGCCGGCGGCGCGTGGCGCCAGAGGGGCTCTGGGCGATGCCGCATCTGCCACTCCCTCGATTCCACGGCACAAACGTCCTACATGTCGACACAGCCCGCGCGCGCTCTCGCCCCCCCCAGCCCCCAGCCTGTCGCTTTCCGCTCTCCCACCTGGTTGGTGCCGAGCTTGTTGATCACGCCCCCGTTCTCAACCACGGCCTCGGCGCCCACCAGCACCATGTCCACCCTGCGGCGGACGGCGCATCCCCTGTCGACGCCCGCCCTCTCCTGGCTCCCCTCCACCCTCCCCACTCCCCCCCGTCCCTGCTCCCTCTCCGCCCTCTCCTCCTGCTCCTGCTCCCTCTCCTCCTTCGCTCCCCTCCTGCCCCTCCCTGCTCCCTAGGCTCTCCCCCGTCCCCGCGCCTGCTTCCAATCCCGCTCCTCCCTGCTCCCTGGGCTCCCCCCCAACCCCCCCGCCTGCTTCCAATCCCGCGCCTCACCGCTCCATGATGTAGCCCACCCCGCTGTCCAACACCACCGTGACGGGCAGCCGCAGCTCCTCCAGCACGCGCGCCATCGTCAGCCCCGTCTCGTCCGGCCGCCCCTCGGTCACGATCACGCGGAACTGCTTGCCCTGCGGCGTGCGGGCGGGGGGTGCGGGGGTGGGGGGGGTGGGGGGGGGGTGGGGGGTGGGGGTGGGGGGTGGGGGACGAGGTGCAGTTAGCGCAAGAGCGCGTGCGGCCGAGGGTGGGCCAGAAGGAGGCAGTCATGAGGTGAGGCGGCAGCTCACCGCTGCTGCCGCCTTGCGCAGGATGGACAGCACGACGCGGGAGTGGCCGTGACACAGCACGGTGGAGCCGCTGCGGATGAATCGCTCCCCGTGCTCCGCAATCGCCGCCCGCGCGCGTTTGCTCGTCTCCGCAAAGTGCTGTTGGCACATGAGCAAAGGTCAGGGGCAGGGCGGGCGGGAGGAGGGGTGGGACTGAGCGCAGCACAGCGGAGCCAGCGGCGTCGGCAGAAGCCAGGCAGCGGGATGGGCCCCCGCGCGCCGCGCCGCACGCACCTGCCCTCGCTCTATCAACCGCTTCTTGGCTGCCGCAAAGTTGTCAGACTCGAGCGCCGACGTGCGCGTTGTGTACCTGTGGCGGCGCGTGCGGCAGGGCACCGTTGCGGGCAGCCTTCTACGGCCTGCCCGGGCGTCCCATGCTGACGCCCACAGACTTGCTGGGCGCAGCCTCAAGCAGGGCGCTCGCAGTCTGAAGCAGGGCAGGGCGCTTGGCCAGCTGAGCACTCGCGCGCCCCGCCCCGCCCCGCCCCGCCCCTCAGCCCCGGCCCCCGGCCTCTTCCCACGCGCAGCCCCACCGCAGGAAGAGCTCGCAGCCGGCCTTGAGGGAGATGGCGGTGGGGTTGCAGCGCTGCAGGCTCTTGGCGGCATCGCTGAGCTCCTGGTTAATGCCCATCATCGTCGTGGCGGTGCTCTTCTTGATCACGCTGGTCAGCGCCTGTGCGCAGCACAGCGCGGGGGCCACGTTGTGTGGAGCGGCCAAGGAGAGCTGCGCCTGCACGCAGCCGGGCACGTGTGCAGGCCGCGGGGCGAGAGGCGCCGCGCCTGAATCGCCGCCACGGCCACCGCAATGTCTGTGCTGCGCGCCAGGCCCTCGTGGAACTCTCGCACGACGGCGTCGGCGTTGGGCGAGGTCGGCACATGCAGCGGCGCGTTGACTGCCGAGAGGGTAGGCGGCACAAGGGCGGCCGGTGGGCGGTGGAGGGTGCGGCGCGGCATTCAGTGCACAGCTGCAACCGGCGCCGCTGCCACGCGCTCATCCCCACGCGGGCGCCGTGATCACCGGCGCTCTAGCCGCACGACCGAGGCGCTTGAGCGAAGCAAACCTGCGCGGCCTGCCCTGATCGCTCACCCTCGCTTATGGTGGACGTGCTGGGGACCAGCCCAATGCCTAGACCTCTCTGCTGCGAGGGCATGGCTGCTGGCTGTTTGTTATGAGGCCTGGAGCTGCTTGGATCGGTCAATTGGCTCCCAATGCTTCGATGAGACTGGTTGATTGAGGAATGGGAGCAGCTTGCAGCGGCTGCTGCCAGCTCAACACACACACCCTGGCACCTGCCTCTTCTTTGCATGTTTTGCTTACCTTGATAACGCTTTACAGGCCTAGGGTGTCGCAAGGCGCAGGGAGTCGAGTGCGCGCTCGAGCTTCCTCTTCGCCCCAGTCAGCGAGCGCATGCTGGCTGCGACAGCGAGGAGGGCGGCCCTTGTCGGCTTGACCAGCGGCGCGGCCACCCGGCTCGGCACTCGCGCGGCCGGGGCGCCCGCCACGCTGCTCCCGCCCGCACCCGCGCTCTCGACGATGGCCACTGCGCCGTCCCCCGAGCCCGAGGCAAGCGCGCGCCGTGCCTGCACGCTCCTCTGCGGCTGCCAAACTGCCTCTCCTCTCCTGACCGCCCACCTGCCCGCCTCGCCGCAGGTGCTGCACGAGCGGCGGGGCGCGCTCGAGGTGGTTTCGCTCAACCGCCCCCGCGCCCTCAACTCCCTGTCCACCAACATGGTGGAGGCGATGTACGACATCTACCGCGCGGCCGAGGCCGACCCACGCGTCGCCTGCGTGGTGCTGCGCGGTGCGGGCGACAGGGCGTTCTGCGCCGGCGGCGACGTCAAGACGGTTGTGCAACTTGGGCTGGCGGGGCGGATCGACGAGGCGCTGCGGTGAGCGGGAGGGCGCGGGAGGGGCCAGGGGGCGCGTGCGGAGGAGGGGAGCGAGCGCTGGGGAGCGCTGCAGCGGCGTGCAGCTTGCCGCTGCTCCCTCTCTCCTGCCTTGTGCTTCAGCAGCCCCTCCACTCCAATCTTTCCACCCGTCTGCCGCCTGCGCTGCTCTCCCCCACTTCCACACCCAACTTTCCACCCCGCTGCTTTCTACCCCTCTGCAGCTTCTTCGTCTCCGAGTACAAGCTGGATTACCTGATCAGCCGTCTGGCCAAGCCCCACGTCGCGATCGTCGACGGCATCTGCTTCGGCGGCGGCGTGGGCGTGTCGGGTGCGCGCTGCTCTCGTTCTGATTGCGATGTGCAAAGACTGGCTTGCTCCGTCCGCTGAAGCTGCTGCTGTCGGCAATGGGGCGTGGAGCGGCGCGTGTAGCTGCAGGGATGCGAGTGGGAGCGGGAGTGCAAGTGGGTGCATCCTCAGGATTGGGGCCAAAACCAAAACGCGAGACCGGCGGCTGTGCCGCCCGCACGTGGCCCGCCGCAGTGCACGGCACCTTCCGCGTCGCGACCGAGCGCACCGTGTTTGCCATGCCCGAGTGCGCCATTGGCCTCTACCCCGACGTCGGCGGCTCCTACTTTCTTCCACGCCTCCCTGGCAGCCTGGGCCTCTACCTCGCCCTAACCGGCGCCCGGCTCAACGTGAGCAGTTGCGGCTGCAGCAGGCCGGACAGCGCGCCACGCCCTCACACCTGCTCACAGCGGGGGCTGCGTGCTCGAGCTGCTGCACATACCCGCCATGCATACTAGTTGGTGCCGCAAACGCTCATGCGCCCGCCTCTTGGCCGCAGGGCGTGGACGTCAAGCACGCCAAGGTCGCAACCCACTACGTCGCATCAAAGCACCTTCCCGAGCTGCAGCAGGCGCTCGAGGGGCTGGGGACGGCGGCCGCCGATGCCAGAGAAGGTGCGCGCACCGCCTCTGCGCAGCGCGCGCGGTGCCTGCTGCCGCCGCTGCACTCCTTGGCAGGCGGCAGGAGGCGGGGCACCTGCCAGCGCTGACACCTTCCGCTCGGCAGGCGGGGTGCCATTCCCAGGCTTGGCCGCCTGCCTCCAACCTAGTTGCCCCCGCGCGCCTCCCCCGCGCGCTCCCCCCGCCGCGCCGCAGTGGGCCGGGTGCTCGACGCGTTTGAGGCGCGGGAGGCGCTGCCCGAGGGGGAGATCGCTGGCATCAAGCCGACGGTCGACCTGGTGTTTGGGGGGCGCGCGAGCGTGGAGGAGGTGTACGCCGCGTGCGAGCGCCTGGGCGGCCAGTGGGGCGTCGAGGCCATTGGTCTCATGTCCAAGTGAGTGGGCGGGTGCGCCGCCTGGGCTGCGCAAAGCGTGCACGGGCAGGGCGTGCGTGCCTGGGGCGAGGTGCATGGGCGGGCGCTCGGCTGAAGGGCGCTCGGCTGAACAATGGTTCCAGGTGGAGTGGGCGAGGGGAAAGCCTGCTCGGCGGGCCGCGCGCGGGCGGCGCCGCCCGAGGAGCGAGCGCCGGCCCACCTGGCCGCGAGTGCGCTTGCTGCCTTCGCGCAGGGGCTCGCCCACCTCACAAAAGGTGACGTTTGAGCAGCTGCGGCGCGGCGCCGGGCTGCCGCTGTCCGACTGCCTGCGCATGGAGGCGCGCATGGTGCACCGCTGCGTGGAAGACGTCGCCTCCGACTTCTACACGGGGGTGCAGGTGTGTGTGTGTGTGGGGTGGGGGTGGGGGGGGG
>PCFQ01000011.1:1331294-1344821 GCA_003063905.1 Chlorella sp. A99 | reverse complement strand
CCCCCCCCCCCCCCCCCCGCCCGTGAGTCACCCACCCACCCACCCACCCACGCACCCACCCACTGCAGCGCGCCCTGGGAAGGAAAGGCACATCCCCTGCTGTCTGGTGCCGCCGCCGTCACTGCTGCGCCGCCCACATCCAGCCACCCACACCATCTGCGCCTGCGCCCGCGCTACCGCTGCTGCAGGGGCTGTGGCGGGGCACGGCAGCCGCTAACCTCACGATGGCTGAAACTTTCATGCTGGTCCTAGTGCTGCGCTTTGATTGCAAGGGCGTCGCGGTGTGGGCTGCGGGAGCCGCTGCTGGCGGCGGAGCACGTGTGAGGGCGCGGCGCGTGCGGGTGACTGCTGCTCTGCCGCTGACTGGGTGCGCTACCAGCAGCGCTTGCTGCTGCCGCGATGCTCTCAATTATGTGATGTTGCAAAGGAATCAGCGCCCCACCCACAACGTTGACGCAAACAGCTGACACAACTGTGGAGCTGCTTCCTCTCGCTCTGGAACCCTGCGTAAGGAGGGAGGGTAGGTGGGCAGGGGTTGTTGATGTGTGTGTGTGTGTGTGTGTGTGTGTGGTGTGGTGTGGTGTGGTGTGGTGCGGTGTGGTGTGGTGTGGTGTGGTGGGTGGGCACCGCGTGAACGGGAAGGGAGCAGGAGGGGGATGGAGCAGAGGGGTCAGGCGGCGCCGCACCCCACATGCTGCCAAGCTTCACAGCCGCGGAGCAGCATCCACCCATCCACGCGCCACGTTGCTGTCAGGCGGCTGCACTGCCGCGCGCAGTGGGGGCTGACGCCAGCCGCAGCACTGCACGCTGCACACGCGCGGCACGTGCTCCTCGGGGAGACGTGGTAGCTGCCGAGGTCTAACCTCGACTTTGCTCTGGGATTTTGGAGAGGGTGGAGCAAAGTTGAGGCTAGAGACCAGGACCACGTCAACGCCTCCCGGCCGAAGCGGGCAGAATGGCAGCGATGCGGGCGCTGCTGCTCCAGTTCAGTCCTAAAGCGGCAACGGCGCCGACCGGCAGCAGCAGCAGCCGCGGCAGAGGAGCGGGCGCAGGCAGCTCGGGCCAGGGCTGCCAGCCCTACAAGCCTCAACCGCACCCTGCCCCGGGGTCCGCTACCAATGATGACTGGATGAGGATCTGCGCAGCACCCGCATGCCGGTGGCAGGGCAGCGGCGCCAGGTGCTGGCAGCATGGCAGGGCTTGCGCCCGGCACGGCGCGGCAAGGAAAAGAGCCCGCTCGGCATGGGGCTCGTCGTTGCGCACCTCCCTTTGGCGCTGCCAGCTCAGCTGGTGGCGCGGCCGCAGGGAAGCGCAAGCGTGGCCTGGCGAAGCGGCTGCGCGCGGATGTGGCTGGTGCCTTGCTCTAGCCCCCTGCCACGCTGAACCGGTGCCGCATCACCCGAAGCCAGGCCGTGCAGGTAGAAACACAGCAGGTAGAAACACAGCACATGGGTCGGCCTGGATGGCCGGCGGTGGTGGCCTCGCCCCCACGGTAATCCCACGGCCGGGTCGCCATGCCCGCCACAGAAAACGAGTGGTCGATGGACAGGCGCCCCCGCTTCTGTTTCGGCTGGTCGCGCACGAGAGAGGGGTGGCAGGCGCGGGGGCGCCTGCCAGGCTTTCCATCGACCACTCTTTTTCTGTGGTGGGCGTGGCGCTGGACCAGGGCGGCGCGGATCTGGTGCTTAACATTGCCTGCCTGTCCGCCATCGACAAGTGCAGATGCGGCGGCGGCTGGCGATTGCAGCACCGGCGTAGGCCCTAGTGCGGATGCGGCGGCGGCAGCTGGCAAGGGTGGCGCCGGCGCCGCCGCTGGTGTGTGTGTGTGCTTATACCCGCAAAGGCGCAACGTCAGAACGTCGAACCGTATCACCGTGTAACGGCAGGCCCCCGGGGCGGCCGGCCGGGGAAAGAAGAGGAGCCACCAAGACAAGACGCATGGGGAGAGAGGGGGGGATGATAGCATCATACGTACACAGATGGACCTGCACATAGAGGCTGGCAAAGATGGGCAGTGGGGAGCCAGGATGGCCGGATCCGCCGAGGGTGCCCGTCGGGGTGACCTGCCGCGTGAAAGCTGCACAGCGTCGCCGAAGGGGGATGCCCGGCACCCGAGCACGCTGGTCGCCACTATGCGACAGCTGCGCCCCTGGCGGGAACAGCGAGGGGTGGGCGGCCCGGAACTCGGCATACAACACGCAGTCAAACACGATGTGGTGCGTGTTCTCGCACAGCCCAGGCCGCCCTGCCGCCTCACAGTGCGGGCAGGTGCGCTGCTCGGGCGGGCGCCGCGCCGGCCCGCGCAGGCGATCCATCTACTCCGCGCCCCAATGCACGCCCGAGTGCACCGCCGCCATCGCCTGCCGGCGGTGGCGCTCCCGCACGGCCTCCGCATACGCAGGCAGGCAATACTCGTCGGCGGACAGGCACTGAGGCCGCACGCTGACGAAGTAGTGCTGAAGGCGGCTGGCACCAGGCGCCGAGGCAGCCTCCTCCACCTGGCGCAGATGATGCGCAAGAGTGGCCTGCCGCACCACGTCAGGGCTCAGGGGCGCTCGCGCCGTGGGGTCGAAGGGGACTCCGATGGCCTCGAGCGCCCGATGCAGCTGCGTTGCCCAGGACAGCAGCACCCGGGCCAGCTGGTGTGGTTGCTCCAGTTCAGTTCTGAAGCGGCAGCGGCGCTGACCGGCAGCAGCAGCAGCCGTGGCAGAGGAGCGGGCGCAGACAGGTCGGGACAGAGCTGCCAGCCCTGCAAGTCTCAACCGCGCCCTGCCCCGGGGTCCGCTACCAATAACTGGATGACGATCTGCGCGGCACCCGCATGCCGGTGCAAGGGCAGCGGCGCCAGGTGCTGGCAGCATGGCAGGGCTTGCGCCCGGCACGGCGCGGCACGGAAAAGAGCCCGCTCGGCATGGGGCTCGTCGTTGCGCCCCCCCCTTTGGTGCCGCCAGCTCACCTTTGGGCGCGCCCGCGGGGAGGCGCAAGCGCGGCCTGACGAAGCGGCTGCGCGCTGGCGCGGCCGGGTCGCCACGGGGGTGACAGGCTCTTTTTCTGTGGGCGTGCTCGACATTGCCGCCTGCTGGCATGCGCACCCCAGGCCGTGTGGCGGTGGGCGTTTGGTGGTGGGCGTGGCACGGCAGCCCTACCCCTCGTGTGCAGGCCGTCATCGTCACCGGGCAATTTCATGTAACTGGCTTGAAAGACAGAATCACAGAATGCAAAGCAGCCTACACGTGCAAGCCCAGGGCGCGCTGCAGCCCCCGCTCCTGCCGGCACGTCATGACCGCCGCCCCCCGCTCGGCGAGCGTCTCCAGCAACTCCGCCCCCATCTCTGCCGCCTGCTCCACCTGAACCTGCGCACTGACGTCCGCGCGCGCGGCCTTGCTCACCGCTCTGGCCAGCGCGGCCATCATGGTCGGCTGCTGCAGCTGCTCGCCTGGCAGCAGCAGCACCGCCACTGCAGCCGACAGGGCCGCCCGCAGCAGCTCCCCGCCCAGGCTCTCTGTGCTCTGCGGCAGGGCCTGCTGGAGCCTGGCCAGCGCCCTCTCCCTGAGCGCCTCTGCTGCCGCGAGCCCCTGGAGCTGAGGCGCCGGCTGCTCCTCCATCGCCGCCGCGGGCGGCGTCAGTGTCAGCAGCGAGGCGCTGCGAAAACGGCGTCGGCGGCCGTGCGCGGCGGCGCGCCCACAGCAGCAGGTGGCGCCGCCTGGCGGGCGAGCTTGAACAGTGCCAGACGGTCCACCAGCGACTGCAGCTCGCCGCTGCACGCCCGAACCTCTTCCTTCACTCGCGCCGCCAAGTCGCGGCCGTACCCGCTGACCAGCGCCACCTCCCGCCCCGGCTCCACCAGCTGCTCAGCAGACAGCTGGCGGCGAGGGGCAGGGGCGGGGGGGCGGGCGGGCGGGCCGCTGGATGCTGCTGGTGCCAGCGAGGGCGGGCTGGGCCCTCGCCGGCGAGGGCGGGCTGGGCCGGCGAGGGCGGCAAAATTGCCCTTTCAGACTGTGGTCTTGCTTCAGACCAGCGGCCTGGCGTGCATCGTGTTGGCGCGCCTGAACAGGCGGCTGCCGACATTTCTTACGCTCGAGCAAGACCACATTATTTCTACTTCCAGGGTGAAGAACTTATCTGATCTGAGGAGATCAGAAAGATGTACCAACTATAGATATAATCCTGTATAAGTATAGTCGATAGCACGTTGCGAATGCTCGCTGCCACATAAACCCCCGGGTGATTATTCATTTATGGGCGTTTCTTCTCCTCCTGCCACTCGCCCCAGAGCACCAGAACAGCCCCAATTCTGACGATGGCAGGGCTCCCATCCTTCGCACTACGAGCGTGAAGGGTGTTGTGCAGCAGTGTATTTTACTTTTGCTTCCGCGCGATGACAGGACTCTGCTTGAGCGCCCCAACGGGCAGAAACCGCTCGCGGCGTCTTGGCATGCATGTATGATGCATGACCCTCTGCATTTTTCTATATGCGGCGTTTCCTATACGCGCAACGCTCGGCAAACTCGGCGTGGACCAGGGAGTCGACCAGGTTGGGGGTCTTTTCAGGCACGGCGGGTCGGCGGGCGCAAGCTGGACGCCCAGCAAGCTCGTTCGCGTGCAGCGCGGTTGCAGCATGTATCCTATCTCCCTTGGCTGGTAGCCATGCGAAGTGTCTCCCAGCCCTTGCCAGAGCACCTCGCAAGCTCAGCGACGCTCGGTGCAGCGCCCCGTCGCACACCTGCCCGTCTAGCAAGGTCACCACCGGCTGGTGTCGCGGCCTGCAGGCACGGAGAATTTGCGCGCCTTGCACTTATACACAGCAGCACGCACGTCGCAGCACGCAGCAGCACCAGGGCTTCATGGGTCCCAAACGCTGCTCTCCCCAGCCACCCGCCCTCCCGCGCACCAAAGAGCTTCGTCAGCGTCCAGTTGCTGGCCACAAACAGCCGGTGCTTCCAGCGGCCGAGGCGCGTGAGGTACGCTGCACGGCGGGCGGCAAGGTGCGAGGCTGTGGAAGCTCGCCACGCGGCAGGCACCCATGCCGCCCCGCCCCGCCCCGCGCCCAGGCCACACCCAACCAACCATCATCACACAGGCCACCCTCCCCGCAGCCGTCGCCCACGCCGCCCTGCCCACCCGAGCGCCAGGCGACCCAGGAGGCGAAGCCAGCCCAGGAGAGCAGCAGGTGGCGGCCGCCGCCACCGGGATCCAGCAGCTCGGCGCGGCCGCCCGCGCTGGCCCGGCTGGCCAGCGTGCGGAACTGCGGGGCATGCGCAGGACGCCCAAACACAAACACACGGCCGGCGCGTGCTGCTGGTCAGTTGGCGCACAGGGCGCGAATGCGTCGCTGGCCCAGGCCCGGCCGCCCTGCTGCCTACGTCGGGGGCCGCCTGCTGTCCAGCAGCACAGAGCTCGGGGACAATCCAGACGAGGGCACTCATGGGCGCCCCGCCAGCCTGCAGCCGGCCAGCCTCGTGCTGGGCGGCATGCGCTGCAGGTTGACGGGGATGTCATGGCACGCCATCGTCTTGCATCCCCGAGCTATGCGCGGCCAGGACAGCATGCACCAGCGGCAGGCACGCAGGCGGGCCGAGGCAGCAGCGCGGCCGCGGCCCGAGAGAACGCCACCGCGGGCCTTGCGCCCCAGCAATCGCGCCCACGTCCCTCTGCCGACCGTCGCCGCCGCCCTCTGGCCACGACGCACACAACACAGCCACGCCAACCTGGAAGGGCGGCTGCTCTGGCAGGTCCCAGTCCCCGGCGGCTTCGTTAAGGTAGGCCGCAAGGTACTGCCCCTGCTGCTCCGCAACCTGCAGGCCCAGGCAGGCTAGGCTTAGGAGGACAGTGCCAGTGGGAGGGTGCCAGATCATGCGGCGCATGGCATGAGGCGCGCCGTCACGCCCCCGGCACCCCCCCACAGCAACTGCGGCGCGCCCCCGTCGCCCCCCCCACGCGCCGCGCACCGCGGCCAGCGCCGGCAGCGGCTGCTCCGGGTTGGCGCAGCAGTCGCCGAGCGCAAAGACGTTGTAAAGGGGCTCGCCCAGCACCCCAAGCTCCGCCACCTCCTCGTCCTGCACGATGCTGACCTGCGCCAGGTGTGGCAGGCAGGCGGCGAGAGGCGCAGTGGGAGGGGAATATCGCCACCGGGGCAGTGGAGAGGGGCGGCGCCGCGTGCCGGGCCGGTGGCGCTGATGGCGCGAGGCAGGAAGGTGGGCAAGTTGCGCGCCGGTGGGGGACGTCAGTTGCGAGTGCGCCCTCTCGCCCACGCGGGTGACGCCCCCTCACCCACTGTCGATGCTAGCATTCCTGAACCTCTTCCCCACACACCCCCAGCCCCAGTCCTCACGTCTGCGAGCTCCTTGGGCCCCGTGCCGTGGTCCTCTGGCACCCGCACGTGGCCCCTCTGCGCCAGCATTCCAGCAACAGCAGCAGTCGCAGGGCAATTCAGACACCGGTGCCTCATCAGACGGGCAAGCGCCAGCAGCAGCAACAACAGGCTGCTCAGAGACCGGTGCCTCATCCCACAGGCAAGGCAGGCAGGAGGTCGCTTGCCGCTAGCCCGTACCTCGTCCATCTCAGGCGGCGCGAGCACCCGCAGCTGGCCGTCCACCGCCACCCGGCCGCAGGGCGTGCGCGCAAACGGCAGCCCCAGCGTGAAGCGGGTGGGCCCTGCAGCGGCGGGCGGCAGGCGGCGGGCAAGCTTGTGACTGCGCAGGCGGACGCCCCGCCTGCTGCAGCGCCGCAGAGCTGGCACAGCGGCGCTGCTCCCTCCAGATGCGACCTCTTTCCTGGCAGGCGCTCCCGCTCACCCACTCCCGTGCTCCAGATGCAGAGGCCAAAGGGGATGGCGCCGATCGCGCCGTGCAGCTCCAGCTCCGTCTCCCGCACCTGCGGGCGCAAGCGTGTGCATTGCAGCCCGCAGCCGACCCTCGTGCGGCAGCACACACGCGCACGCATTGCAACACGCAGCCGACCCTCGTGCGTTTAGGGCAACCCCACAGCGGGACGTCTCAGCTAGAGCGTGGCGCGCCAGTCACTGACGTGGCTGTTGCGTGTTTCGCCGAGCTGCCGCAGCGGCCTGCGCCAACCCACCTCTCGCACCACCCCCTTCACCAGGTGCACGCCCTGCTTGATGAGCCGCCGTGCAGTGTGCCTGCATGGGTGGGCCATGCGGGCCAGTCAGTGACCAGCTCAGGCAGTGGTGGGCAGTCTGCCACGTGCCTGCACAGTCGCACAGCAGCAGCAGCCGAGCCCTCATCTGACAAGAGGCGCCGGCAGCGACTGGCCGGGCTCACTCGCGGAGGGCGGCGTCGAAGCTGCCCATGATCTCCTTGGCCTCCACCACCGTGATCTGCGGACAGGCAAGGGGGCACACAAACAAACAAGGGGTGAGGGATTGCAAAGTGAGTGGGATGGTGCGAGAGGGGTAGGACAGTGCCTAGAACATCGACGCATCCCAGCCGGCCAGTGCGGCGGGCAGGCGCGGCCCGCGTGCAGGCGCTTCACGTGGCAGCGCCTCCTTCCCTGGCCCCGTCCGTCCCCTCCCCCTCCCTTCTCTCACCCGCATGTCCCGCGCCCGCTGGGGATCAGCCCGCCTTAGATCCCGGTTGACAAAGCTGGACAGCTCATCTGCAGGCGAGCGCAAGCCTCTGGGACCACACAGAGCGAGAGGGAGGAGGGAAGGCCAGAGCCAGAGGCCGGGCAAGAGCGCATGCCGCTTGCCAGCTTGCAGCGGCGGTTCCCCTGCGGGCCCTGCTTTCTGTCCCACTTCTTCACCCACGACTCTGCCCTGCCCGCCTCTGCCCCATGCTACGCCTTGCCTGCAATCTCCACGCCAGTGGAGCCGCCGCCCACCACCACGACGTGCAGCAACCGCGCGCGCTCCAGCTGCGCTCACAGGGCGGGTTGGGTTGTACGCCCAGTTGTCCACAGCGCACCGAGGAGGGCAGGGCTGGCAAGCGGCCGGGGGCCGAGCGGAAGAGCACGGAGCGCGCGCCTGCGAGCGGCCGGGGATGTTGGCCCGCGTCCAGTTGGCGATGAGCTTGTTGCGGATTGCAACCTGGGCGGGCAGCGGCGAGGGATGAGCAGATCAGCTGCGGCGTGCGGAACGGGGCATCACAGACGGCGGAGGCGCCGGCGCCGGGCGCGGTCGGAGCAGAGCAGAGCAACAGCGTCGCAGCACAGGCGTGCCGCGCCTCGGCACGCCTGGCACGCCTGTCGCGCCTCGGCGGCACAGGCATCGGCGGGCGCGGCGGCGCACCGAGTCGGCGGCCTGGCGGAGGAAGTGGGCGTGCAGCTCGACTCCGGGAATGCCAAACGTGCTGCCCTGCGGCGGGGGCAAGCACCGGCGCGGGCACACGTCGACCACAGACACGAGCCACAGACGGGCTGTAGCACGGAAGCCGCTGTCGAGCAAGTCACGCCGCCTCACCTCGCGCCCGCCGCCCGTCTGCGTGCTCGCCTGCCCGCACGCACACCCGATCGCCAACGGCATTCGCCCAGCTGGCACCGACCCCCGCCGCGCCCCCGCCTGCACCAACCTGCGAGCCCGTGGCGATGGCCAGGGCATCGTACTCGCAGAAGAAGCGCATGCCGTCGTCGCTCGCGCACTCGACGGTGCGGTCGGCGGGGTGCACAGCGCGGCACTCGGCGCCGAAGAAGAAGTTCTGAGGTCGGAGGAGGGCGGCGGGGCGGAGGGAGGGGGAGGGGGCAGCCGGAACGGATGGGGAGGGCGCCGACAGGTTGCCGCGGCGGGAGAGCCGGCAGTGCAGGGAGGCGCGGGTGTGCAGGAACGCAGACGTGAGGCAGGGAGGCAGCGGCGAGCGGCGCGCCAGCGCGGCGCGTGCTGGCCCGCGTGGCGAGCGGCGCGCCAGCGCGGCGCATGCTGTCCCGCGCAGTGCCACACCTCGCCGCCTCGCCTGCGGCTGCTTCAGCGCCGGCTGCATGTCGGTGATGGGAACGGTCACAGCCCTGGTCTCGAGGCCGCCCACGCAGGTGGCGGCAAGCAGCGGAGTGAACACCTGCGCGCGAGCAGCAGGAAGGAAGGAGCATCATGGGGAGGAGGCTGGGCAGGAGGGCAGGGCGGGGCGGCGGCCGCAGCACGGCACCAGACACGGCCGCGGCACGGTACCAGACACGCGGCACGGGCGGCGGCCACTCGCCATGTGGTTTCGGGGAGAGACGACGGTAATGTCCCACTTGGAGGGGTCGATGTCGCGCACCAGGCGCGCTGCGCCCCACCCTGCGAGCGGGGTGAGTGGGGGGTGCAGCCAGATGGCACGTTTCAGACGCGGCACGCCTGCAGGCAGACGTGCTCTAAGCTACACTGCAGCTGGTCGATGCAGCACACACCAGGTGCCCGCACAAGCACGAGGGATGCGAGTGGTCACCTGAGCCAAGCACCACGAGCCGCGGCCGCCCCGTCCGTAGCGGCAGCGCGGCGTCCCCGCCGCCAGCGCGCAGGGCGGGGCCGCCACAGCTACTGGCGTGGATGCTCCGGTTCGCTGCCACCGGTCCTGGCGCCTTGGCCGCGGCCATGGAGACCGCTGCTGCTGCTGCTGCACGCAGGCAGGCGAGCAGTGGCACTGCGCCCGCCCGCCACGCAAGCCAGCCCCCTTGGCTCAGCAGCCGCTCCTGCACCCCAACCGGTCCCCAGAGGACCATGGGCGTCAGGATCGGCGATCCAAAGTCGGCGATTTGCTGTGCACGGCCAAGCGGAAGTGTCGTTGGCCCCCAACCCCGAGACTGGGCGGCTCAGCACACAATCCTGGAGCGCAGGTGACGCAGGGTTGCCGACCAGAAAACACGCAACGAAGAGTGCTATCCTGCCAGCAGGGCCGGCACCACCGCCCTGGACATCCGCACCGGCGCTCGCTCTCCCGATCCCACAATAATCTGCCCCTCTGACAGCACGTAGGTGCGACTCAGTGCAGTGCAGTGCACTACATGCCCAGGCAGTCGGTGGCGAGATGCCTCCCACACGTGAACCGCCACCTCCGCTGTCGTTGCACCTCACACTCTTTCATCTTTAAAGGAAGCCGATTTTTTTTCCGACCACCGCAATTGCTGGATGAAATGCCATAGTCACGCAACGCTCGGGCCACAGCCAGGCCCCCGCCTGTCCCCGCCGCTCTGCTCCTCTGCTTCCCGCCGCTCTGCTCCTCACGCTCTGCTCCTGTCTAAGCTGTAAGACCAGACCAGACCAGTCGCTCTGCTCCTCTGTGGGCTGCTCCGGACACACTGCTCCCCCGCACCGGCCGCAGTCAGATGCGGCCGTCCATGCCATCGAGCAGGCCCCCAAAGAAGCCCTCGGTCTGGGGCAGCTGCGCGGCCATGGCCGCCCAGGGCGGGCAGCCGACGCCGCTGCCGCGCACGCGGCCGTCCATGCGGAGGCTCACGTACAGCCCCCGCTCCAGCCCCTTGCCCGCCAGCCCGGCCTGCTCCTCGAACCAGCGCCGCCACTCGTCGGCGCGGATGGGCGTCGCCCGCCACCGGAGGTCCTCGCGCGCCTGCGTCGCCGCGCTGGTGCCCGGCTCGCCGGCGGCGGGCGCCGCCGCGCTGCCGTCGGCCGCGCTGCTCGCGGCCGCGCCGTCGCCGCCGCCCAGGGGCAGCGGCACCAGCAGCACGCCGCGCTCTACGAGGGCCGCCTTGTACGGCTTGGCCGCCGCCACCGCCTCGGCGACCTGGGCGGGGGAGCCGGCCACCACGACCGCGCGCGCAAAGCCGCGCAGCTGCGCGAGGCGCAGCACGCGGCCGTTGGCGAGCTCCAGCTGGCAGGCGCCCAGCTGGTCCTCCCTCAGCAGGCGCGCCATCTGCTTCTCTCTCGCCGCCAAGTCGCCGCGCACGAGCAGGCCGCAGCCCAGCAGCGCCGCAAGGTTGATCGCAAGGTCTTGGAGGACCTCGGTTGCGGCGCGCGCGCCGGGCGCGCCGGCCAGCGCGCCCACCAGCGCGGGCAGCGTGAACAGCGTGGCGAGCGCGGCTGCGGGGGGCGGTGGGACAGGGGCGGCGGTGGGAAAGGCGGGGGAGGAGAGGAAGCGCGCAAGCGGCGCTCTGCATGCAGCGGAAGCGGACAAGTTGCACCCGGCCTAGGCTGGCGTGGGCAGGCGGCGGCCACCTGATGCGGCGCTGGCGCCAAAGATGACGAGGCGGAAGGAGCGGAAGGGCGTCTCCGCCTCGGCACGCAGCGACGCGCCCTCCATGCTGGGCGGGCTGCGGCAGCCAGGAAGCAGGGAAGGTCGCATCGCACGCCGATGGCGGGGCGGACGGGCGGACGGGCGGGCGGGCGGGCGGCGGGGCGGACCAGTGCGCGGGCGCGCCAACCACAGATCGGACCTGTAGGCGGGCAAGGGATCTCGAGGCTTGGACTTTTTCGCCGGTTGCTGTTGCTGCTGCTGCGCGCGGACTTGCAAGTGCGCCAGCGGACGCCTGCTGGGCGCGCCTGCACACGGCCGTAAATGCATGATTGGCGCGCTCATGGGCGCCTGGCACAACGCAATGGTGCTCATGTGAGACTCTGCGAGACTCCGCTGTTTTGATCAGCCGGCACGGAAGTAGCAGTCACGGCAAGTTCACAATGAGCTGACGAGACGATGGATGAGGGAATTGGTCAGCATGTGGGCAGATGGCAGGCAGCGGGGGCGCCGGGCGGCGGTTTGGCACTTGCGCCAATTCACTCTGCCGACGACTTGTGGGGCGTCCTGCTGTGACGCATCCCTACATGGTTGCACACGGGATCAAGCGGAACTCAAAGCGCAGCCAGAATGCTGCCGCGCCGCGCCCCGCACGCCCGCTCCCCCATTCCACCTCCGTCCCGCTCGTCCCCGTCCAGCGATCAAGAGCCGCGTGAGCACTGACGCCCGCACGCGTCACCCCGCACGGCCGTAGACGGCGTTGGGGATGCGGTCTCCCGCCTCGATGGCCGCTTGGTCCTCCTGGCAGGGCAGTGGGATCGTGCAGCGGCGCGCTCGGCAGAGGACTGGATTGCGCCTGCTGCCTGCCTTCCCTTCCTCCACACTGCCCTCCTCCTCCTCTCTCCCTTCCTCCACGCTGCTGCCAGTCGAGCCTCCCCTTTTCGCTCTCCCCACCGCCGCACCTTGGGCGGCCCCTGCCCGGTGACCTCGTTGCCGACTGTGACCCAGAAGTCGCGCAGGTTGTTCTTGCGGCCGAAGATCTCGAGATAGCGCCCTGGACGGGCGATAGTGGGAGAGATGAGGGTGAGGGACGTGTTGGAGAGCGTGTCGGCACAGGCGCTCCCAGATGCCCAGCCACCGGCAGCGCAGGGCACTCGCAGACACGGCGGCGGCGCGGCGGCGCGCTTGAGCCGCCCTCTCCCTGTCGCACGCCCGGCCGCCCCCGTGCCCCGACGCTCGCCGTTGGGCACCAGCGCCTCCACCATCTGGTAGATCTCCTCTGGCTTCTGGCTCTGCCCCCGGCGCTCGCTGCATGGGGGCGCAGCGCGAGCGGGCGCCGCGAGCGTCGGGGCGAGCGCGCACCTGGCCCGCGGCGCGACGTGCGCCGCCCGCGCTGCCGCGCGTTCCCCGCGCGGCCGCGCTCCTCTGCCAGAGAGGTGAAAATTCGAAGGAAGCAAGGCACAGAAGGCACAGAGCATCCAAGGAGGCACCTGAAGATCACATCGCTCAGCACGCCGCGCCGCGTCCCCGGCGGGTCGCGCCCCTTTTTGGCCACGAGGCAGACCTGGGGGCAGCGGTGGTGCAGCACTGTGAGACAGGCTGCGTGCAGTTTGGTGGAGCGTCGGCATGCTGCTGTGGGGGAGGCCAGGATCCTCCTCCTCCCCTCCTCTGCCCCACCCCTCCCCCTCCTCCACAACCCAGTCAACCAACAACAAAACAACACCTCCCTAGACCCCTCAGCGCCGCCCCGCCGCCCACCCCCGCCCCGCGCATCCGCCGCCTCCTTGGCACGCTGCACGCCTGCACACGCACCCTCCTCTCTGCCCACGCGCGATGAACTTCCTTGGCACCGTGCACGCCTGCCACCCGCCCCCTCCCCCCACACACATGCACCCACCTCCTTGGCGTGCTGCAGGTAGAAGCCGTGGCTCTTGGCCAGCCGGCGGTTGACCGTCATCTTCACCCACACCACCTCGTCCACCAGCCTGGCCACGGCGAGGCACACCACGTTGTTGAGAGGCGCGCCGGGAGGCGCTCCACTCGCAGCGCGAGGAGCGGGAGGCGGGCGGGGAGACCGCAGCCGCCGCGGCCCTCTGGGCCCCCAGCCGCGGTGGCGGCGCCCGCCGTCGCGACGGGCGCGGGCCGGCGGCAACGCCGCGCCTCGTTGCATGCACCCCAATACGCGAGCGCGCCACCGCATGGAGGGTGCTGTCGCTCACTCATAGCCCCAGAGATCAAAGAGGTCCAGGCAGAACTGGTACTTGGCGTTGATGACCCTGGTATGAAAGTAGGGGATCCATGATGAATGATGAGATGAAAGTGGTACGAAGGGGATATGGAGGGGAAGCGCGGCCACCGGCTCGGCAGGTGTGTGTGTGTGCGTGTGTGTGTGTGTGAGGGGGGGGGAGGGGGG
>PCFQ01000011.1:1293579-1306777 GCA_003063905.1 Chlorella sp. A99 | reverse complement strand
CCCCCCCCCCCCCCCCCCCCCCCTCGCCGGCTCCCAGGGGGCCCCCCGCCCCACCCCCGTGTCCCCCGCGGCCCCCCCGCCCCCGCGCCGCCCGCCGCAGGGCAGCGCGCACCTGTGGGACACCGAGACGGGGACGCCCTGCCACAACCTGGTCCCGGCGGAGATCGCGCTAAAGATCTGCGCCAAGATCAAGGTGTGCATGGGAGGGGTGTATGGAAGGATGTATGGGAGGGGTGTATATAGAGAGATCCGAAAGGTGCGTGCATGGAAGAGGGAGGGGAGGGGCAAACAGGTGCGTGCGGAGGGGAGGGGGTCGGCCGCCGCGGGGGCATTGCGCGTGCGCATGCGCGCACCCTGACCTTGCCCGCCCACCCCCCCGCCCCTCTCCTCCCACCCCCCTCCTCCCAGGCGGGGGAGCCGTTCTGCGCCTACATCGTGCTGCCCATGTTTCCCGAAGGCATCCCCACCAGCGGTAGCTGCCAGGCCATCCTGCGCTTCCAGGCCAAGACGCGGGAGATGATGTACCGGTGGGGGGGTGGGGGGGGGGGGGGGTTGATCTCCCGAAGAAAGTGTGCCGCCGGGGCGACGCGCCGGCGCCGGCGCCGCCTCGGCCCCCCTTTCGCGCGCCGCCCCTCCTCGCCCCCAACCACGGCCTCCCCCCCTCCCTCCCGTGCCCGCAAGCGCAGACGGATCGCGGCGGCGATCGAGGAGGCGGGCGTCGACGCCAAGCCCACCGACTACCTCGCCTTCTTCTGCCTGGGCCAGCGCGAGCCGGGGGCCGAGGGCGGCGGCGCGCCGCCCCCCGGCGGCGCCCCGCCCACCCTGCAGGACAAGGCGAGGGCGGCGCCGCCTGCTGGCTTGGGCGCAGGCGGTGCTGGAAGCGGGGGGGGGGGGGGGGGGGGGGGGGGGGGAGGGGGGGGGGGGGGGGGGGNGCCAAAGCGGGGGGGGGGGTGGCGGGGGGGGGGGGGGGGGGGGGGGGGGGGGGGCTGGAAGACGAGATTGGGGGCGGCGCTGGTGCGGGGCGCTGCCCGCAGGGCCGCACCGGCGCCCGCCGCGCCGCTGCCGCGACACTGCTCGCGGGCGACGCTTTCCTCCCTGCCGCCGCCGCCGCCGCAGGCAAACGCCTCGCGGCGCTTCATGATCTACGTCCACTCCAAGTTCATGGTGGTGGACGACGAGTACGTGGTGGTGAGCAGAGAACGCCGGTTGGTCGAACAAAGAAGTGTGCCGTGGCAGAAAGCGCGGCGCGGCGCGGCGCACGGGCCGTATTCCCCTCGCGCGCCGCGCGCCCGCCCTCCGCCGCCTCGCGCCCACGCCGCCCCGCCCCCCTCCCTCACACCCTCCCTCACTCACCTCTCTCCCCACCACCACACGCCCACACACTCCCAAACGAACGCCAGGTCGGGAGCGCCAACATCAACCAGCGCAGCCTGGACGGCAACCGCGACTCGGAGATCTGCATCGGCGCGTTCCAGCCGGCCCACGCGCTGGCGCGCCCCGGCGGCCCCCTCCCCCGCGGCCAGGTCGCCGGATTCCGCAGGGCGGTGTGGAAAGAGCACCTTGGGGTGAGTGGAGTGGAGTCAGACCAGCTGCCTGCCTGCTGCGGCCGACCTCCGTCGCGGGCGGCGGCGGCGGCGATCGAGCTGGCGGCGGCGGCGCGCCGCGCGGCGGGGGCCCGCTCCTCTCTTGCCCCGCCTGGCGCGCCCCACGCGCCCACCCACCCCGACTCACGTTCGCTTTCTGTCGGCCAAGGCCCACGCGTGCGCCGCCGCTCCACGCCCACGCTGCAGGAGCTGCCGCCGGAGGCGGAGGACCCCTCCACCGCCGCCTGCATGGCGGCGGTCGCGGCGCGCGCCGCCGCCAACTGGGCCGCCTACCTGGCGCCGGCGCCGGCGCGCCTGCCCCACGGCCACCTGCTGGCCTACCCCACCGGGCTGAACGAGTCTGACTGGAGCGTGGTGCCCCTGCCCGACTGCGAGGAGGTGCCCGACATTGGCGGCAGGCTGGTGGGGGCCAAGACCCTGCTGCCCATGCTGCTCACCACCTGACCGCGGCCGCGCGCCCGCCGCTGGGCGCGCGCGCCGCTCACAGCCTCGCCACCTGGAGCGCCTGTGCTGCTCGCCACCTCAGCGCCTGTGCTGCTCGCCACCTGGAGCGCGTGCAGCGCGCCGCTGGATCGCGCTGCTTGACGCGCTGCGGCGCTGCTTTCTTTCTTCCGCATCAGTCGGCTCCAACCCCCCATGCCTCCCAACCTGCGTCCCCCATCCCCTGCCCGCCCGCCCTTGACCCACCTGCCGCACGCATCACGGCTGGTTGTCAGCCGCTCTTCTGCATTGTGCTTCCCGTGGCAGCACTTTTGTTCTTTTTATCAGGTGTATTTCACATGGCATCAGGTGTATTGAATGTGTGCGGCTTCTGCGGCCTGGCCGAGCACGAGCTGGTACAACCACCCGCCGACCTGCTGGCCGTCTTCCCCAGCACCGTGCCGCTGTGCACCAGGTGCGAGCAGGCGGGGCGGCCCTGGCTGAAGGGACGGCGCCAGCGCAACGCCAAGGCCAAGGCGGCAAAGGCAGCCAAGAAGACAGCACGCGCTGCCAAGCGTGCGCCGCCGGCGCAGTGCCCAGGCAAGCGGCGGCGCTGCCAGCCAAGCGATGAGGAGGAGACTGCAGATGACCTCAGCGATGAGGAGGCATCAGAGGTGCCCAGCGAGGAGGAAGGCAGCGGTTGAATGGCGGCAGCTGAGGGGCATGAGCAGAGGGACCAGCACCGGCGGCGGCGGTGCGGCGTAGCGCTGGTGGCTGCGGCGCCTTGCTTAGTGGCCTCAAGTGTTATAAATGCTCTGCACGTGTGTGAGGATGTTGCTACGCTGTCATAGAGCAGGCAGGGGCTGCGACCAGGCCAGAATTAGGGCAGGGAGCTCAGCAACGAACGGCCAGCAACGAACGAAAGTTCCCCTCAACCCCCTCCTGCCGGCCGCCCGCCGGCTAGCCTAATCTCAGAATCAACTTACAGTGGCCTAACATGCAGTACCAAAACCGTTGCAGTGCCCGTTTCGCGAAGCTGCAGTACCTCACGCAAAAGCAAGCTGAATTCGTGCGCGCCGCCAAGAGCGCTCGCGCGTCCCTCGCTCGCGCCGCCGCCGTCACTCGGCCAGCGCCGACGCCGCCCGCGCCACCGGCACCGCGCAGACCGAGGTCCGGTAGCGGCTGCTGAACCCGCGCTCGCTCTCGTCGTTGGCAGAATTGAACCTGGGGGGCACGACAAAAACAGCAGAGAGAGTGGGGGGATGGGGAGGTGAGGCGGGCCGGCCCGCGGAGCCAAATGCGCAGGGGGAGGAGCCCTGCCGCCGGCACCGGCCACCAGCGCACGGCGGCTTGCCATGGCTACCTCACCGAGTGCTGTAGGCAACGTAGATGACTACTCCATTCTTTCCATCCACGATCCTCCGCACGCGCAGGGCCTGGCGAGCGAGGGAGGGAGGGAGGAGGCGGGGAGCCGGTCGCAGGGGCGCCGCCTCGGCACCTCCAGCACGCGCCAGACCAAACCGGCGCTCGCCTTCTGGTTCAGCAGGGAAAAGTTCTTGGCCTCGCTGAAAATCTCCTCCCCTGTTGGTGGTTTGGTGCGGGGGCGGGCGCAGGCGACGGCGCCTCGAGGCGGCTGGCCTCGGGCGGCGGCGGCCACAGAGACAGGCGGAGCGGCCGCGGTGCGTGTGCAGGTCTTGACGCAGCCCTGCGCTCACCCTCTGTCTTGCGCGCCAGCTCTGGGTCCTTCACCACCACTGCAGGCAGGCCGGCGCACGCGCGCGGCAGCACGCAGCAGGCCGTCGACGGCACCCCTTGCGAGCGCAGGCGCGCGGCCACTCACGGCCCATCCGCAGCGCAACTGCCGCCACAACGCAGCCCCCGCCTGCTGGGGGGGAGAGAGCGAGCTCGCCTGTGCCGGTGGGCACGCAGGTGACGGATGCGTGAGAGGGATCGGAGAGGGGGTCGCGGCCCAGGCGCTCTGTGAGCGAGCGTTTGTAGTCGGTGAGGTAGATCGTGACCCTGGGGCAGGAGGAAAGCATGGGGGGAGAAGCGGTCAGACGCCTCCGGAGGCGGGTGGACTGTGGACGAGAGGGAGGGATGGTGGCGGGGGGCGCGCCCCGGGGAGGGACGGGGACGCACGTGGCGCAAACGCGGGCGGGCGAGCGGCGCCGAGCAGCAGCGGCGGCGTCAGCTGGCGTCAATCCACTCGCCCCTCCACCGCCTTGTCCTCGATTTCCACAATCTGCACGCTGTCCTTAAAGAGGAACCCGCTGCAGAGGTGGCAGGGTCGGGAGTATGGGAATGCGCAGCTGCTGCTGAGGCTGCCGAGGTGCCGCGGGCAGGCGAGCGGTGCGGCACCATGCTGCCTCGGTGCCCAGCCTTGCCGGAACGTCCGCGTGTCATGCAGTGGCAGCGGCGGCATTCTAGCTAGGCTGGCTTCATGCTTGCCTGGTTTCGAATTCAGCAATCTTCCCGGCCAGCGCCGGGCCGGCAGCACCGCCCGCGATCACCGCCGCTAGCGCCGCTGCTGCCAGCTTGGATGCTACACTGCGCTCGTTGCTGCTCATCTGCACTGCTTGGCGATGCTGCGCGGACTTCTGGTGGCCAGGCGAGAGGGGCCGCTGCTGGCAAGTGACAGCGAGCCGCGCAAATGCGCGCATTGGTGTCCTGACGGGCTGATGCACCGCAGGGATGGCAGATCGCAGGACAGAGGGAGCCATGCCGTCGGATGGTGATGGGAGAAGCGCACAGATCGCTTATTCGATGCAGGGGGTAGCGAAACGGACAGATGGCAGGGTCACGGTGCGAATTGATGGCTAACAACTGCTGCAGCGCGCCACCCCAACCCCGCCCCCACATCCGCGGGCGCCCCCTGCTTCCTGTGTCTCGTCCGAACCGGGATTGCAGCGTCAAGCAGGAGCGGTCAGATCAGATTAAGCGTCAGGAGAGCAGCGAGCACAGAGCAAGCAAGGCAACAGCAGCAGCGGGTAGCGGGTCCAGCAGGGCGGCGCACGCGCGCACGCGCCCGTCAGGCGGCGGTGCGCATGCGGCTGGAGCCGCGGGAGAGGAAGTCGTTCTTGGGGCCCTGCTCGCCGCGGCTGCTGGTGAAGATGCTGCTCCACACCTTGTCGTCCGCGCCCGCGGGCTTGAGCTCGGTGGCCTTGAACTTCTTCGCCGCTGCCGCCGTCGGCGCGCCGCCGCCGTTGCGCGCGGCCTCGCCGCCGTACAGCGCGGCCGCCGCTGACGCTGCGGCGCCGGCGCCCGCGCCATTCTCGGCCGCCGCGCGCTTGGCGCCCGTGTGCTCCGCGTCGTCGCCGTCGGCGTGCACGGCGCCGCCGTTTGCCGCCACGCCCGCCTTGTCCCTCCTCCTCTCCTTCTTGGCCGCGCGCGCGGCGGCACGCGCCGCAAGCAGCGCCTCGCGCCGCTGCGCGAGCTCCTCGGCCGGCGGGTTGAGGGGCACGAGATCCTCCGCCGCCCACTTGCCGCCCGCCATCTCCTCCACCACCGCCGGCACCTCCTTGAGCGCCCGCTCGCTGACCACCATGCCCCCGCGCCGGAACGCCACGAAGCGGCCCTTGCCGCCCATCGGCGCGCCGGTGACGGGGCAGGAGAAGCGCACGGAGCGCGCGCCGCCGTCGCCCGCGCCCTGCCGGCTGCTGCCGCCGCCGCCCGCCGCCGGGTCAGCGTGCAGCTGCAGGTCGAACACGTGCTTCAGGCCGGAGACGTGGCCGAGCGCCGGGGGCATTGACTTGCCCACTAGGGCCTGCAGGAAAGGGAAGGTCAGGAGGCAGCGATGCAGAAATGCACGGGGGAAGTCAGCGCCGGCGCGCACGCGGCGGCAGTGCCCTGCGGCCCCCTGCGTGCCACCCGTCCCTGTCCAGCTCCCTCTCTCCCCCTCCCCACCCCACCTGCAGCACAGCGTCCTTGTTGAACAGGTTGCCCAGCTCGTCGGCCACGCAGGGCGGCGCCAGCGGCATCGACGACAGCTGGCACGTCGTCCACCTGGCCAGCCGCTCCTCCTCGGGGTTCACCTGCGCACACGTGGGTGCAGCGCGGGTGAGTTTTTTGCATGGGAGCAGCATTGTCTCTGCCTGCGGCTTCCGCAGGCCAACGAGCGCGTAGCGGCTGCGGTGGCTGGCAAAGGAGGGCGCGTGGCATGGAAGCGAGAAGGACACAGCCTGAGCTGGCACCGGCCCCACAAACGCTGCCCACCTTGTCGGGCTTCTTCCCCAGGTACATCTCCAGGTAGCAGGAGCGCGACTCTGCGCCGGTGGAGCCGCCGTCGCCGCCGCCGCCGCGCAGGCGCGGCAGCAGGTCAAGCGTGGCGCCGGGCGCCACGCGCGCCGCCGCCAGCGTGCGCCGCGGGTCCAGCGTGCGCCCTCCGCACACCACGCGCTGCATGTACGGACACAGCGAGACTGCGTGAGCTGCGGGAGGGGTGCGGAGGGGCCAGGAGCGTGCAGGGCCACTCACCACATCGGCAGGGGCGCTCGTAGAGGGGCCGTCTGCCGCGGTCGCCACCAGGCTGGCAACCAGATCCTCTGGAGACGCCTCCACCCGCAGCAGCGGGCCTCCCGCGCTCGGCCCGCGCACGAAAAGCTGCATCGTTTCTTGGGGCTTGCGAGAGAAACAGACAAATGCGGGAGGTGAGCTCGAGACTGGCGCAGGTGAAGGAAGAGGCGGGCGACCCGACGGCTTTCCACTCCGCTCGAGCCTTGCCGCTCCCTCCGCTTCCGGCGGTGGCCATGCATGCTTGCGTGTGCAGGTGGCCTCAGCAGTACAGATAAGCCTACAGGTGCGTTTTACGATAAACAAACGCCTGCCAACTGCTCTCGACGCTCCGCTGCTGCTCAGAGGGCCGAGAAACCTTTGCCTGCCCCTCACTCCACTCCAGGCGCCAGAAACGCCTCCAGCGCAGCAAACTTCCTCTGTACTGCCAGCGGCTGGCTCTTGACGCTGCCGCGGACGCTGTCCAGAAGGCTGGCCGCCTCCTCCAGCAGCGCCTCCTCGCCGACCCCACCGCCCGCGCTGCCAGCCTCCACCATCTGCTGCCGAGCATCTGCGAGCTTGATCAAGCTGGCAGCCACGCCCAGCGCCACGGGCACTGCCGGGTCTGGCGGAGCGTCGCTGCTGCTGGCGCACGCCGCCTCGTCGGCCTCGTCGCCCGCGCCGCCGCTGGAGTCGCCTGCAGCAGCAGCCGCGCTCTGGCGCAGGCCAGCCAGCGCGCCGCGCCGCAGGTCCAGCGCGCGGGTATAGAGCTCGGCCGCTGCCGCGAGGTCGCCGCATGCGTGGAGCACTTCACCTGCCTTGCTGTACGCCACTGCCCTGGCTTCCAGCACCTGCACAGGGACGCTTGCAGGGGGCGGCAAGCATGGGCGTGGAGCATGCAGAACTGCAGACGCACACAGCACCGCACTGCAGCCAGTGCAGGGGAACAACTGCAGCACCGCCCTGGTCGACCCACGCCGCCCACCTCGGCGCCGCCGCCCGCCTCCTCCAGCGCCTCCCAGCTGCGCTGGAACAGCTGCAGCGCCCCCGGCGTGTCCCCGCCTCGGGCCGCGCAGTCGCCCAGCACGCCATAGACCGTCCCCAAGCGGATGCGCAGCTGGTTGGCGTCCTCTGAGCCGCCGCCCGAGGGCGCCGCGCCGGCCTCCCACCCTGCGCCGTGCAGCCGCGCCTCCAGCGCCTGCGCCGCCTGCGACAGGCGGTGCGCCGCGGCGGCCGCGTTGCCCGCCGCCAGCGCGCGCAGGCCGAGGTGCATCAGGAACGCGGCCCGCGAGCGCTCCTCGCCCTCTGGCGCGGGCCCCGCGCCGCCGCCGCCCGCGCCGCCGCCGCCCGCGGCTGCCGGCGCCGGCGCGGAACCAGCACCGCCGCCTGTGCCAGCCGCGCCCTCAAGCTCCCAGATCGTGTGTGTGGCTGCGAGAGCATCGATGTACTTCTCCACCAGCTCTGCATGGCTCAGACGCGAGTACGAAAGCACAGCAGGGGGGCAAGTGCGTCGACCCACGATGGAATGCCAAGGGGCACAGCGCCCGATGCTCTGGTCCCCTCGGCAGCCAGCGGGCACTGTTGCTCCGCATGCGCCATAGGCGCGCCCCCTGGCAGGCAGGCAAGCGTGGCACCACGTGGCCTGCCGGCCCCGCTCGAAGCCAAGACGCTCGCTGCTCACCCTGCGTGCCAGGGTCAGGGGCGCAGGCACCGACGTCGGCCCCGCAGAGCGGGCAGTCGCGGCAGGGGCCGATGCAGCCCCTGCAGAACCCGTGGCCGCAGCTGGTCACCACCCGATCGTGATAGAGGCAGCTGCGGGGCGGACGGGGAGGCAGAGCACATGGAGCGAGCCAGCGACGTGGCAAGCTGTGGCGGCCACGCGTGGCTGGCAGGAGGGAGGATTGTTGGGCAGTCAGGGCACCGGCAGGCCACGGTGCACGTGCGCACCGGCACAGAGGGCAGTGGAAGCGGCCCAGCGTGGGGCCCTTGCTGGCAGAGCCAAAGCCCAGGGGGCAAACGGCGCCGCCGTCTGCTGTTGCAGTGGCCGATGCCGCCGCGCCCGCCGGGCGCGGGCACGCCGGCGCTGGAACCGCCTGAGCGCCCTGCGCACTCTCCCCACTACTCGTGGCTTTGTCAGATGCGTCAGTCTGCGCGCCAGCCTCCTGTGCAGCCCAGAGGTGGTGAAACGGGCAGCGTGAGGCCATCTCGCTGCGTGCCTCTGTGCTGGCGAGTAGATCAGCTGGGCGAGGTGTGATCGAGCAAAAACAAAGTGAATTGCGAAAGATCCAAGCTGATGAGCTGGCAGAACGCCCAATGATCGAAATGAGTGAGCATTTTGTGAGAGCACGAGGGAAACCGTGCGATCCCTGCACTAATTGGTGCCTGAACGTCTCCTCCGCGTGTCGAAAGCTCACCTGGTGTGCTGCTCCGCGAGCCTGCGGGCAACCGGGTGAATCGACGTTGTAGCTGTTCAAACGAAACAAATACTCCACTTGGAAGGCTAGCACTGAGCAAGGCCAGCAGGTGGGCGGGCGGGGGGCGGGCGGGAGGCGGGCGGTGGCGGCCACTGAGGTCCGGCCGCGAGCTTGCAGTGCCCAGTGCCTGCTCCCCCTCCCCAACCCTCGAGGAGGGGAACAGTACCGAAAACGTCAATCTGCCACATCCTGCAGGAGTCTGAGCTGGCGCGGCGCCATGGCGGCGGGCGGGGGCGAGAGGCGCCTCAGAGTGTTGGCGCTGCACTCCTTCCGCACCAGCGCAGTCATCTTCCAGCAGCAGGCATGGGGCAAGGGCAGCATGTGGGGCGCAAGCAAGGGGACGAGGTCAGGGTGGGCAGGCGGGCAGGCGGGAGGCAGCCAGGCAGCGACCTCAGTGGAACCCAACGCTTTGATGCCCCCCCATACGCTCACTCTGCAGATGAAGCTATCTGGGCTGGACAGCGCGCTTGCCGACCTGCTTGATCTGCACTTCATAGGTGCCCGATGTTGTGCAGCGCAGAGCAGAGCAGGCGGGCCAATGGCGGGTGGCGGCGGGCGCCGGGCCAGCTACGCCACCCGACTGCTGCTGTTGAGAACATTGCGCTCCACCCTGCCCTGCCACAGACGCGCCCAACGCCGCATCTGGGCCCATCCCCGACGATGTGTCAAACTACTTTGAGGGGCCGTACTACGAGGTGCAGCGCTGGGAGAGCATGCACAGCGCATGAGCACGTGCCGGTGGCTGGCGGCGCCACCGGCGGGCGCCCGCTGCTGCCGGCGCCACGCGCCGGAACACCCGATGCCGCAGCAGCGCCCTCCCCGTTCTTTTGCATACTGATCAATGTTTTCATTGCGTTCTTCTCACCCAGTGGTGGAATGCGACGCGGCAGGAGGACGACCGCTGGAGCTACGAGGGGTGGGAGCGCTCGCTGCAGCACATCGCCGACGTGAGAGAGAGGCGCATGCCCGCGCGCTCCCACGCGCCGCAGGGCTGGCCCCTCCATGTCCTCTCTCCTGGCCGATGCGCATGCTGGCCCCAGCTTCCTCGCATCGGCCTGCCTTGCTCTCGCGCCTGCCCCGGCCTCCGCTCGCCCCGCCCACCTCCCCGAGCCTCCCCTGAGCCGGGCCCCCATGAGCCCTGGCGCCTCCCAAAACCCCCCCCCCCCCCCCCCAACCGCAGGTCTGCGCGCTGCACGGGCCGTTTGACGGCGTGCTGGGCTTCTCCCAGGGCGCCGCCATGGCCTGCCTGCTGTGCGGCATGCAGCGCAGCGGCTTCGCGCTGCGGGCGGCGCCGCGGCTCCGGTTTGTCGTGGCTTTCGCCGGCATCAAGGCGCGCGACCCCCAGCTGGAGCGTTGCTACGCCGCCATGCGCGCCTGCCCCTCCCTGCACATCGTCGGCGACAGGTGAGTGCGGGCGGGGCGGGAGGGAGGGTGGGAGGGGTGGCGCCACCGTTGCCCATGGTGCGTCCTGGCGCTCTAATGCTCCGAGCGTCTGTGCCATCCGCCGCGGTCCTTGATGCCTGGCCTCCCACCTAAACTGTGCTCCCATCTAATCTGTGCTCTGCGCTTGCGTGCCCCTGCCCACTGTGCCGCCAGGGATCCTGTGAAAGGGATGACCAACCGCTTGATAGGCGAGTGGGAAGAATGACAGCAGCGCAGGCGGTAGACGCGGCCTTCTGTGCCGTGCACCAGCCACCGAATCGTGTTCCCTTGCGCCCACCTTGCCCAACACTCGCAGAATCATTCGACCACCCCGTGGTGCGCAGCTGGGATCCATCCTTGGCTTCGTGGCGTCGTGTGTGTGTTACACGCTGTCATCTCCCTCTCCACCGACACTCTCCATGTCATCTGCCTGCTCGCCTGCCTGTCCCTGCTTCGAGCCCCCAGTCCTCCACACCGCCCCGCTCTCGACGGTTACCCTGCCCCTACTGCCCTCCCGTCCTGGCCCCTCTGTCACCCCGCCTGCCCCAGGTGGTCACCCATCCCCGCGGCCACGTTATTCCAGGCCTGCAAGGCACCGATCTGGCGCGTGTGCGCGCCTTTCTGGAGACCCACCGCCAGGGCGCCAGCCTGTGATGCAGGGCGGCGGCGGCGGCGCGAGCGCGCGACGCGGGCCGGCAACGTCGGTAGCACGGTGCCTGCGACGCACCGAGGCGGCATCAGGCGTCTGTGACGCGTGCGGCGCGGCAGCGCTGGTTGCAGCAGGCGGCATTGGCGTGCAGTCAGGGCCCAAACTTTAGCTGGGAAGCAATGAATGCACTGTACCTACCCCTCAATCCACAGCAGCAGAGCCAGGAGAAGAGACGAGGGCGCAGGGCCAGACCCTCGGCACTTCCTGCGCCGCAACCTCCACGCCGCCTGCTGGCCAGTGTTGCTCGAGTACCCAGGCCTCCTGGCGGGCTGGCGCGTTGGCCCCAGGAGGCCCGAGCACATCAGAGCCACAAGCCAGCAGCGGCGTGGCAGCGCGTGCCGCGGTCGCGCCGACTGCGGCGGCATGACGAGGCTCGCGGGGCCGCAGGCTACAGTGGAGACTGGCGCAGCATCTGGCGCGCCGGGCTGCGGCGGGCTTGCGCGGCAGCAGGTGACACGGTGCGATGCTGCCACCCGCCCGGCCGCACGCTGTCTGCCTGGATTCCCAACCTGCAGAGGAGGGGGGGAGCTGCATATGCGCAGGCGTGAATGCTCTTGTTGCAGGGGGCAAATTGCGGAAGATTGCCCAGCACGGTCGCCCGAGCGCTGGCTGGCGAGGGCGGCTGCCGGACGCCGGCCACCGGCCTGCCAGCAGGCAAGCGCGTGCGCACGCCCCGGGCAGCGCGCCCGCCAGCGCGCCCGCCGCGTGCTCTTCGACCTCCCGGGCCCGGGCGCTGTTGTCAGGGTACCTCAGCCTCTTCGGTGGGCTTGCGCACACCCGGGACTTGGGCTTGAGCAAACCAGAGACAGCGCCCTGAGCTCACCAAACAAGCTGGAGGCCCGTTGAGAGCATGACAGAACGTGTGGCGGTGGTGGTGTGTGTAGGTGGTGGTGGTGGGGTGGTGGTGGGGTGGGGTGGGGTGGGGGGGGCAAGCGCCGTGCCACCCCAGAGGGAAAAGGGGGGTGCGGTGCGGGCCCAGGCGTGACATGGGCACGTGTACGCACCGCGCGTGGTGGCATGGGGCCAGCCCCGCAGCGCGCACACACCCGCATGTGGGCCAGACCCGCAGTAGGTGCGTGAAGGTAGCCTTGCCGGCCGCCATGCTGCAGTGCAGGGAGGCTGGGGGTGTCAGACAGTAGAGTGGCTGCCATTGAAGCCCTCTTATGAAGGCCAGGGCAGGGAGCTGGCCCCAAGGCCACGCACTGGCGCTTGCCAGGCTGAGTGCCTCCTCGTGCGCCGCCGCCCGCTCATTCGATGCCCCTCTGGCAATCGCCACCAGACTCAGATGAGCGCACAGCAGCTCGGAAAAAGCACACCGCCTACGGCGCACTAGCGCATGTCCTTCTGGCCCCTGTACCTGCCCCAGCCGGTGAGGCCCATGCGCCCACGTGCTGGGGGCCCGATTGCGACCTGCATGCCCGACTCGCGCTTGCATGCACGCCCTCTGTGCCCTGTGCCCGCCATGTCTGCGCCCGCGGCGCGCTTGGTGGGCCGCTCGTGCGTGGTGGCGCCCCGCCAGGCGGGAGGCCGTGACGCCGGGCGCCACCACGCTTGAGCGACCCGTCAGCGCACTGAAGGGACAGACAAGGCAGAAGCTGCCATGACGGTCAGGCCGCCGCGCGGCGAGGGGGCGAGCGAGCGGGCGCCGCGCTGACCCCTCTTCCCCCCTTGCCAGCAGCCCCGCCCGCGCTGCCCTGGCTCGCCTTGCAAGCCATCATTGGCAGACAATTGGTGGCCAACTGCCATCACGAGGCGGGGCAGTCGGGGGACAGTCTGGTGAGCGAGTGCGAGGCCGGCCTGGCGTCATGGCTTTCCGACCTGGCTTCCAGGGACGGGAGCGCTGGGCCCTGGCATGTGGCCGAGCGAGCGCCAGGCAGGCCTCAGTCGCCTGCCGCCCTGCCTGATGCTCGCCGGTTGAGACGAGGGCCCACAATCGCGCGCCTTCGCCCCTGCAGCACGCATGCGCAACGCGCGTTAGCCAGCTCGCGATGGTGGGCCTGCCACTGCACGCTGCAGGGGGGGGGGGGGGGGGGGGGGGGGCGGGGCGCCGCGCGCCGCGGGAGCCGCCGCAACCCAGGCGA
>PCFQ01000011.1:1246517-1286778 GCA_003063905.1 Chlorella sp. A99 | reverse complement strand
CAAACACACACACACACCACACTCCTCTCCCCCCTCCCTCCCCGAGCCGCTCGCTCTTGCCCTGTGGATGGCGTGCGCGCCGGCGTTGCCGCCGCTTCCGCCGATGACAAAGAGCATGTCGATCTTCCAGAGGTCTAGCTGCGTGTGTGTGTGTGTGTGTGTGTGTGTGGTGTGTGTGTGTGTGTGTGTGTGGTGGTGGGAGTGGGGTGGGGGTGGGCAAGGTGGAGAGGGGCACAGCCTTTCGCGTGGTCGCGGACCAGAAGTTCAGGCAAGGGTGGGAGCACAGGCAGCGGGGCGCGGGGCAGGCGCCACAGCGCGCCCGACCAGCCCCTCCGCGCGCTCGCGCTCCCGCCCTGCCCCGCCCCGCCCCGCCGCCGCGTGGCGCAGGCGCGGGGACGCGGCCCTCGACCCGCGCGCCTGCCGCACGACGCGCTTGACCTCGACGGCGGACCCCGGGCCCTCGCTCGTGCCCAGGAAGGTGCCGCCCTCGAGCTGGACGTTCTCCACGACGTCTGAGGTGAGGGGGATGGGGCGGTGGGCCTTGTCGTAGAAGGCTGGGTCGGGGGGTGTCCAAGGGGGCGGGTGGGTGCCATGGAGGGTGCGGCCACCCAAGATGGGTGGCGTGGGGGCGCACCCGGGTGGGGGCGGGGGCGGGGTGCGAGCGCGGCGCGCGGGGCGGCCAAGCAGCAGGCGTGGCGCGTGACGTCACAGGAGGGCCGGCGCCCACCCTTGAAGCCGTAGCGGACGCCCAGGATGTGGTGCTCCGGCACGCCGTAGTCTTTCGCCTGTGCGTGGTGCAAAGGAAGGGTGAGACGGTGGGGGCGGCGGCGCGGGAGGAAGCCGCCGCCGACAGAGCAGCTGAAGTAGGGCGCGGGCCGGCCCGCCTCCCCGCGGTGGCAAAGTGCCTGGAAACATTAGACAGAACACACTGCTGTATCAAGTGTGGTCTGTCTAATGTCTCGAGGAACCTGGCCGCCGCGGGCTGGGAGGCAGCCCACGCAGCGCCGTGCGAGGTCCGCTCCCCTGGCCCCTGTGAGCCGAGACACCCCTTACCACCACGACCCACCCACCTACCCACACCTGCACCCGCGCACCACACCACCGCCCCTGTTGCAGCGCGCCTTCTTCACGACCGCCGCAGGGCAGCCCCTCTACCACCACGAGCACCGCCACCACCGCCAATTTCGCGCCTTCTTCACGATCGCCTGCACCACGTCGTTGAGCCCGGGGCACAGCCCCCCGCACGTGACGACCGCGATGTGCACCTTGGGCGGATGGTGGTAGATCTGCGGATGGGTGGGGTGGGGCGTTGGGGTGGTGGTGGTGGTGGTGGTGGTGGGTGGGTGGTGTGGGTGTGTGTGTGGGGTGGGGGGTGGGGGTGGGGTGGGGGGGTGGGGGGGGCAGCCCCTTGCCCTCCGCCGCTTGCCTCCCGCCCAGCATCCTCCCCCTCCGCCCCCTGCACCCCCGCACCGTCTCGCGCGGCCCCGAGCGGATGGCGTACTTGGGCAGCGGCGCAAAGCCGTCGGTGCCCTCCGCGCTCGACCGCCGGCTGCCGACCTCGGACGAGCGGCGGCTCCTCCCCCCGCCGCCCGCGCTTTCCTCCTCCTCCAGGACGGCCTCCACCGACCGCCGGCGCGAGGCGCCGCGGTCGAGGCGGCGCGAGGGCATGTAGCCGAGGCGGCGGTGCGCCTGGACCTGCGGCCAGGCGCGCGCGCGGGGCGGGGCGGGGCGTGGGCGGCCGGGGGCTGCACGCGGCGGGGCGGGCGGGGGCGGCGGGGCGGCGGCGCGCTGGCCGCCGCTGCAGCTCCCAGACGGACTGCCACGCAGACGTGGATGCAGTCGTCCTGTTCAGGAGAGGAGCCCCTGAAGGGGACCTTCCCGACCCGGGCCGCCCACCGTGCCGCCGTGGGCAAAGAGCAGCGTCTGCAGCGCCACCCGGTCTTCGTCGGAGACAAACCCACCCCCAAAGTAGTTGTCTTTCAGAAAGGGGGAGGGCCTGAGCGGAGGGACGCAGGCAGCGGGGGCGGGGGTTGCAGCGGCGGCGCTCGCAGGCGCGCGGCGTCTCGTCGCGCTCCCCCGCACCGCGCCGCACCACACCACCACACCCTAGGCTTGATTCCCTCTCCCGAACCCCTGCGCGCCTGGCCTCGAGCCGTTCCCGGATGTTGGGGCAGTGCAGCGGCCGCAGGTCCAGCTCGATGAGGCGCGCGGCGGCCGAGTCCGCTGCCGCCTCTGCCGCCGCGGCCTCCGCCGCCGGCGCCGGCGCCGGCGCCTTGGACCCCGCCTCTGCGCCAACGGGGGCGAAGCAGAGCTGTCGGCGGGCCACGGAGTGGCACATGTGGCGACGCCGCAGCGGCACGCAGCGGGGTTCGGCGCCTGCCAGGCACCTCCACCCGCCTGCGCCATCGGCCGCGGCGGACCCTCCCCCCTCACCTCCCTCCTCCTCCTCTGGCACAGTATACTCAGGTAGCATGTCTATCCGCATGGAGGGCCTGCAGGGCAGGGCGGCACATGTGCATTGATCGGCACTCTGACCGCCGAGGGACCGGGACCGAGATTCGGTCGCCATGCGCCCGGCGCGCCTCCCGGCGCTGCAGCCCGCGTGCTCCTTCGCCGGCTCCACCGCCTCCCCCACATGCCCACCTGGCGAGCAGGAACGTGGTCGTGCCCTGCGAGCTGTCTGGGATGGCAACGCCGACGGCGCCCGCGTGGCCCGGGCGCGGCGACTTCGGTGCCATTCGCCTCTGCCGCCGCCGCGCGTCTGTGCCGCCTGCTGCACGGCAGCAGCACGAGGCAGGGAGGGGGGCCAGGGTGCGAGGCTGTGCAACACGCCCTGTGCTCCGGTGCAAGGTGACTCGTGTGGGCAGCGTGCACCGTCGCTCCCTGCCGCCCGTCCCGCCCCCCCCGCCCCCGCTGTGGTCCTACCCACATCTCCCCAAGCGCATCCCCCTACCTCGCGCTACTCCTCCCGGCTATCCCTGTGGAAAGTGGGGGCCTTGCAACCAGAGTCTCGCACGGGGGAAGTCTCCCTTTGTCGGTGAGTTTTGGGCGGGTCTGAGCAGCAAATCTCCAAGAGCAACGATGCTGGAAGTAGGAATGCGTAGCAAACAGCGCACGGCGACCTCTTCTGTCCAGGATGCCAAGCGACTGCAAGAAAAGTCTTGATCTCACTCTTGGTCGATCGCTGTATTACACGCATGGACTGATGGGCAAGGAAAAGGGCCGAGCGGCCACCAGCGCTGCCAAAGCTGCTGAGCTCTTGCACAGGCAGGGCGGCGGCGCCGCCAGCAGCGGCTTTCGAGGGTAAGCAGTGCGATCCAGACGATCTAGAGGGCAAATCGCATGCTCGCCTGCTGCCGCCTCGTCGCACATTCGCCGTCCTGCACTGCACAAGGACGCTTAAATCAGCCGTGACGCAATGGGGGACGCTGGGCGAGCTGCCACAGCGACGCCCACCTGCCGCCGCCGCCCGCCGTTCGCACGCAGGTTCTCCGGGAGCACCCCCGTGGGCGGCGGCGCCACCCCGCCCTTTGCCTTTGGAGCCAAGTATGTGGAGCAGGTGGCCAAGGCGGTGCCCAAGGCCGCGGGCGCGGCCGCCGGCGCCGGCGAGGCGGCGGCCGCGCCACGCGCCGCGCTCCTCCCGCCGGACCTTGATGGCGAACTTTCGCAGCAGCTGCAGAAGCTGTCCAAGCGCGACGCCACCACCAAGCTCAAGGCGCTGCAGGCGAGGGGTTGTGAGGGAGAGGCGTCATAGGAGCGGGCCGCGCCGCCGAGGCGCGCCCTGGGCCGCGGGCGCCGCGGCGCACTGCTCCCGCGTGCGCGCTGGTCGCGCGGCTCGCTCTGTGCGGCCGCTGCCGTGCGCCGCCTGCTGGGGGTGTAGCCGCGCCTCATGAGCGCGAGCGCAAATGCCTCCCGCCGCTCGCCGCCTGCCACAGGCGCTCCGCGCGCTGGCGGCGACCAAGCCGGCAGAGGAGCTGGTGCGTGCGCTGCCGCCCTGGGCTTACCTCTACTCTCGCCTGGCGATGGACCCCAGCCGGGGCGTGAGGGCCGAGGCCAGCGCGGCGCAGGCGGCGCTGGCGGCCGGCGCGGGGCGGCGGCTCGCGCCGTCGCTGCGCGCGCTGCTGCCCTGCTGGTGGCTCGCCTCGCACGACGGTGCGCCCGACGTCGCCGCCGCCGCGCGCGCCGGCCTGGCCGCCGCCTTCCCCTCCGAAGCCAAGCGCCTGGATGCGCTGCTCTACTGCCGGGCAGAGGTGCGATGCCTGTGGCATGGCCAGGGAACCGCAGCCCGGGCCAGCATCGCCCAATTCAGCTTCATAAGTGTTTTGTGCATCCGCCGCACTTGCACGGGGCGGCGGGCAGTCTGCACTGCACTGCATGCAGATCATCGCACCCGGACCGCGGCTGCACGGGCGGGCGCTGGCGCTGCAGCGGCGCCCTCTCCTGGCGCCTGGTGGCAGTGACGAACACCCAATTTGCGCAAGGGCTCTGACCCGCGCAGCCACGTGGGGGGGCGGCGGGGCCCTGCCCCTCGCCCCCGGCTGCCTGTGATGAGACAACAGATTTGAGCAGAGTTCTGAGCCACCCTCCTCCCACCACTGCGTTGTGTTGTTTGGGACTGTCTCCTCCCACGGGCTCGCGCTCTCCTCCCATCCGCATCCCAGGCCCCACCTCACCCCGCCTGCATAGCGTCACCCTGCATAGCCTCACCCCACCTGCTGTCGCGCCGCCGCCGCGCCCCGCCCTGCACCCTCGCACCAGCAGGTGCTGCAGGTGCTCTTCGACAACCTGGCCAGCACTCCCCAGACCCTGGGTGACGCCAAGAAGGAGCCGCCGGAGGAGCTGGCAGAGCGACACGAGCGCGTGCTCGCCGCCTCGTGCGCCGCGCTGGCCGCCCTGCTGGCGCTGGCAGGCGCCGCCGCGGGCGGCGTCGGCGTCGGCGTCGGCGAGGGCGGCGGGGCCTCCGCCGCCGCCGAGCAGGCGCGCGAGTTGCTGGAGGGCGTCTCCCGGCAGCTGGAGCAGCCTGCGTTCTACAAGGCGGTGCTCCAGAGCAAGGCGGCGGCCGTGCGCCGCGCGGCCTACGGCCTGGTGGCCACGGCCTGCGGCTTGGCGCCGCCGGCGCTGCCCGCGGGCGCGGCGGCGGCCGCCGCGCCCGCGGTGCTGGGCGCCGTGGGCGAGTGCGAGGGGGCGAACCACGCGGCCATGTGGGACATGGTGCTGGCGTTCGCAGGGGCGCACCCCTCTGCCTGGGCGGCGGTCGACCTTCGCAAGGCTTTCCTCCCGCGGCTGTGGGCGCTGCTGCGCCACGGCTGCTACGGCTCGGGCCCCGCATCCTATCCCGCGGTGCTTCCGCTGGTCGCGGCGCTGCCGCCGCAGGCGCTCGGGCCCGGCCCCGGCCTCTTGGTCTCTCTGCTGACCAGCGTCTGGGCTGGCCTGCCAGAGTCCGGCGGCCCTGCCGGCCACAGGGCGGCCGCCGCCTGCTTCCAGGACTGCCTGCTCTATGCCCTGCTGCGCGCGGACCAGCTGGCGGCCAACAGGGGCGGCGGCGGCGGCGGCGCGGCCTGCGCGGTCGCGGACGCGCCCGCGTCGGCGCCGGAGGCAGAGGGCGGCGCGGAGTATGGGCGGCAGCTGCTGGAGGCAGTGCTTCCGGCGACGCTGCTGCCGGCCGCGACCTCGGCGGGGGCGCCGCCGGCGGCGCCGGCCGCGGCGGCGGGCATCCTCGCCGCCGCCGTGCGGCGGCTGGCGCAGCCGGGCGGCGGCGGCGGCCAGGCGCAGCAGCTGGACGCTCTGCTGCAGGTGGTTGGGGCGCACCTGTCGGCCGCAGTGCAGAGCGCGCTGGAAGCGGCAGCGCCCCGGCAGGATGAGCAGCAGCAAGGCGGGGAGGCAGCGCAAGAGCAGCGAGGCGGGGAGGCGGCGCAGCAAGCCGAGGCGGAGGGCGCAGCAGCGGCAGGGCCCGCGCCACAGCCGGCGTCCCTGGAGCGGGTGGCCGCGCTGGTGGGCGCCCTGGCAGACGCGGCGCCGGGGGAGGCGGCGCGGGCGGCCGTGGGCGCCGCGGTCGCGCAGCCCCTGGTCGCGGCGCTGCTGCCAGAGGTGCGGGCGGGCGGCGCACCGCCTGCCGCTGCCTCTTTGCTCGCTGTCCTTGTCAAGGCCTTTCCTCAGCACTCGGCGGGCGCGCCGGCTGCGGCTGCGGTGGGCGGCGAGGGCGGCGAGGCGGCCGCCGCGGCGGGGGACGAGCAGTTTGCTGCGCTGCGCCTCCAGCAGAGCGCGAGCTTCACGGTGGACAGCCTGGCCAGGTGGGAGTTTGGGAGTTTCTCCTAAAGGGTGCATGGGCATGGTGGGGGCTTGGTGGGGCTGGGCAGCCTCGCCTGGTGGGCGTGTCTCCGGAGGGGCGCGGCAGGGGCGTGGGCTCGAAGTGGCGTTGACAATGGCGGCGCTGTGGAGCTTTGCAGTGACTCGTTGAGCAGAGAGGGGGCCAACCCCTCGGCGCCGCCCCCGCCCGACCCCGCGCTGCCGGCCCTGCCCCCCGCCCCCGCAGGCAGCTGGGCGAGGGGCAGGCGGCGCAGGAGCCGGCTGCGCTGGACGCCGCCTGCGACCTGCTGCTCGTGTGCCTAGCGCAAGTCAGGGACCCCTCAAGCAAGCTTGGAGAGGTTGTCCAGCTGCTGCTTGACAACCAGCAGCACGCCTCGGCGGTGGCGCTGGTGCGGCGCGCGGTGGGCGGCGCGGGCAGCGCCGCAGCGCTCGACGCGGGCCGCCACTCGCGCGCGCTGGACGCCGCCGCGGCCGCGCTGGCGGCGTGCCCCGGGCAGAACCCCCAGCTGCTGGCGCTGCTGCTGGCTGGCGACGGGCGGCGCGGCTTGCTCTCCCCGCCAGCCTGCGCTGCCGTGCTGCGGCAGCTGCGTGCGCAGCTCGAGCCTGCTGGCGCGGACCAGGCAGCAGCAGCGGCGGCGGCGGGCGCGGCCCGCATTGCTGCGCTGCAGGTGGCGACCAGCTGCGGACTGTCTCCTGCCCTGGTCGCGGCCGACCCTAGTGGTGACGTGGTCCGCGCCCAGCTCGAGCTGTTGGCTGTGGCGTTTCGTCTGCTGGCAGCGGCAGCGGTGGGGCAGGCGTCCGATGGGGAGGGCGGCCGCGAGCAGGCCGGCGGCGAGGACGAGCAGGCGCTGGCGGCGAGTGTCTGGGAGCAGGCACGCGGCATCGGGAGCCTGCTGCAGGGCGCGACCGAGGCGGAGCAGCAGGCGCTCCTTGCGGCGCTGCATGCGGCAGTTCAGCATGGTGTCGCGACGTTGCAGAGCCAGTTGGACGAGGCCCTGGTGCACAGCGACGCCGTGGCGCACGACACTGATGCGCACGGCGAAGTGGCGGCAACTGTGCTGGGCGCGGCGCGGCAGCTGGCCGGCGCGGCCCGGCTCGCGCTGGCGGCAGCCTCCGCCTCGGACACGTGCCACCAGCGCCTGCTCTGCGCGCTGGTCTTCCAGCCGGGTCCAGCTGCCGAGGCAGCAGGTGGCAGCAGCAGCAGCATGTGGCCAGAGTATGGCACCAGCGCGGCCGCGTTCCTGGTCTGCCTCGGACAATCGGTTGGATTCGGGTCGCTGCTGGACTGTGCCGATGGCGGGAGCGGTAGCGCGGGCGGCGGCGGCGGCGGCCCGCATCGGGGCGGCGCCACGGTGGCCGTGCGCCTGCTTGCCGCGCTGCTGCAGGCCGACGCCCCGGCCTTGGACGCGGCTGCGCAGACCCTGCTGGAGCACGTGGCTGCGGAGGCCGCGCTGCTCACAGCCGTGCTGCCCGCCGCGCTGCAAGCGGCAGTGGAGGAGGAGGAGGGCGTGGAGCCGGGGGCGACGCTGGCGCTCTGCCGGCTGGTGGAGGCGGCGGTGGGCGGGGAGGCAGGCGACGGCGGCGAGGCTGCGGCGGCGGCTGCGCCAGAGGCAGCAGCTCGGTTCTTTCACCAGCACATTGCAGTGGCATTCTCTGGGTTGCCGCAGGAGCAGCAGCTGCAGCCGGGCCGCCTGCTGCTGCTGACCGCGCTGCTGGCGGTGGCCGCGCCGGCGTTCCGGCATGACAGCGTGCTGCTCGCCGCATCTGGCCTGCCCCAGCTCTCTGCCTGGCTCTGCGCGCGCTCGGCCGCTGCCGAGCCCGTGGCCCTGGTGGTGCCCGCGCCTGCGTGCGGCCCGGCAGATGGGAACTCGGCTGGCGAGGAGGAGGAGCTGGAGGATGCCGGGGCCGAGGCAGCCGCTGGGGCAGATGCGGACGGGGCGGGGGAGGCGTTGCCCCTGCTGCTGCTGCGGGCGGCGGTGGCCTGCTTCCCCTGCGCCACGACCGCCGATGCGGTGGCGGCCGCCGGCGTGCGTGGCGGCGGCGCGGACCTCGCGCGCGGCGACGCCGCGTGGTACCTCCTGCCGGACGGCAGCTGGGCGGCGGCTGCGGTGGTCGCGGTGGACCAATCAGTGCAGCCCCCTTCCTACGGCATTGAGCTTGTGCAGCAGGAGGGCAGCAGCAGCGGCGGAGGAGCATACCGTGAGACGGAAGCCCACCGGCTGCGCCTGCGCCGCCCCAGCGCGCCGCCGCCGCCGCCCGCGCGCGCCCCCGCCGCGCGCGTGCCGGCGCCGGCGCCGGAGAGCGAAGCGGGGGAGCGCAAGGCCATGGCGGCGCTGCTGCACCACCAGGCGCGGGGGCTGCGCGGCGCGCTGCATTCGCGCCGCGAGCCCACGGCCGCGGGCCAGGCGGAAGTGGGCTCCCTTGCTCATGCGGCGGTCGTCTATTGCCGGCAGCAGCTCACCGCCCAGCACTGGTCTGCGGCCCTGGAGCAGAGCAACGCGGCGCTGGCGCTCTGCACCGCGCGGCTGGCGGCCGCCGTGCGCAGCGTGGTTGCGGCCGTGGCGCGCGCGGCGGCCGCGGTGGGCGGGCCCACCCTCGCCAGCCCCCCGCTCGCGCTGCAGTTCTGGCGCCGCCTGCAGCAGAAAGGAGTCCTTGCGCGGTCTGCCAAGGTGCGCCGCCGTCTGACGACAAAGCTGGAAGCCTGGCTTAGCTGGCTGCGCCACCCCGTGCGCTAGCCTCCCCTCTCTGCCCCCCCTCATGCGCGTCCACTCCTTGCATGGTGCAGGCCCAAGCGGAGCTGGCACCCGCAGTGTCCGCGCTGGAGGGCGCGCTCGCAGAGGCCGAGCGCCAGCTGCTGCCCCTGCTTCTGCCGGCGCTGCAAACGCACACGCGCGCGGCGGCGGCGGCGCAGGCCGGCACGCCGGGCCTGCGCGCCAGCAACTGGCAGGCAGCCGAGGCGGCGGCATGCGGCGAGCTGCTGCAGCTGTTCCTGTCGCTCGGCAGCCTGGCGGCGGTGGCGGGCGCGGTGGGCGAGCGGCTGGCGGCGCCGCTGGGCGCCTGGCTGCGGGGCGCGGCCGCGGGGGCCGGCGGCGGCGGCGGCGGCGCGGCGGCGCACGAGGTGCTGTGGCCGCTGCTGGGCCAGCACGCCGCGGTGATAGTGAGGGAGGCGGACCGGCCCTTCTTGCTGGAGGCAGTGGACCGCGCCAACGCAGAAGTGGAGGCCACAGGCGAGGAAGAAAACGCGGAGGCGACGCAGTCTGCAAGGCGCAAGCGGCGGCGGCGCCGATTGCCGCTGCCTGTTGTGCCGCTGGGCCGGCTGTTGCGATCGCAGCGCGCTGCGGAGTTGGTGGGAGTGTGTTGGAGTGTGTTCGGAGTAGTTGATGCGCAGGGTCGGGTTGAGCCAGATGGCCGTGTGGCTCCTTGCACTTGCTCACCCCGTGACCCCGCGTGCCGCAGGCGTGGACTGCCTTGGCTGCCTGCTGGGCCTGGCGCTGGGCGACGCGGCGCCGGCGGCGCTGGCGGCGCCCGCGTTCGCGGCGCTGCTGCTGCACCCGGAGCTCACGGGGGCGTTGTCTGCGGCGGCGGGAGTGGATGAGGAGGAGCTCGAGCGGCAGCAGGAGGCGGCCGCGGCGGCGGGCGGCGGCGGCGCGGCCGCCAGCGCCGCCGACGTCGCTGCGTCGCTGGAACAGGTGGGGGTGCGGCCCGAGCTGGCAGGCGTGGTGAGCAGCGCTGTTGGCAGTGGCGGCGGCGGCACCAGTGGCGGCGGCACCAGCGGCGGCGGCGGAGGCCCAGGAGCGCACCCGCGCTTCCTTGAGGGCTGGGCCCTGCTGCTGGCGCACCTGCTCGGCGCGGCGCCCGACTCGCACGGCCGGCGGCTGCTGTCCCAGGGGCTCAAGGACGCGCCGGACCTGGTGCCGTCCCTGCTAGACGCAACCCTCGAGCTGTTGCCGCTGGCGGTGGCCGGCGGCGGCCGGCGAGACAGCGCCGGCGGCGCCGGCGGCAGCACCCCCTCGCGCGGCGGCGCGGCAGGCGAGGCTCCGGGGCCGGGCGCCAGCCCCGGCGGCGGCGCGGCGGCCGCGGCGGGCCCCGACGCCGCTGACGACCCCGCCGCCGCCTTTGCCTCCTCGCTGGCCGCGCTGGATCTGCCGCTGCACCACCCCGAAGAGGGCGCGGCGCACACTGCAGACGCCCGCGACACTGAGCAGGCCGAGGCGCGTACACACGCGCAGACGGCGCAGCTGGCGGCCCTGCTGTACTGGGCGGTGCTGCAGGCGCTGCCCGCCTCGGCGCGCCTCTGGTTTGGCGGGCTGTCCAACCGCGGCGCGGCGGCGGCGGTGGAGCGGTACACTTCCGCGCGCGTGACGCCGGCGCTGCTGGCCGCCGAGCTGGCGGCCGTCGCCGCCCTCGCGGCGCGCCTCGGCAAGTGGGACAAGTTCACCGTCAAGGGCAGCGCCTCGATGCGCGAGGTGGCCGCAGGCGAGCGTGGGGGAGTGGAAGAGCGAAGAGTGAAGAGCGCGCGGGAGGGGCGGCGGTGAGCGGCCTGCGCTGCGGCGGCAGCTTGCATGGCGTGGGACGCGCCGGGAGTGCGCTGCTGCTGTTCCTCCCTTGCCGTCACACCTCGGGCTGCCCCTGCCTCCGCCGCCTCCCCTGCCGCAGTGATGGAGGTTGAGGAGGGGCACATGCTGGAGCTTGTGGTGCGCCTGCCGGCCAGCATGCCGCTGCGGCCGCCAGAGGTGGAGTGCCGGCGCAGGGTGAGCGTGCGCGCCGGCGACAGAGGCGCGCGAGGGGCGGCGGCGCGGCGTGGCGGCCCTGCTGGCGGCGCGCGCGCACCGCCGTGGCACACGCTCGGCCCAGCCCATAGCCCATGACCAACATTCCGCCGCCTCCCTCCTCCACTCCGCATGTGCGCGCAGGTCGGCGTCACCGAGGCGCGCCTGCGCAAGTGGCTGCTCTCCGTCTCCGCGCTGCTGCGCAACCAAAACGGCAGCGTGGCGCAGGCCATCGGGCTGTGGAAGCGCAACGTGGACAAGGAGTTTGAGGGTGAGGACAGATGCCTGGGGTGGACCAAGACCAGGGCGGCTGGCAACGCGTCCGTCCGGGCGGGAGGAGATTTGAGGCTGACGGCGGCAGGAGGGGGGAAGAGAGGCATCGCCCGATGCCAAGCTGGCACTGTGCCCTCCCGCCCATGCGCGCCCCCCTCGCGCGCAGGCCAGGAGGAGTGCCTCATATGCTACTCCGTCATCCAGCCCACGAGCGGCCAGCTCCCGCGCCTGGCGTGCCGCACTTGCCGCAAGCGCTTCCACGGCGGCTGCCTCTTCAAGTGCGCCCCCGCCGCTCCCTTGGGCCCGGCCCACTGGCCAACCCAGCGCCATGCAGCGTCCGGCTGGCGCGGGCGCGGGCGCGGGCGCGCCCGCCTCTGCCGGCGCATTTGACCGCCCGGCGCCGGCCCGGCGCCCCCCCACAGGTGGTTCAAGAGCAGCGGCAAGAGCAACTGCCCGCACTGCCAGAGCCCCTGGTAGCGCGTGGCCCTGGCTCAAGGAGACTGCACAGCCTTGTGTATGTTGGCGCAGAGTGTGCAGTATCATTGCGCAGAACGAGCGTGGGAGCAGATATTAGAGCAGCTCAGGCACCGTCGCACCTCTCTGCCTGCTGCGCTCGACTGGGGACGACCATGGGCCGACACGCACAACAGTTTCTGCATCCTAGGCGTGCTCCTGCCGCCGATGTGTGCGCGGGCCGCCGCTCCAGCACGGTGCACACACCGCCCTTTCACCGCCCCTGCTCTCGCCCTCGGGAACGCGATACCAGCGCGTGGCGTACCCTGCGTGCGCATCGACCACTGTCTTGGGCGGCCGCTGCCACCCCGCCGCTTCGAACCAGGTGCCCAGGCGGGAGCCGCGGCCGCTGGCGTCCGCCACCATGATGCAGGCACCGCCTCGCTGCCGCTCACCTCCGCGCCAGCACAGCGGCGGGAGGGGAGGGGTGAGCGACCGCAGGGCAGGGGCTCGCTTGGAGCCAGGCCCAGGTCGGGAGCTGACTGGGAGCTCAGGCTCAGGCCACGCAGGGAGCTGTTACGCCCCCAAGCGGAGCACCATACTACTGCCTACATCGGCCTCGCCTGCGACGGCAGCCGCGGCCCGGTTGAGAAGGAGGGCTGTGGTGGGCGCCCCCGCCCACAGGCGCGTAAAAAAGGCGCGTCCGCTTTCGAGCAGCATCTGCCGTGCGACGTGTTTCAACAGTGGCAGGCCAGCAGTGGCCACGCCCGCGGCGGGGCTGGGGCCAACAACCGCAGGAGGAGTGGGAGCGCCGCGGCACAGCAGCATTTGCTGCTGTATGGCATAGATCTCCCCCCTCGTGCCAGGTCGTTGTTGCAAGGTTGTAGATGTGTGTGTGGCGGATGCCGGCCGTCAACTGTGGGGGGTGCATGGAACTGCGGGGGCGACTGGCGGGCTGGGCGGCCATCCAAATTCGCAATTCTTCCACCTGCATCATGCTCTGGACTTCCGACCTTCATCTTCATTACTCATATCTGCAATCGAAGGGCCATGCAAAGCCCCCTTGAGCAGTTGTTGGACGCTGCGGTGGCCTGGAGCGCGGGGCGCGACATTCCTCGTGGCGTGCGTGAAGCGGCTGGAGTGATCGAGGGCGCGCTGCAGGCGACGGGCTTGCTCGAAGACGTGCTGAGCATCCTTTTGCAGCCAGACGTGCAGGCAAGGTGGATCACTGCGCTGGGAGGGCGATGAAACGATCAGCCACAATGCTCGCAACTGGCAATGCTGCAGGGCGGCCCGCCCACCCACCCGCCCGCCTCCCGCCCGTCCTCCCGCCAGGGCTGCGTGCCCGATGCTGCGCACACCGAATCGTGCAAGCAGCGCGGCGGCGCCGCCTTCCAGCGTGGCCAGCTGGCTTCGGCGGCGGCGCTGTTTGGCGAGGCACTGCGGTATTGTGACGAGACCAGCGGCGAGGGCGCAGCACTAGCAGCACGCCTCTACAGCAACCGCGCGCTGTGCCTGCTGCGCCAGGGTCAGCCGTCGGCCGCGCTCGAGGACGCGTCGGCAGCAGTGCAGTGCGACGCCTCCTTTGACAAGGGATTTTACCGGCGGGCGTGCGCGCACAAGGCGCTGGGCCGCGCCAGCGCCGCGCTGGCCGACGCGCGACGCGCGCTGCGCCGGCAGCAGGAGCAGGCGCCGGGCGGGGCGAGCGTCGAGCTTGAGGCGCTTGTTGCTGAGCTGGTGGCGGCGGAGGCGGGGCAGGAGCGGGAGCGGGGTGAGGAGCAGGCACACAGCGAAACACAGGCCAATGGTCATGCAGACGCGCCTGAACCTGCGGGCAGCGGCGATGAGCAGGAGGAGCAGCAGCGGCTCCTGTCCTCGGTGGCCCCGCGCCTGCGGGTGCAGCGCAGCGCTGAGGCGGGGCGCTGGCTGGCGGCGGCAGACGCGCTGCCCGCGGGGCAGGACGTCCTGCGCGAGCGGCCGGCGGCCCACGTGCTGACCAAGCAGGGGCGGCGGGCCGGGCGATGCGCTGTCTGCTGCCGGCCGCTGGAGGACGCGGCGGCCACCTACTACTGCCGCCGCTGTCCCATGGCCAGCGCGAGCTACTGCTCGCGCGCCTGCAGGGAGGCCGACCCCTGGCACGCCGTCGGTGGCCCGGAGTGCGGCCTGCCCTGGCCCGTGCTGCTGCCGCCCGAGGCGGTGCTGGCGCTGCGGCTGGCACGCGGCGCGGCACACACGGCGGCGGCGCGCTTGGTTGCCTCCCTAGAGACGCACTTCTCGCACCTGCCATCGGAGCAGGCGGCACGGCAGGCGGCGCTGGCGGTGGTTGCGCACCGCGTGTGGCAGCGGGCGGCCACCTCGCGCGGCGACGCCGGCGGCGGCCCAGCACCCGCCGACGTGCTGAGCGCGCTGTGCCAGGTGGCAGTCAACGGGCTGGCAATCGTGCCTCCAGAGCGCGCGAGCGCGGAGGACCGCCTCGGCCTGGCCATCTACCCAGTGAGCTGCATTAGTAGCATCTTAGCAGCCATCCAAGGGTGCAAGTCTTCCATGCGCAGCACTCGCGCGACATGCACGCTCACAACCACCTGCGCGCGTCTGCCTGCCTGCAGGCGGCATCGCTTTTCAACCATGCGTGTGCGCCCTGCATCGCCATGCGCTTCGAGGTGAGCAGAAGTGATGGTGATTGCGTGAGTGCTAGCCACATTCCAGCAGCTGACACTGCCTCATGCTTGTCCTGCAGGGGTGCACACTGGTTGCTCGCACGCTCTGCCCTCTGGCGGCCGGCGAGGCAGCAAGCATCTCCTATGGCCCGCAGGTGGGCGGGCACGCGCAGCGAAGCTTTAGCAGTGACGGTGTGGTGGCCAGTCTGGCTGGCGCCACTGTGCGCAGGGGTGGGTGCTGCTCGCTGCAGCGGCTGAACGGTGCTGCTCGGCCCACGCAGGTTGGAGAGATGGTCATGCAGCAGCGCCAGTCGCTCCTGGATCTACAGTACCACTTCCGCTGCTCCTGCCCCGCCTGTGCCGACCCTGAGCGCGCGGCAGCCGAGGCGTGCCTCGTGGGGCTGCGCTGCCCGGCCGGCGCCGTCACCGGCTGCGACGGCGCGGCGGTGCCCGCGGCCGGCGCGCAGCTGCCGGCGGGCCTGGTCTCGCTGCACGCGCTGGGCGCAGGGGGCGGCGGCGCTTGCAGCCACTGCGGCGCGGCGATGCCGCAGGTGGAGTGGGAGCAGGGCGCGCTGCCGCAGCTGCGCACGGCCCAGGCAAACTACGATGCGGCGATTGTGGCGCTGGAGCGGCTGGGTCCCGAGGCCAGCAACCACGGGGTTCAGCCAGTGATACGCGTGCTGAGGGAGGTGCTTCGCCAGCGCCAGCAGCTGCTGCACCCTCGCAGCCAGCTGCTGGGCCAGACGCACGACGCCCTGGCGCGCGCATGGAGCGCGGCGGGCGCCGCTGAGCCCGCGGCGCAGCACCTGCGGCACAGCCTCGCAGCGCTGCAGCGCGCCTACCCGCCCGGCGCCACCGCCGTGGCATTCCAGCAGCTCAAGCTGGTGCAGCTGCTGCGAGCGGCTGCGGGCAGGGGCGGCGGCGACGAGGCGCGGTTGGAGGCCGTCTGCCTGCTGCGCGAGGCGGCCGAGGCGCTGCGGCTGCACTTTGGGCCTGCGGCTGTCGAGCTCGCGTCCGTCTAGCACTGCTGTCGCTGCTGTCGAACTACTGAATGTTACACCAGCTGTCATGAAGTGGAAGTTGAACACCGGCCTATTCGCTGGTCCTGATGAGGGCGAGGGCGGGACAGGCGCGCGCCAACAGCAGCCAGTCTTGGGCGTCTATTCCCCCCACATCCACGTCAACCAGGTTGATGGATGTGAGGCGTGTGAGCTGCGCTAGGGAGGCGCAAACATCAGCTGGCGCGAGGGACATATCATTGTACGCCAAGGAGCAGCTGAGCAGTGAAGTGAGAGCCGGGAGCTGTGGCGGCAGCTGTTGCAAGCTGCAATTGGTCAGATTGAGGCTTGTAAGTGCTCCGAGGGTCTGCAGCCCCTCCAAATCCAAAGGGTCTTCAAAAGGGTTGCCAGCGAGGTTCAGCTCAGCCAACATGTGGGCCATTCCACTCAGCTCGGGGGGCAGCGCCGTCAACCACGCGCCAACGATGGCCAGCTTGGTCAGCTGCAGCCTCGTCAAGAAGGCAAGGTCTGCTGGCCATGCTGCCTGGCCACGGCAATACAACTGCAAACCCCGTAGTCCAGTGAGCTGCCCAGCCGCTGCACCGCTGCTGGAGATGGCGGCGGGCGCGAGCAACAGCTTGGTCAGTCGGGCCAGGGGTCCAATGCCGACTGGCTCGACTACAAATTGGTACGCGCCGTTCCACTCAAGGCACTCGAGCGCTGTTAGGCGGTGCAGGCTGGGGCCCAGCATGGGCACGAGTTCACCACTCGCCGTAGAATGCTGGAGCCGCACATCAAGCGCTCTCAGCTGCACAGCGTCGGCGAGCGGCGCCAGCAGCCGGCGAGTGCTGCCCACGTCGCCAGCCGCCACTGTGCAGGATGGCACAGTCTCGATGATAAGTCGACGCAGCTGCGGGCCCAGCAGCGAGAGCAGGAACGCCGCAGGGTCCAGCCAGAGCACATGTCCGACTCTGAGCGAGAGCGAGGTGATGAGATGCCGCCGGGCTGCAAACCAGCGGAATGCCAGGTGCACGGCGTCCCCACTGGGCTCTGCACATGAGGAAGAGGGTAGGGTAGTTGAGCAAACAGCGGTGGCACAATGTGTATGGCAGACTCGAGGACTGCAGCACCAGCACCCGGTCTACGCCCTAGGTTGCATCAGCACCATGTTCCGCTTCGCCCGTCCCGCTTGCAGAACCAGGGAGTCGCACAGCGAGGTGGCGCGGTGCCGGTATACCCACCTTGGGTCAAGTTCAGGTTGTAACGTGACCAGAGGACTGCGCTGGTGCCAAGGAGGGCGTGCAACTGCTTGCACACAGTCGCAATGCTGTGAAGCTCGAGCTGCGACAGCTGGGCCAAGATGTGCTCCAACACTGGCGAGGGGAGCGACAGGAGACTGGGCATTGCGGCTGTTGCCCCAGACCCAGCCTGCATGTGTGGGGCAGGCGTATGTGCGCGTGTGAGGAACGGACTGCAGGGCGAGGCACAGAGATATCTCAAGGCACTGCGCAAGGCTCAGGCAGTACGAATAGCGTCTCAGAAGTGACCATCAGGCTGGACAATTTTGAATCAGGCTGGAAAATTGACATCACGGCCTTGTGCGTGCCTATTGTTGCCTGCACTCGTCCCAAGTTTTGTGCACCCACCTCTGATGCGCTCAGCTGTGCTACACACGTGAGGCTGTGCTACACACGTGAGTCAGGTGTCGACACGGGAAGTGGCCTGGACAGGATGGCACAGGCTTATCTGCGCAGGGACGAGGGCAAGGGGTTGGTAGAGGGGGGCGGGTGGGCGGAGCGACGTCGGCGGGAGGCGGCCAGCGTTTAAGGCACCGGGACGTCCTTCATGCATGATGCCACAGTGCTACAAATGCCCTCCAGCGCGCGGAGGAGCATCCAGCGATGGAGCTGGAGCATCGCATGCATGATGTAGAGGTGGAAGCTTCCACCCGGTGCGCGCTGGATGCCTATGCAGCGCTCACCGACTGCAGCGGCTGCGCTCCAGAAGCATGCCCGAAGCAAAACCACTGTCACTGCCTGATCGCGCAATCAAGTTGATCAATTGCAAACAGTGTGAGAGAGAGGAGAACTTCCTTTGAAAGCCGCGCCCTGCGCTCAAGGTGTCATCACAAGGCCCAAATCAACACGCGCTCGTTTTCTCGCGCTCCCTTCTTCAACCTTGCATTGCGGCGGGCTGTGCGGCCACCACACGAGTGTCTCGCATCAAACTGCTCGACGCTTTCGAGTTTCGCCCCGCCATGGGGCTGCTGGGCCCGCCCTCGGGCGGCAGGAAGAGTGAGTGCGCGCCGCACAAGGGAGCCGGCGCTGCATGCTGTCACCACACAGACACCTCTGTCTGCATCGCCGCACCTTCCCGCCGCACACCGCCTGCCGCCCGGCCGCCCCGCCGCCCCGCCGCCCCGCCGCAGGCCGCGGCACGGCCATGCTTGCCGCCGCCAAGGGAAAGAAGGAGGGGAAGAAGCAAGCGCAGCTGACGCCTGCCGCACGGGCCGCAGACAACCCTCTCATCAGTGCGTGCAGCGCGCTGCGCCGCTTGTCGGACCCTGCTGCGCGCGCTGTGCTCTTCAAGTGTCAGCTTGAGAGTGAGATGAAGCTCCTTCACCGTCTGTCGCCCCTCCCTCTCTCCTGCAGCGTTCCGTCGCAAAAAGGCGCGGCTGTCGGAGGAGGCGCAGGAGCGCCGGCCGGAGCTTATGCCCGCAGCCCCCCGGCGCGGTGACGGCGGCTGGCTCCAGATTTCAGGTGAGGGCTTCAGAGCTCGGGTGCTCGTTATTCGGCCTCACTGAGCACCGTGGGTGCAGTCACTGGGGCACCGCGCGCCCTCTGCTCCACCTCCACCTCTCACCACCTTCCTCTCCATTGCGCAGACGACGAGGACGACGCTTTCCGCCCACAAGGGCCTCCCAGCCCGTTTGTCAAGCGGCCGCCGTCGGCGCCGCACCAGCAGCTGTTGCGGCCCCCGTCCCTGCTCCGCCGCGACCCCCGCGGCGGCGCTGGGGCCGGCTCGCTGCGCTGGCCGTTTGGCAGCGCCGATAGCAGCCTGCCCGCGGGCATGCTGAATCTGGGCAACACCTGCTATCTCAACGCGGTGCTGCAGGCGCTGTTCAGCCTGCCCAGCTTTGTGGCCGACTTGCAGCAGCTGCCGGCGCAGCTGGCGCAGGAGCAGACGCGGCGCGCGCAGCATGCGGGTGCAGCCCTGCACGAGGCGCAGCAGCAGCAGGGGCTGCCGCAGCAGCAACAGGCGCCTGCGCTGCCAGGCCTGCCGCCCGGCAGCGTCTGCGCGGGCCTGCTCGAGTGCCTGTCGGCCAAGGACGGCCTCGCGGCGGGCGGGCCCGGCACGGGGGGCGCGCCCGTGGGCCGCCACTACATCGTGCCCGCGCAGCTTAAGGCTGCCATCGACAAGCGCTCGGCGGCGTTTGTGGGTGCCTTCCAGCAGGACGCGCACGAGGTGCGGCCGCAGAGGGCTGGGTGGGCTGGGAGGGAGGCGGCACTGGTGCGCGTCGTGCGGCCGCGGGCCGCAAGCCCAGGGGCGTCCCCCTGCCGACCTGGGTGCGAGTTGCATCGCCACGCGCGTTGCTCCCCCTGCTCGCAGTTCCTGTGCTGCCTGCTGCAAGGCATCCAGGAGGAGGTGCTGGCCTGCGAGGCGGCGGCGCTGGGGCGCCGGCAGGTGCGCCGCAGCGCGTCGTGGGGAGCACGTCAGTGCAGGCTGCGAGGGGCCCTCGCCACCGCGCCGGGGCGCCTGGCCGGCTGCTGTGCCCTGCCGCTAACCGGGCCTGCATCACAGGTGCGCATCTCGGAGACGGCCGACCCCGTGGCGCGCAACCTGGGGCTGGCGCTGCAGCACGAGCTGACCTGCGGCGCATGCGGCCACGCCAGCCGCGTGGTCGAGCAGTATTCCCACCTCAGGTGCGATGGACAGTGCGCGTTCAATTGCGCGCCGAGTTGCCGCGACATCCGTGCACCAGCCGGCCGTAGAGGCTGCGCCGCTGTATGACCCCGCCGCCCTGCTTGCAGCCTGTCCTGCAACGCACCTTGCTCCGCCGCCGTTCGCTGACCCTACTCGACCTCTGCCCCACATGCCCGCCAGCCTGGAGCTGCCCGAGGGCGACCTGCAGGATCCGGCGTCGGTGCCGCCCAGCCTCGACTCCCTCCTCAGGCGGTACTTCCAGGTGGGTGCTGCACCTGTCAGTTTGAAAAGAGTTCGTTCTTCATCGGCACCGTCGGCCGGCAAGCGTGGCTGGCCACCTGGCCCGCCTCGCGCGATGGGTGCTGCAGCCCATGCTCATCCGCCACGCCTTTCCCTCGCCCCCCCGACCCAACCAGGACGAGGAGGTGGACAAGGCGTGCGAGTCCTGTGGCGCGGCATGCGTGCGACACGCGCTGCGCCACCGCGTGCGCCGCCTGCCGCGCGTGCTGGCGCTGCACCTCAAGCGCTTCCGGGTCGTGCCCGGGCCCGGCGGCGCGCCGGCCTGCCAGAAGCTGCACACGCGGGTGGGCATTGGCGAGAACGTGCGGCTGGGAGCGTTCCTGGCACAGGGCGTGGCGCCGCCGCTGCCGGCGCCCCCTGCGGCCGCCGGCTGGCAGGCGGGCAAGGAGAACCTGGTGGGCGCCGCCAACGTGCAGCAGCAGCAGCAGCAGCAGGGCGTGGCCGCGGCAGCGGAGCAGCCAGAGGGGCGGGCGGCCGCCGCGCCGCGCACCGGCCCGCCGGCGCGGAGCGGGCTGGACTTTTACAGCGGCGGCGGCGGCGGCAGGGCAGTAGGGCCTGCGGCGGGCTGCGCGCTGCTGCTGTCGCCGGCAGGGTCGGGGCTGCAGGTGCGATCGCGCCTCAAGGTGGGCCCCGGCTCCACGGCGCCCGGCTCCTCCAGCGGCGGCAGCGACTTCCTGCGGCGCCGGCTCACCTCTGGCTCCACCTGCGACTTCATCCCTGCCCTTGGGGGCTTTGGCAGCGGCGGCGCCGCCTCTGGCGGCGACGGCAGTGGAGCCGTCGCGCAGGAGGACAGGGAGCTGCACCGGGCGCTGGAGCTGAGTGCCCTTGAGTACGAGCAGCGCCAGGCGGCGGCGGCGGCAGCGGGGGCCACGGCGGACACGCCGCCGGTGGTCGCGCTGGCGCCGGGCGTGGAGGAGGGTGAGGACGCGCAGCTGCAGCGAGCGCTGGCGCTGAGCCTGCAGGAGCAGGCGGCGGCGGCGGCGGCGGAGCGCACGCCTGTCGTCGGCTGCCCGTTGCTGCAGTGGGAGGAGGCGAGCGCCAGCGGCGTGGCCGCGCCGGCCTCGGCTCCTCAGCGACCAAGCCCTGGCGCAAACGCGGGCGACCGCACCCCCCCCGGTGACGATGGCGACGCGCAGCTGCAACAGGGGGCTGCACTGGGGCCACAGCCGGAGATCGTCGAGGACGACTGGCTGGCCGAGGGAGCAGCAGACGTTGCGGCGGCAGAAGGCGCGGCGGCGGCGGAAGGCGTGGCGGCGGCAGCAGGCGCGGCGGCCGTACGTGGGTGCGCAGCCCCTGCCACGCCGACGGCCGCGTGGGGGGCGGCCCAGCAGCCGCGGCCGCTCGCACAGTACCGCCTGCAGGCGAGTTGATTGGGAGGCGTGAGGGAGTGGTGCACATTGGGCAAACGGAAAGGTAGGAGATGGTGTATGAGATGGCGGGTGTGGGCATGGCCTGCCCTGCTACAGGGCCTGCCCACTCCCCTGTTGCACTCTGCTGCACGGGTAGCCACCCCGAGCCACGCCCCTCACGCACGCCTCCACCGCGCGCGCCACCCCGCGCCGCAGGCCCAGGTCTGCCACCGCGGCGCCTCGGCCTCGGCCGGCCACTTCCTCGCGCTCACGCACGACGCAGCCGGGTCCTGGTTCCTCCACAACGATTCGCTGGTCAGCCGCGCGGGGCGCGCCGAGGTGGCGGGGCCCGAGGCCCAGCGCGAGGCTTACCTGCTGCTCTACACCGCCGCCGGCCCCTGAGTGCGCGCGCGGCGGCTCTGTGAGCGGCGGCGCGGCCGGCTGAGCGCCTGTACCTCTCCTCTCTTGCTGCGCCAGTCCTCTCTGTATTAACTCATTGGTGCGCCTCTGCTCAGAAACTTTTTGTCGCCTGTAGCGCTATTATGGCTGTCCGGCTGCCGGGAGCGGGCGGAGGGGGGCGAGCGGCAGGTATTCTGTCCCTGCATCACAAAATTCAACTTCACGCCTGCCATCACTGCCTTCAAGGTTCGTCGTAAGAAGCGCAGAAGGCTGCATTTTGTTTGCCATCGGGCCAGGCTGCCAATGCCACCCTGCGGCACTCATTCTGCCACGTAGGGGTTTCTTTGCGAGCTATCGGGCGATCCAGAGCTGAGCTTAGAACGGCTGCACCCGCTTCCCCGCCACCGCCACCGCCCCGCGTAGCAGCTGCTCCTGACGCGCCCGCTCCGGACACTAGAAGCGATGAAAAAGGTCCCCTCTTCCCTCACTCTGTTTCAGGTGTGCGCGGCGGGGCTTGCCACAGCCGTGCACGCGGGCTGGCTAGCTGGCTGCCTGTCGCTGAGCACATCCCGCCCTCCTCTCAAGCTCGCCCCCACGGTTGGCGCAGGACCAGCCCTACTCTGAGCCCCGGACATGGGACCTGCACATCAGCTGGAGGCGCCACCTTCCGGGTGGGGCCCCGGCCGAAAGCGCTCCCAGCGTAGCACGCTTCTCCGCCTCCTGCCCCCCTCCCCTTTCATCTGTCTCCTTGCCGCCCTCCGCCCTCTCGGCGCATTCCGCGCCCTGCAGAGCCGCTCGTCTTTGTGCGTGTGCTGACCAACCTGGCGCCCATTGTGATCTGGTGCACGGCGGTCGCGACCGTGGTCACGTGTTTCAACCGGCTTCTGCAACCCAAGGCCGGCTGGCCTGTGTTCAGCGCCGCCAACTGGGCGGTCATCTTCCAGCTCACCTCTTTTGTCCTCGGCCTCCTGTTGGTCTTCCGCACCAACGCCGCGTGAGCGGGCGGGCGGGGCGGGGCCGGCGGCACCCTGCGCGTGGCGCTGCGCCGCCCCTGTGGTGGTCGCGTGCCCGTGGCCGCTGTGTGTCCACTCGGTCTTGGGCTGTCTGGCGGTCTGTTGCACTCAAAACGCCACGTGTGTGGGCGCACCGAGCACCCGCGTGTTGCCCGCCCCGCAGGTATGACCGCTGGTGGGAGGCGCGCAAGGCCTGCGGCAGCATGCTCAACTGCGTCCGCAACACGCAGCGCATGGTGCGCGCCTGCGACCGCGCGCCGCCCACTTGCGCTGCCACGGCGCAGCTCTCGGCAGCCTGCCTTGGACGTCTGCTCCCCGACCCACTTGTTTCCCCCTGTAACTCCCGACCCACCTGTTGTTGTTTCCCCCCGACCCACTTGCTTCCCCCTGCAATGCCGCAGGCGATCAGCTGGATGGGTCCAGAGGATGAAGCGGCGCTCCAGGCACTAACGTACGTGCTGCTGGGGGGTGCTGGGGTGCTGCGCTGGCAGTGTGCAACGCGGCGAGAATCAGAGCCGGGGGCCCACGATGCGAGAGCCGGTGCGGCAGGCTTGCATGCAGGCAGTCAGCACGGGCTCACTCCGGCGCATCCCGCGCGCGGGCGCCTCGCTCCCCCCTCGGCTCCCCACAGGCGCTGGAACGCCGCGCTGGCGGCGCTGGCCTTTGCATACCTCTGCGCACGCGATGCGCACTATGAGCATGCGGAGGACCTGCTGTCCAAGGAGGAGCTGGCAGAGGCCAAGCGCGTGCGGCAGCCGCCCATGCTGGCGCTGGGGGTGATGTCGGCGCTGCTCGCGCGGTGAGCGGGTCTGGCGGGGCGGCGGGCGGGTGGGCGGCAGAGTGCAGAGCGGCAGAGTGCAGAGCGCCCGCAGGTGTAGAGTTTGCGGCGACGGCAGCGGCGCTGGCGGCCTGAATAGTGCTCAGTTTTGGCACGCGCCAGTGCGCTCCCTGGCGCCCACCCTTGTGCCTGTCGGCCCACCGCCCCGTTTGCAGGACCAGTCTCGACCCATGGGAGCGCCTGGCCATCGAGGAGCAGCTGACAAAGATGGAAAACATGATAGGCGCGTGCGAGCGCATCGCCAGTCAGGTGCGGGGAGCGTGTGTTCAGATAACAAATTGCAACAAGGGGCCAGAAACGCGCTGGTGCAGCCGAGCCTGTGGACAGCTCGCGCCAGCCTTCTGAGGCGCGCACGCCAGGCTTCCATGGCCAAGCGCACCGCTGCCTGCTCCTGCGCCCTGCCTGCCATCTGCCTGCCCCACGCAGCCGCTGCCCCTGGCATACACGCGCCACACCTCCCGCTTCCTTGTGGTGTGGCTGTCCTTCCTGGTGAGCTTTTGTTCCCCAAAGGTGCCTGGTGAGACAGAACGGCACCATGCTGGCAGCGCAGCCGGAAGGTGGCTGGAGGCGCGACGCGCCGCCCTCTGCCCGGCGCCGCGCCTGCGCCGCCGGCCGGCCCGCCCTATCGCCGCCCCCGACTGCGACCCTCCTGACCGACTGACTGCCTCCTTCCTTTCCTCCTCCTCTCCCTCTTCTCCCCCTGCAGCCCTTTGGGCTAGCGGAAGTATATGGCTGGGTCACCATCCCCATTGTGGGCGTCACGGCATTTTTGCTCGTAAGCGGCGCCAGGGCTCGAACCACAGCGTGCTCCCAGGGGCCGCCGCGCCGCTCAGGGGCCACCGCTAGGCCCGCACCGTGGCGGCGCTGCGCGCGCCGACGGCTGCAGGCTGCCGGGCGCCGCTCATATCAGCTGCGCCCTGCCTGCTCGCCTTGCGCGCGTCGCAGGCAGCCGTGGAAAACGTGGGAATCCACATTGAGCAGGTGAGTGTGTGTGATTGCCCACGCGGCAGTGCTTCAGGGTTGCTAGTATACCGCCGCCTCTCCCACCCAGACTGGCCCTGGCCCCGCTCTGCCCTTTGATGCAGCCCATGCGCGTGCTGCCGATGGCCCGCTTCGCTGTGGGTTGCAAGGGCGCGGTGTTGGCGATTATGGCGGAGCGGCAGGCATCGTGGCGGCTGGCGGACGCGGGCGTGCAGGCCGCGCAGGTGGGGGCGGCGGCTGCCGCCAATGCGCACTGATGGGTGTGCGTAGTCATGCCCACATGCGCATGCCTTGTGGCACAGCAGGCACACTCCTCTCGCAGTTGCGTATGCAATCGCCTACATCCTACTGCGAAGGGGTGCGGGCACAGCTGATGAACGTCCTGGGCAGGGGGGCGGGCGTGCGGGACGCGGGGTACAACGGCGGGCCCCGGGCGCCGCCGCCGCCCCCGCCCACGCACCGGCTGGCGCCCGGCGCACCGGCGGGGGCGGCGGCGGCGGGGGCGCGCGGTGTGTGGGTGGGGCGAGGCTGCGTTGTTTCCACGGCACAGCTGCGGGGGAACTGCCGCAGTCGTGCGCCCCGCACGCTTCCCACACCTGCCACCGCGCAGGGGGTGGGATCGATCCTGGATATCCCCGCCACCAGCGGCCAACTCTACTTCCCCCCCAGGTCGGCCAGTGCTTGCCGCCAGCAGCCTGCCACATGGGCACGCGGTGCGGGCTGTGAGACAGGGGCCCGGGTCCGGGAGGACAGGGTCAGACAGGGAGGAGGGGGCCCGAGAGGAGGGGGCACAAGCACATCCATCGACCTCCTGTGCTGTGCCGCACAGAGTGGGGCTGGATGCAGAGGGGAACCTGTACATTTCAGACTCCAGCAACCGCGTGCGGGGGTGCAGGGGTAAGCCAGGGCGCGGGGTCGCGGGCCGGCGCAGTCTGCAGGCTACGGCAGCGTCCCAGTGGGTGCAGCAGGTGCGAAGTTCGGTAGCAGGCTGCGGGAGCTCTGAGGGCCGCTCCCCCTTTGCTGCGAATTCCGCTCTGGCCCCCTTCGTCGCCTGCGCCGCCAGCTCTGGAGACCCCACCCCCACCTGCGCTGCTCCCGGAGGCGCCTCCCTTCGCCGCGCCCTGATGCGCCGGCCCCGCCGGCCCCGTCGCCCCCTGATTCGCCAGCTCCCGACGCGCCCCCATCCCCGCCCCCTGACGTGCCCCCGTCGCCGCCCCCCGATGGGCCTCCCTCCCCGCCCCCCGCCACGCCGTCGCCGCCACCGCTGCCACCCGAGCCGCCATCCCCACCACCCCATCCTTTTCCACCAAGGTGCGCAGCAGGACCCCCGCCCGCGGGCTGCAGGCATCCTGTGGCAGTGTCAGGCTCAGAAGCAGGCAGCTGGTCCACCCCCATCCCACTCGCAACACAAATCTGAACTGAACGCACAGACTCAGCGTCCGTGCAGCTCGCCGCACTCGCCACCACCACCGGCGTCGCCGGCCCCCCTGGACCGGCCCCCCAGCCCCCCTGCGCCACCGCCACCCCCGTCACTGCGGCCGCCGCCACCCCCCTCCACTAGAGGAACCCCCAGGTCCTGTGACATCCTTTGGAGCCAGGTCCCGGGACATCAAACAGGATGATGTCAAATTATCATCTATTATTGTCAAAAGGATGTCACAGGGGTTGACGTCTGATGACATCCCCTGGATGTCCCTTGACCTCCAAGGGGCTGACGTCCCTTGACATCCCTTGACCTCACACTACTGATGTCCGGCTTATGTCAACGAGCTCCTCACCCCTCTCCCACACCGCCACCCCCGTCACCGCGCCCGCCGACGCCGACGCCAAAGCCACCACCGCCCCGCTCACCGCCACTGCGGCCACCGCCGCCGCGGCCGCCGCCGCCCCGCCCCCCACCACCCCTTCCACCTCCGCACAACCCACCTCCACCGCCGCCACCGCCGCCCTAGCAGGCGCCAATGCCAGCGCCGGCTGCATGGAACTTTCTGCTCTTGACCATCGACGTTGCAAATGGGCTCTGGCTGATGCAGCCGTCGCTCACATGCTGCAGCAAGCTGTGCGTGAGCTGAGATGCCCACGTGGCCAAGGTACCTGTTGGCGCACTCCAATGCTTGCAGGTGACTGCGCATCCACATGGACACAGATCCCACTACAATTGGCGCTCTGTTTGGTTTGCACTGTTTGACCCTGCTCTATGTCGCCATCCTCAATTCTTTAACAGTATGCAACATTGAACAACAGGAGCGCTGAGCAGGCCGACAGAGGGTGCAGAAGGGGTGCAGAGGGGGTCAATAGCCAACAACAGAACGGGAGTGGGCGTACATGGTTCAGAAGGGGGTGTCTGCCAACGCTGCTCTTGAGATCACACGCCTCGCTGACACATCAGCGCGTGTAGCCGCTGCCTCCGCACCGCTTGCAGAGCAGCATGCCGGCGCCACAGCAAGCCCTGCACTCGTTTGGCTTGGCCCCTGGCCGTGGCCGCACGCGCTGGCCACCCTCTGTCAGCGCAGCACCGACCGCCATGCGCCCCGTGCCTTCGCACGCAAAGCACGACACGCCACCGTTGCCGCCGCACGACTCGCACACCTCTGGCTCCTTCTGCAGGCCGTTCCAGAGCGTTGCTGCCGCCACTGCCGCCACGGCGCTGCCCACGAGCACCTCCTGCAGCAGGGCCGCGCCCCTGCAGCGAGCACGCAGGCGCTGCCAGGACGCGTCAACAGGACTAACACAGGCGCCTGGCAGGCTTTCATGCAGGCGTGCCAGGACCAGTCCTTTTAGCAGTCGGACAAACGTGTGCCTGGCGGGCAGTGCGCACCTGCACACGCCCAGCGCGCGGGCGGCGCGTGGGAGCGGCGGCAGCACCGTCCGCCTTGCTGCCGTAGGGCGCAGCGCTGCTCCTGCCGGGCACCAGCTGCTCGTGCAGGACTCCAATTCCGCGAGCATCCCTGCTGGCAGAGCGCTACCCTCCAATAAGCTGATCTCAAGACGATGCAGTCCCCTCGATCCACGCGTGGGCTGGCGGGCTGGAAGATGGCTCCGATTAAATCGATTTGGCCTGTCTTCGATGCGGAGCAAGGAAGTGGCTCCGCTCTCTGCTGTGATCAAATCACTGATGCGACGTTGGCTAAGAGTGGGTAAACAGAGGTTATAGACTTCCCATCTCCCACGGCGACCGCCAGCCCTCTTGTCGCCTTCCCCGCCGCCCCCGCCCGCCCCCTGCCACCGATCCCCCATCCCCCGCGATGCTACCGACTTCAACAATCCGCATGCAGCACATTGCGCAGGAGACAAGAGCAAGCAGGTGGCACTCCTGAGGACGGGCTGGGAGCAGTCCGGGGCCGGGGCGGGAGCTGGGGCGGGAGCACCCTTGCCAACAGGAGAGGGATCGAGGGATGCAGAGGGACGCACCACAGTTAGGAGAGTGGCGCACATGCAGCAGACAGTGTGAAAATACGCCTGACTGAAAGCCACTTGTTGTGGCGAATGCACATTTTGCTTGCCAACAGCGTAGGGGTGGCCGCAGCAGCAAGAAAGCGCAGTCGTTGTGAGGGTGCTATCGTGGCGGCGGAGGAGGGAAAGGGATGTCGCAGATCAGAAGGCAGGCAACAGAGGGGGTACCGACTGGGTGCGAGCAGCTCAAGGAGGTGTGTTGGTTATTGAGTGCGGCGCAGCCCAGGGTAGCGCAGGGTATCAGACACGCACAATTGGTTGGACGATGGTTGGACGTTGGTTGGTTCCGGCAACAGAGCCCGCGCTGCCGCCGCCGATGCGCACGCCCTCCCGCCACGCCCTCCCGTAGCGCGCGCCTCCGTGCCCGCAGGGATCTGGCGGGCTTGTTCCTCGAGCCGGGCGGGACGCTCGCCTCTTTGTTGGGGCATGCACATGCCCAACAACCCCACGCTCGCCCAGCAGCTGGATGACCTCTGCAACAGGGTGGTGGTTGAAGTGGTGGTGGGGCTGGCGGCTTGCTGGCTGCTCCTGGGCGCCGTCGAGGGCAGCGGCGCGGCGAGCGCGCAGGGGGCAGAGGCCGCGGAGGACGAGCGGCTGCTTGCGCTGCTCAAGCGGTGCTGCGCGGAGTTAGGGCTGGTGGCGGATCACGCCGAGGGAGTGTCGTGGGTCGTCAGGTGGGGCGGTGGGGCTCTGTCGCCTGCCCCATGCACTGTCCTCCACTGTGCCGCCCCGCCACCGCCCCTCTCTGCAGGCTCGCCGACGGCAGTGACACCTCTGCAATGGCGCCGCAGCCTTAAGCGTGCGTCGATTGCGAAGGTCTGCACGCCGCACATGGCCCCCTCCGCCCCTCCGCTAGCCCGCCGCCCGTCGCCACGACAGAGCTGCGCCTACGGCCGCACCCTGCTTTAGCCGAAGTTCACTGGAGCCCTGTAGCCCTGTACGGAGCTGAATACCCCGCTTCGTGCTCTCAGCAGCAGCAGCAGCAGCAGCAGCAGCAACTCTCAACATCCACATCCCAGACCTCAAAATTTACCTCATAATCCTCGTTGCACCTCTCGCGCCACGAGGAGAATAACGAAGACTGCAGCTGTGTGACCGAATGGTGGCGCCTGCGCTCTTGCTGCTCCTGCTGCTGCAAGGCGAGCTGTCTGGGTGCGGGGAGTCATTTAAGCGAGCGCGGTATACGGGGCAGCCCATCAGGAGCGCCCGTCTCCTGCCCGCCCCCGCCCGGAGGCCGTGGGCATGTGGCGAAACCTCGCCGATTGCTGGCTTGCTGGCTGCTCATGCTGAATGTTCAGATGCACCAAGCAGTGCTGCCCCTCGGTCGCTGCTCACAGGGCTGTTCCCCCTCACTCTGAGAACTGCAGAAGCCAGCGCGCAGCCCGTCAACGCGCCCGCCGCCGCAGACGCCCGCCGGCCCTGGGTGGAAGTGGTCTCCTGGACTCCTCGGGCCTTTTACTTCCACAATTTTCTTACTCCTAAGGAATGCGATCACATCCAGCAGCTGGCCACACCCAAGCTGCGCCGATCCGCAGTGCTGCACGCCAATGGGACCCTCGGGGACGACCCCATTCGCACCAGGTGACGCTATCTTTTAACAGTAGTGCCCTGGCTGCAATGTGGAGGCGCCACCCGCTGACAGCGGGCGAACACGTGGCACTGCGGCTGAGCTTGCGCTGCTTGGGCCGCCGCACGCACGCCGCGGCGCAGCTGGAGCACCCACATTCGGCGCGCCAAGGACGAAACCATTCGGGCCATAGACCTCCGCGTCGCGCGCTGGACGCACCTGCCACCAGAATTTGCAGAGGACATGCAGGCGGGTGCAGGGGGTGCAGCTGGGCGTGCACAGCTGGGAATGCGGAGCTGGGCATGCGCAGCTGGGCATGGGCATGCACAGGCGACGAGCACGCCGCGTGTTGCGCCCATGCCGGGCGGGTGGAGGCATCCTGCCTGCGGTGGTGCCGATGCTGGCGCGGCGTGCCTCATGCGCTGCAGGTGCTGCGTTACCAGCCCGGCCAGAAATGCAAGTCCGCTGCCTCGTGCTGGATGTGCGCAGAAGTCCCAGTGCTCCCGCTGCGCATGCACTCAGCGGCTCGCAGCCAGCCTGCCCATCTCACCCATCCTCCCACATCCATGCCCCCCCGCCTCCCTAAAACATTCCCTTGCCCAACTGCAGATGGCGCACATTGGGACGAGATTGACCCGGCCACTGGGCAGGCGTTTGTGGGTGGCGGGCGCACGTACCGTGTGGCAACCTGCCTCATGTACCTCGCAGGTGGGGGTCCCCGCACACCACCTCGACGCATCTGACTGTGCCGCCGCTGGTGGCTGGGGTGCGTTTCGACTAGCCATCCAGAGTCGGCAGCCTGCTGCGTATCGCTCGCGCTCGCCACATGTGCTGCGCGCTGCACGCCCTGCTGGCGCAGACGTGGAGGAGGGGGGCGAGACGTCCTTCCCGCGTGGCAAATGGATCGACGAGGCAGTGCAGACGGCAGGTGGGGCCGCCTCCTGCTTGTGGCTGACCGCACCAAACCACCCTGGCGACATGCCATGTTGCAGGCCGCTACTTCCCTCTGATCCCTGAACTGCGGGTGCGCTCTCCCTCGACCTCCGCCCCACCCGCATGCAGGGAAGACGTACAGTGACTGCGGCGCCAAGGGCATCGCTGTGCACCCCAAGAAGGGCGAGGCTGGCAGGGGCGCGCTGCTGCGGCGCATGTGCCCTCTGGCCGCAGCCGGGGCCGGCAGCTGCCGCACCTGCGCGGCGCCAAGCGCCAAGCGTTGCGCCACTGGGGCGCTGGCTCGCGCCCAGTCGTGCATCTTTTCAGTGCTTGCTGGCCTCCCGCTGCTGCAGGAGACGCAATATTCTTTCATGACATGCTGGTGAGGAGATGTGGAGAGCGTGCTCGGGAGCCCGCAGGGGCATGCGCGGCCATGCACATGCGCACTCGCCGCCCACCCCTCCCCCGGCCCCCGCTCCCCCTGGCCTACAGCCCAGAGGGGACAAGATGGACCTGCACTCTCTGCACACTGCCTGCCCAGTCATCAAGGGAGAGAAGTGGTGCGGCGGGGGCTGGGGGGCCGGAGGTGGGGCATGAGGGCATGCGAACAGGGGAGGGAGGTGGCCTCTGGGCAGCCGCGCATGCCTCCAATCTGTGACTCCTCCCTGCCCATGCCACCTCGCCGACCTCAGGAGCGCTACAAAGTGGATACACTGGGAGCAGGTCGGCTGGAGCCCCTACCAGCGCACCAAGTCGGCAGAAGAGCTGGAGAAAGAGGAGCGGGCGCATGTGGCGTCGCAGGAGCGGTGGCGGCTACAGAGGGAGGCGGATGCGGCCGACCCGTGCCATGACAGCGACCCAAGCTGCGAGGGCTGGGCGTGGGAGGGTGAGGCGCGGGGCCTGCGTCCTGGCGGGGCAACGCGGCGGGCCGCTATGATGCCTGGGAAGTTCGCGTGGACGGCGCCCCGAGCCATGGCGCGCCACCCAGCACGTGCTCCCCCCTCGGCCGCGCGTCCGTGCGCTGCAGGCGAGTGCGAGCGCAACGCCGGCTTCATGGATGACTCGTGCCCGCGTTCCTGTGACCTGTGCTGCGCGGAGGGCGACGCCGCCTGCGAGCTGCGGCGGGCGGAGCGGAGGCAGGCGCGGGCGCAAGTGGCGGCGGCTCCAGCGGCCGGCGAGCAGGCAAAGGAGGCGGCGGCGGCGCTGCTGACTGACGAGGGCGAGGACAGGGCGGAGGAGGCAGCGGGTGCCGCATGCGTGGCCGACGCGGGCGGCCAGTGCAGCGCGCACGACGAGCTGTGATGGTTACCTGCATCGCTGGGTGGCATGTCCACTGGGCACCACTACACTGGCTGCTGCTGACATTGCCAGAGCACTGGCCACCAGTCTGTTGTGAAGCAATGGGATGTGCATGGTAGGGCTTTCATGCCACGGCCAGTAGGCTGCCAGTTGAATGGCGCGCTGGAGGGGCCTGCTGCACCACATGCGCGCGCGCTGCGTGCTGCGCACACACCCACCGGTTGCCGCCTGTGGTCTCTTTTCCGTCAGTCACCAGTGCACGTTCACACTTAGGGCGGTGCGCCAAGTTCGCTGTTTGTTGCAGGGCCTAGCGGGTTGCACCACCACTGCCTTTGGCCCTGCCTCACGCCTGAGCTGCGCATGTGGCCTGCCTGTAGCTAGCCTGCGAGCTATTCATTGCGCCATGAGGCTGCTGCGCCAGGTGGGGAGGGGGCTGTCTCGCGGCGCGGCTTGCCAGTTGCCCTCTCCTTGCCCGCTGCCCGTGCTGGGGGCACGGCGCACGAACCCACAGGCTACACCGCGACGTGCAGGCCGCGGCGCCGACGGCGGGAGGCACGCTTCCGGGCGCGCCGTGGGCTGCCGCCGCTCCAGCCAAGCCCTCGCTGGTAGGGACTGCGCCGTGTTGGCAGCAGATCCCCTTTGCACCAACTTGAGTGTAGTGACACTGCGCTTGCTCCCACTGCGCCTGCCACAGAGTGACCTGCACAGCCGCGTGCGCCGGAGGGTTTCGACCAAGCAGGACGAGCGTGACCTGCCGACGCTTGCCGACTTTGTAGCACAGCTGCCGATGCTTGTGGCGCAGCTGTATTCGCTCAACGCCGAGGGGCAGACAGAACACGGGTGCGGCGCTGGGCGCCGGCCCAGCTTCGCTGGACTCCATGCTGTCTCCACCCTCGCGATTTGCATCGTTGAGCCGCAAAATCCTGTCTCCTCTTTCCTGTCACAGGGCTATCAGCCTCGAGACACTGCTCGTTGAGGGCGGCGGCCGGCTGAGCATCGGGCCCCTGCCCAAGCAGCGCGACCCCAGGCATGCGTGCTGCTTGCGAGAAGCTTTGCACCGCAGCCTCTGCCGCCGCTGTGCGTGGGTGCTGCCACATGTTCTTGCCACCGCTGCTCCTTAGCACGTTCTGCTGCCTGCTGCAGGTCCTCCCACGTGGGTGCAGGCCCAGGCCCAGGGACCAATGGCCAGCTGCTGCACGCTGAGCCGAGCGACCTCTATGCGTTGGGCCTGGCGCTGGCAGAGCACGTCGTGCTGTCAGAGCTGGCACAGCCGCCGGCAGTGGGCACCAGCGCATCAGGGCAGGTGGGCAGGTAGTGTGCAGCTGCCGTGGCCAGCGCTGCGTGCTCTGGTCCAGCTGCCTGCGCTTCTGCGCAGCCCCACGCCCCTGACCAGCGTGATCCGCCAACCATGCATGCAGGTGGCGCCCGAGCAGCGTCGCGCTGCCATTATGCGTGCTCTGGTGCTGCTGCTCGAGGGCGGGCAAGAGGCGGGTGCTGAAGCGTGCGAGCTGCGGCCCGGGGGCGAGGGCGAGCTGGTGCGCCTGCTGGCAGGGGCAGTGGCGCTCTACCTCTCTCGTAGCAGGGCGGCCAGCCCAGGCCTGCAGCACCCGCTGCTGCAGCAGCAGCAGCACGCGGATGCGAGCCGTGACATCAGCTCGGCGTTTGTCGAGGCGGGGCAGCTGGTGGGCCTGCTGAGCAAGGCGGTTGCGGCCATCCAGGTGTGGGCTGCCTGCCGCTCTGCGTTCCGCCTGGCTCTCAACTGCCTACGTGAACCCATGTCCCATCTGGCGCGTGGCACTGACGCTTGTGCTGCGGTGTGCAGGCATGCACCGGACCGGCGGCGGAGGCGGTCGAGGCCGTTGTCGCCTTTCTGCAGCCCAGGGTACGGGCATACCTGCAGCAGCAGCAACAGCACGCACCTCTGCAGGCTCGGGTGCGCGTCCAGCGGCTGCGCCTGCCAAGGGCTGCGCTGGTGCTTGTGCGCCCTCTGACGCCCTGCCTGCCTGGCCCCCACGCGGCCCCCTGCCTCCCGATGCGCCCCCGGCCGCCTGTTGAGCTGTGGGGCTGGCTTTGCCTGACAGCTCATTGCTGCGTGGACCGCGCTGCAGGGCTTTGACGAGCGGCGGCTGGAGTGGGTGCTGCAGCGCATCCGTGGGTCGGACAGCATTGTGTGTCGCTGCCTGCGGGAGAAGGTGCGCTGCCCAATCACCTGCCGCTTGGCCATCCCATGCCTGCGTGACTTGCACCAGGCTGCTGTCCCAAGCTCACTGCCTGGGCCTGCTGCCCGTCTGCACCGACGCAGGCCGCCAGGGAGGCCGCCGAGCTGCGTGCCAAGAATGCGGCTGAGAAGTTGGCGGCCTGCCGTGCCGAGCTGACGGCAGTCCGGGGGGAGCTCACGCGCATGCGACAGGGCATGACCCTTGCGGCAGTGGAGCTGGCAGAGGGGGCGCCTCCTGTTTCCAGCCACGATGGCAGGGAGCAGCCGCAGGAGGCAGCAGATGGATTGGCTGTCCGCGGCGGCTCGGTCAGCGCTGGGCAGACCTGGCGAGCGCAGTCTGGTAGCGAGGCCGGAGCAGAGCAGCAGGATGATGGGTATGGTGTGGCGCCAGGGGACGACCACCTGGCAGGGCTGGCGGGCGTGGCGGCGTGGGAGCGGGCGGCAGCCCCCCTGCACCCTAAGCCAGAGCCGGCAGAGGAGCGGCAGCCAGAGCGGGCGCCCCGCCCGCCGTCGCGGCGCAAGCGCAAGCCCTCGGCCCCGCGGCATGCGCTGTCAGACGACTCGGAGCTGGCGGCGATCGTGCAGGAGGCCGACTCGGACGACAGCAGCGACGGTTTCATGCAGGGCTTTGTGCAGGGCTCGGGGGAGGGGGATGAGGAGGAGGAGGACTCGGACTACATGCCTTCCGGGGAGGAGGAGGATGTGCAGGTGAACTGGCTGGGCAGACGCTGCGCGCGAGGGGCCACGGACGCGGCATGCGCGAGGGGGGGGTGCGAGCAGACAGTGCCCGTCATGGCATGTGAGCTGCAGAGACGGTGGTGGCAGGGGCATCGACCATGGGCAGCCCCCTTCCCTGCTGCAGCTGCCGGGGCACTCGCACAAGGGCGGCGGCCGGCGCAAGCGGTCGCGTGTGCTGGTCGCGGCGCTCACCGCGGCGGGCGCCGCGCCAGAGGACCTGGCGGTCGGGACCGCCCCCAAGCGTGCGCGCATCGGGCCCAAGCTGGAGACGCTGCTGGACCAGGCCAAGCGCGCGCTGCACCACCGCCCCGCCGCGCTCAAGACGGCAGAGGGCGGGCTGAAGCTGGTGGATAAGCTGCTGCAGGCAAGCGTGTTGACTGGCAATGGGACGTCTGGAAAAAACAGTTTTTTCTGGCATGATATGGATGGGCGAGGCCGGCAGCTCAGGCGCCGCAGCGGCGTGCGAGTAGGGGGTGGGGACGGGCGAGGCCGGCAGCTCGGGCGATAAGTTCTGCTGGTGAACACGGGGGCCGTGACGTCAAAACAGTGGCCAGAAAATGGTGTGCAGCAGTCAGCACAGGGATGATTGTTACTTGGGGCATCACCAAGAGCAGCAACTCCCTGGCTGCCCGCCCGCCGCCTGCCTCATGCTACTGCCTGCCGCTCATGCCGCCTACCATCCCCTGCTGCAGGACGAGAGCATTGGGTGCGTGCTGCGGACGCCCAGGGCTGGCTGAACTGGCGCGGCCGGTGTCGTCCCAGCCACGCACAGAGAGGGGCCAACGGCCATGCCCACCCCTTCTCCACCTCCTCTCCTCATCCTCCGTGCTCTCTCCTGCCGTTGCCCCCTCCCCCCTGCGCAGTGCCTACTTTGCCGAGGAGCCGACCGATGAGGTGGCAGAGGGCTACAGCAGCATCGTTGCGCGCCCCATCGCGCTGCTGACGATCCAGCGCCGCCTCGCGGGCGGTGAGTACGCCTCCGACGCCGACCTGCTGGCGGACTTTGAGCTCATGTTTGCCAACTGCCACGCCTACAACCGCGACGCGGCGCTGGCTGGCTTTGCCGTCAGGTGGGCAGGCGGGCGGCAGGCCGGCTGCGGGACAGCAGCCGAGGCTGCTCAGTCTGGCGACGCCAGTTCCCCGCTCTCGCCAGTTCCGTGTGTCGAACACTGCCTGTGCTCCCCACGCATGCAGCGTCTACCTAGTGAACGAGGCAATCCCTGAGATGGAGAGGCTGCTTTTTAGCTACTGGCGCCGCTACCAGGTGGGGCAGCCGAGCGTGGCCACGCCTGGCGCGGCTCTGTGTGGTTCTGCTGTGCGCTGGCCACAGCTGCAGCGCGCGCGGCGTGCAGCCTCCTTGCCTGACACTGTGCTGCGCTGTCCTCCTGACGCGCCACAGATCGGGCCCAGCATCACGAGCATGCGTGTGAGCCGGCACGACAGCTTCGAGCCGGCAGACGCCATCAAGAAGGCGCGTCATGCTGCTGGGCAGAGTGGCGCTGGCGTGGCTGTGAAATTGTGTGTCCTGGGCAGAGTGCACCAGCGCTAACGCGCTCGTGCCCTGAACAGGGGTTGTAGCTGGCGCTGGCGCGTGCCTCCTCACAGGTGATGCTAGACCTAATTCCAAGCACCAAGGAGCTGATGGACGTGGTGATGGCAGTGCGGGAGCAGGGCCGCCTGGTAAGAGTTGGCACAATGGCGGGGTCCAGCGGGCGCATGTCCCACCAGCAGCATTATCTAACCTCGCCGGCGCCGGCCCCTGGCCTCCACCACAGGTGCCCAAGAACGGCCGCATGCTGGCGCCCACGCTGGCCGCCTTCCTGGAGGCCATCACAGCGGGCGACCCCACCAGCGGCTTCCCTGCGACTGGCAACCCTGTCATCCTGGCGTACCGCGTGCGCAACAGGGCGAGTGCCACTCATGCCAGGACGTCGTAGGGATGCCAGCTGCTGTGCGATGTGTGCATGCATATTTGCCTTTCCGTGCCTTGCCTTTGAGAGCCTTGCCTTGCCTTTGACAGCGCCCCTGCTGACACAGGCATTGGATTGCTGCCACGGCCGCGCGTGCAGGAGCAGACGCTGCAGGTGCTGCAGGACCTGTTTGTGTGGCTGCTGCCCACCAGCAGCCTCCCTCCTGCCACCAGCCCGGAGGAGGTGCGGGAGCGGCGGCGGCAGGTGCGTGCCGCCGTGTACACCGCAGCACCCATCGACCAGTCCTTTGATGTGGTGGTGAACCGACGCAGGCTACACGAGCTGGGTGAGTTGATCGAGGGAAGAGCGGGAAGGAAGGGATGCCCTAAGGGGGGAGGCCCCAAGCACCCCAGAGGCCCCAAGGGGGGAGGCCCCAAGGGGGGAGGCCCCAAGCAGGGATTGCCTCTTAACGCGCCTTGGTTCGCCTGCCGCTCGTGGCGCTGTTCCTTGTTGCTGACTGCCCTGCTCATGCTATGCAGGGCTCTTCCCGGAGGCCTGGGAGGTGCCGCTGGAGCTGCCCAAGGTGGCGGCTGCCAATGCAGCCGCGGCCAAGCAGCAAGCGGGGCAGCGCGTGCAGCAGCCCACGCCGGCCGCGGGCGCCGGCACCGGCGGGCAGCGGCAGCAGGCTGCGGCCAGGCAGGAGAGCCTAGCGTTGCTGCGCGCCCTGATTGCTGCCAAGGTCAAGCCCCCACCTCTCCCTCATCCTACTGGCGACCAGGACGAGGCGCGGCAAGCCCAGGCAGGCCAGTCGGGCTCTCCGCATAATGTGCTCTCGCCCATGAGTGTGCCCTCGCCCACCGACGGCTCTGGCCAGCAGCCCGCGCCGGGCAGCACGCCCGGCAGCGCTGGCGCCGTGGCGTCCGGCGGCAAGGAGCCGTGGAAGCTGCCCCGGGACGTGCGCCACGCCATCTACGACCACCTGGTCGGCGTGGTGGGCGAGGGCAGCACCCGCACCAGTGCCGCGCGCGCGGCGGTCCAGGACGTGTGCGCCCTCTTCCCGGTAGGCAGCGGCTCGGACGCGGAGGCGGTGGCCCGCATATACAAGCAGCAGCGAAAGAAGAGGCACAAGGAGGCGGCAGAGGCTGGCGCTGCGGGCGGCCCGGGGGCAGGCGCAGCAGACAACGCCGGGCTGCCAGAGGCAGCAGCGCCAGAGGTGGCGGCACCCGTGGAGCAGGCGGCGGTGGTCGATCCTGCAACAGCCGCTGAGCAGGTGGCGACGCCCGAGTCGGCTGCACCCGTCCAGCCAGCAGTGGAGGCGGCCGAGCCGGCAGTGCTCGTTGAGCACGCTGCTGTGCCCAAGCCAGGGGTGGCGTCTGACGTCCCGGCATCCGCCGAGGCGACGCCCGCGCCGCCGGCACCAACCGAGGCGCAGGCAGCCGCCGCAGAGGTCAAGATGGTGGCTGAGCACGCGGAGGTGGCAGCTGAGCACGCGGAGGTGGCAGCTGAGCACGCAGAGGTGGCAGCTGAGCACGCAGAGGTGACAGCGCTTGCGCTGCAGGCCGAACAGGCGCCAGCTCCCGTTGCCGCGGGCGCAGAGGGCGGCGAACGCGCGACGCTGGATTTCGAGGGAGGCGAGCCGATGCTGATAGATGAGGTAGGGGCAGCTGAGCCGGTGGCGGATGGGCTGGAGCTGGGGCAGCAGCGGGAGGAGCGGGCACGCGAGCCGGCGGCGGGCGAGTCGGAGGCGGGGCATGGCTGGGCAGAGTATCAGGGCCAGGAAATAAACTGATCATGAAACTGAACGTCCCATGCAATGGTGCTTGCTATCAGGCCAATGAGCCGTTGTATGCTGGATTGTGTGACGCTCTTCACTGCAGATCAGGGTGCACGTCAGGTGCCCTTGCCTGTCCTCTCGTCAGCGGTTCAGCGCCATGCCCAGCCCTGCTGCGGCCAGCAACTGCAGCAGGATGCGCATTTACAGTAAATAGCATGTGGCACGAGGATAAAATAGTTGAAAATAGTTAGCAGCTGCAAGGTCTGGGCGGCGGGGATGATGGGAGGGCGTGTTGCCTCCTGCACACCATGGGCTGACGTCAAGACCGCCGCTAGTTTGGCTTGAGCAACCTGTTGCCGGAGTTTCAGGAGCATGGGGCACATGTCAGCACTGCACTGTCGAGTGCAGGTTGAAAAAAGAGAAGGGTGCATGCATGTACGAAGCCAACGGATGGCGAATGCGGATGGGAGCCGCGCTGCCATCTTTTGCACTTCGGTTGCTAGCGGCGCAGCTAAATACAGTACGCGCAGAGCTGGGGCGGAGCCCAGCTAGCGTACTGGGAGTGTGTGCGCCGAGGCAAAGGCTAGCGGAGACGGCGGGGGAACGACAGGGTGGGCGGGCGGCGGCAGCGGGCGGCAGTGGCAGGCTAGCAATGGCGGGGGCAGCACTGTAAACCACATGCACAGCGCTGTCCTGCTTGCCTGGGAGCAAGGCAGCGAGCCGACTGGCCACCAGCCGCCATGCCTCTCAGCCGACTGCCGCAGCCTCACAGGGCATCAGGCAGCGTGATCCATCGCGCTCCGAATGCGTGCGATCGCGACACGGCCGTCAGGATGCATCACAAGGTGATGCAAGGGTGGGCAGCAATAATCGAGAGCTCGACAAGCGTCTCGATACTTCAATTGACATCGATCGCTGTCATTATACAACTGCAAACCCTTTGCCGCCACGAATGCTTCACGCCCTGCCCCTGGCATCGGTGATCTGCTCTCCTTTTCACCTCCTGCGCACCCCCGGACTTCACAGGCGCCCCTACGCCTTGTGCACAAGTCGGGGAGCCGGCGCAGCTCTCTGCCACCTTCCCCCCGCCGCCCCGCTCGGCTCCCGCCGACGTGCGATGGCGTCGTCGGCGCCACAGGATGAGCAGGCGATCGACCGCGACGCGTACAATGAGATGTGGGAGGACAAGTACTGGAAGGACGGGCTGCGGCCGGGCCAGGCGTTCGATGCCGCCGGCTCCAGCCCAGCGCTGGTGCACCTGCTCCGGGAGGGCGGGCTCTCCGTGGCTGGCGAGCGCGTGTTTGTGCCCGGCGCGGGCCGCGGCTACGATGTCGTCACGTTCGCTCAGGTCAGAGTTTGCTGCAACCCGCTCTGGGGCGGTGCATGGCGGCGTGTGCCCCCCCCCCCCCGCAGGACAACGACATCATCCTCTGCGACGGCCCCTGCAACCGCGCCTACCACGTCAAGGCGAGCGCCGGCGCCGGCTGGCGGCTGGGCCGGCGCGGTGGCAGCGGTTGTTTGCATGCCCTGCCGCGCGCGCCTCTGCCCAGCCCCCCGCCCGCCTCTGACCGCCCGCCCGACCGCCCGCCCGGCCCCCCTCTTGCCCCCGCGCCCCCGCCGCCCCTCGCGCGCGTCGCAGTGCCTGGTGCCCCCCGTCAACGCCGAGGAGCTGCCTGAGGACGAGGGCTGGCTCTGCCCCGCCTGCGACCGCAAGGTGCTGCGGGGGCGCTGGAGGGGGGGGAGAGCTGGGCTCGAGCGAACGTCGGGGGGGCCGCGTGGGGAGGTGTGAGGCGGGCGCGCGATTGCCTGCTGGACCCGACGTGTGCTGGGGGGGCGGGGCGGGGGCGGGGCCGCGCCTTGCCGCGCCTTGCCCACATCCGCGCGCGACGCTACTCCCCTGCGCCTGTGGCCCCCCCACCCCCCCACCCCCACCCCACCCTCCAGATCGACATGTGCTCGCTGATCAACGACGAGTTTGGCACGGGTGCGGCCGCAGCGCCCCGCGGCGCGGGATGCGCCGCGCGCCAGAGCAGCGGCCCGCCGCGCGCCGCGGGCGCGCCACTCCCGCCGCCGCCTCGCGTCCGCCGCACGTGCCCCCCCCCCCCCCCC
>PCFQ01000011.1:1217488-1241639 GCA_003063905.1 Chlorella sp. A99 | reverse complement strand
CCCCCCCCACCCCCCACCCCATTTCCCACATTTCATGGGCGGATCATGATCGCGAGCACGTTTATCGAAAAGGGAGCTCGAACCGGAACCAACTGCTGAGCCGATGGGTCTGAGGCGCAGGATCGCAGGAGTTGCGCCGTTGCTGCTCCTTCTGGCCACGAGCGGGCTGGCCGCAGATGCCGCGCCGCCGCCGCTGCCCGTCTGGCCGGCGCCGGCACGTGTCCGCGTGGACGAGCGCTCTCCGTTCGGCTTCTTCTCTCTGGCGCGCCCGCAGCTGACAGTGTCCGCGCCAAACGCGGCAGCAAAGTCCTACTTGACGAGGCTGGTGGACGCAGTGCTCATGCCGGCACTGGGCTGCCCGCCGCGCGAGCAGGGCAGCACGGGCGGCAGTGGGGCAACCGACCTGCGGCTCACCGTCGCAGACGGCAGCTGCACAAGCCCCGCCTGCTTCACTCACGAAACGGGCGAGAGCTACACGCTGGCTCTGTCCGGCGGCGCCGCGGGCTTGCGCCCCCGGATCGACGTCATGGCCCAGAGCGTCGCGGGCGCGGCGCGGGCGGCCGCCACGCTAGCGTCGCTGGCCGGTGCCGGCCGCTGCGCCATCTCCTCCCGGCCGCTGCGCATCGTGGACGTGCCGCGGTTTGGCCACCGTGGCCTGCTGCTGGACACCTCGCGCCACTACATGGCGCCTGCCGACATCAGGAAGAAAGTGCTCGACCCCATGTGGCGCGCCAAGCTCAACGTCCTCCACTGGCACATCGCCGACGCTCAGGCCCAGCCGCTGGTGCTGGCGGACAGTGGGCCGCTTGCGCAGCTGACGCTGCCCGAGGCGCGCGGGCGGGTCTACCGGCGCGCCGATGTCGTTGCGCTCGTCGACTATGCGTTTGCGCGAGGCATCCGCATCCTGCCCGAGTTTGACATGCCGGGTGAGTGATTGAATGTCGGAGGGGAGGAAGGGAGGGACAGAGGGAGGGAGATGCCTGGGGAGGGAGTCCTGGAGGTGGGCGCCACTGCGTCGTGCCGACGCCGGCCGCTCCGGCGCGCGCCTGGCACAGGGCACACCGCGGTGCTGGCCAAGGCGGTGCCCGAGCTGGTGTCCTGCTTCAACCACGTCCCCTGGGACGGCACGGGGGAGTGGGCCCTGGGCGGCATCATGTGCAACCAGCCGCCGTGTGGGCAGCTCCGGCCGAGCCCCAAGGGCACTGCGCTCGCGCGTAGCGTCATGGCCGCGGTCCGCTCCCTCTTTCCCAACTACCTCGTCAGCAGCGGCGCGGACGAGGTCAACTTCAACTGCTGGGCGGGAGAGGTCGTGCAGAAGAACGACTCCAGGCGCGCCGGTGGGCGGGGGTGCGCACGCTGCTGTCTGTGGCGGCGCGCCCCGCGGCGGCCACCCGAGTGCTGCCCGCTGCGCGCTGTTGCCGGCAGCGGGGGCGTGCTCTGACCGCCTCCCTGCCGCCCCTGCCCTCTCCATACAACCTCTCCACAAAGCAGGTACCCCGCCTTCTACAAACACTGGCGTGGCCAGCTTGCCGCCTTTCAGGCCGCGGTCCTCGGCGACACGCTCAAGGACAGGCGAAGCAAGGGAGAGGCCCCCCGCCGCCCGGCGGTCTGGGACGAGAGCTTTTCAGACCTGGGCTTCGCCGGGACGCCGGCGCTGCCCCGCGGCACGGTTCTCTTCACCTGGGCCGCCTGGCAGCGCGCGCCCGAGATGACGGCGGCCGGGTGGGGTGGGTGGGCGGCAATCTGCATGCCCGCCGCCAGCTGTCGAGCTGGCTGCCGGGGTGGCGGGCTGGCGCGCGAGTTTGACCCTTCATGCTGCATCGCCCAACGCAATCCCCTCTCCTTCAGGTATGACATCGTCTACACTCCATACCGCAGCTTCTACCTAGGTGCGCGCCGCCAGGGAGACCACACCGAGACCACACCCCCCGGGAAGGGCTGACCGCGGTGGTGGGGCGGGGAACAGCGCCGGGAGCCGTGGCGCAACGCTTGAGCTCAGCTTCGGGCCCACTGTTGTGCCTCACTGAGCCCACACCCGAGCAGACTGCGGGATGGGCACCGCGCATGACTCGACCTGGTGCGATCCACTGAACAACTGGACCGCCATCTACCAGCAGGACATATTCCAATACTTCAAAACAACTGGCAACCGCTCGCGCGTGCTAGGAGGTGGGCGGCTGTTTGGCGCCTTGCCTGCCTGGGTCGCCACTGTGCGAAGTGGCGGCGCTGCGCCGTTGGTGCAACGCCCTCGTCCTCACAACTGCAGCCGAGACGGCGCTGTGGACGGAGCACGTGCCGCCTGAGATCGCAGACTATGCCCTGTGGCCACGCGCTGCCGCGCTGGCCGAGCGACTGTGGAGCCCACACGCCGCGCCGCTGCCCGACGCCGCGCGGCGCCTGCAGCGGTTTGTGGACCAGCTCAGGGCGGCAGGCCTGCGCCCCTCGCCGCTGGGCTGGAGCGGACGCAACATGCGGTGAGGGCTGGGAGGGGCCTCTGCGACGCGCGCTGCAGCTCCTGCCCTGCCCCGCTGATGGCCCAGCCTTCAACCAACAACAAGTCCTCGTCCTCTCCCTCTCTAGTTTGTGGATCATGCCTGCCTGGTGTGATGCCAACATTGGCAAGGCCTTGGACCACGCCGGCGTCGACTACTGCGCAAGCGCCGCCACATACCAGAACGTAACCCTCACCTTTGAGCGCTTGCTGATCAACCCCGACAAGGGCTGAGCGCTCCACCGCCCTGCATAATCGACTTACTTACTGGTACTGCTGGCGGCGCGCTGGTGGCTTGCAACTCAAGAGCTTGTAGTGAAACTCACAGACGCCCTTGATCCTCAAGGCAGGTGGCACCGCTGGGCTCCGCCGGCCGGGCACTCTGCCCACCCCACTTCAAACTCCGAAGCTCAATTCGCACTATCCGCTCGCATCCGACACTGCCGCGCGGGTCTCGAAGCGCAGTGCCAGACCCGCTCCAACCAGGATTGCCAGCTTCCAGTCCGAACCGGGCGTGCAGGGCGAGCCACTGGTCGTGAGTGCATCGCTGCCAGTGCCGAGAGATGGGTTTCTGCTGCTGTTGCTGGCTGCCAGCGCCGCCCGCCGTGAAGGGCGCGCTTCCCCGCCATGCGCAGGAGCCGCAATGCGGCTGCCAGCCGCCGTCGAGTCAGTGCTGGCGCTGCCGGCCTGCGTGTACGGCGTGAGCACGCTGTTCTGGTGCTTCCAGGGCGCATCCCTGACCGGACGCATCAAGTGGTGGCGACTGTGGGGGCCGCGCAACGACGTCGAGGGAGTGTGAGCGACGGCCCGTGATGGACGGGACTCCGGGAGGCAGAGTGGAGGATGTCCGGGCGTTGGTCACCTGCTGTGGACGGCAGCCGGCTGGGGACGACGCCAACTGGCCACGCTCCCCCGCCCCTGCGTGCAGGCTGAGCTTCCTCAAGGCCGCGTTTGGCTACAAGGTTCTCAGGCTGGGCCCCCATGAGCCGCACACCGGCAAATGCGTCTTCCTGGTGAGGGGCAGCGAGAGCAGCCTGGGAGCCTGCAAGTCGCAGAGCGGAGGCTCTGCTGCCCACCAGGGGAGGGCGGGGGCAGGTGACCGTGCGCAGCGTGCCAAAGAACAGCTGCCGCAAGAGGGCCAACCCCCGGCGCTTCCGCAGGTGAACCACCGCAGCTGGAGCGACTTTTTTGTCGACATGTGAGCACTTTGTTTCATGACACGTGCTCCCACCTGCACCAAGCACACGCAACAACCTGGTTGCAGCACCACAGCGCACACTGCACTCCCCGCGCGCGCCCTGTGCAGGTATGTCCTCGGTGCGCGGGCGGTGCCGCTGAGCCGCCGGATGGTCGGCATCGCCTTCCCCGCCTTCACTTCCTCGCTGGTGGCTGTCAAGTCCATCCTGCTGTTCAACCGCCAGGCCGTCAGGGACACAGAGGTGAGCAGAGGGCAGCAAGGCAGCGCAACAGGACAAAGGAAGAGCATCCACCCCTTTGTTTTGCCAATGTTATAAGGAGCAGTGTTAATTCAGTGTGTTTCCCTGCAAACAGGCCTTCAATCGCTGGTTGGATCATGAGCTGGCACATGGCCCACAGAACTCGTTGCTGGTGGGCAGAAGGGCATTCGGCGGGAGCGCTCCCTGCGGGGGCCGGGCCGCATGTCTTGGCGCCGCTTTTGGTTCCTGGCAGTGCCTGATCTCTGCTGGCCATAGTGTCTGCATCTCCCACGCGGCCCCCCAGCCCCGGCCTAACCCTCGGCTCCTCCCATCCTTCAACAGGTGTACCCCGAGGGCAAGCGCAGCCTCCGGTCGACCTCGCTGCCCCTCAAGCGTGGCATGCTGCGCTACGCCTTCTCCCGCCGCCTGCCGGTGCAGGCGAGATGCTGCAACGCGGCCTGCGGCGGCTGCGCTGTCGACGCTCGCCTGTGGTGGCGTCCGATCCGTCTCGCCGCATTCTCTTGGCTGTGTTGCTTGGTCAGCCAGATGCTCGCCTTGCCCAGGTGGTTATTACGGCACACAAAGAGGAAGTGCTGAGCGAGCGCGCGCGCAGCGTGCACTTTGGCCGCACGCTCGTCACCGGATGTTCGGGTGCGCGGCGGCGGCAGGGCGGGCGCGCGAGGCTGGACCTGTGCAGCACAGCTGCGGTGCCTGCTCGTGGGCGGGCGGAGTTCACTGTATGGCAAATTTGTGCTCATCATCGTCGTTATTGCGTGCTCCCGCGTCTGTGCCTGCTGCAGAGGTGCTTGAGAGCTCGTCGTTTGAGGATTTCGACGCCTTCATGGACGCGGTGCAGAGACTGTGGGACGAGACGTGGGAGCGCACGCACGCAGCGCCGCGGAAAGGCGCGTACGCCACGCCTCTCGGGCGGGGTGCGCGCGAGCACCGCCGGCTGTCTCGCTGCTGTCGCGTGCAAAGCGTGGGGTGCCGCCGCTCCCCCACCTCCTCATGGCCTCCTCTCCTCAACGCCACTGCAGGGCTGCCCGAGCTCGTGCCGAGCTTCCCGGCCATGCATTACTCGTTTGCCACGCTGGCAAAGGAGAGTGCTGCACTGCTGGGCTGGCTGGCCGTCCTCGCAGCAGGGCTGCGCATCAACTGCAAGGGCCTGGCAGCTCTGGCAGCCGCTGTGCCGCCGGCGGGCCGGGTGGCGGTGGCGGGACTGGCGCTGTACGCCGCGGCCTCACTGGCAGCAGCAGCCTGGCTGCCGCCGCGGGCGCGCAGGGGCCGGGGAAGTGGCGGCAGCGGCGCGGCGGCCGAGCACGAGTGAGCAACTGTGCAGCTCACACGTGACTGAGTCTGGCCTTATGTCTTACCCTATGTTTCGATTTGATATCAACACTGGGAACTCTTGTTGTAACTGCTCTACACACTTGCCAGGCCTTTGGACGCCGAACTTCGAAAGGTGGCCGTCTCCATTGCCTGCATGCATTTGGCCTCCCCAAGCTTCCAATCCAGAAACTGTGCTTCGCAGCGACAGCAGCATCACAGCGAAGGAACATGGTCTCGACTCGCTCGCGACGCAGCGGTGGCGCCCCCCGGTCGACCGGTCGCACATCGCAGGGCGAAAGTGAGGGTGGAGCAAGCGTGCCGATTGTCGACCACGCCGCCTTTCTCGCCCAGCTGGCCGCCAGGCTCGCGCAACAGGGCAAGCGCTCATGGAAGGTAGGTGGTGTGCAGCCGAACGCAATCAGAGCACGTCCGATGCCATACTTGCAGCCGCCTCTCGCCTGCCGCCCGCCCACATGCTCGTCCTTTGCCGCCTGCCCACACACTCGTCCTTTGCCGCCCGTCCGCAGGTGCCGCAGGTGGCGGCTGCCCTGCAGAAAGCGCTGGACATCTTGCCTGCCGGCCATGCACTGCGTGCTCATCTGGAGCAGAACCTAGAGGAGGCGGCAGCCACGCTGTTGGAGCAGCTGCAGCAGACCGGCGGCAAGGAGCAGCGGGAGGCGCAGCAGCACGAGGTGGGGCAGAAGCCCGCCAAGCGCGTGAAGAAGGCTGCCAAGGCGCCTGCCCCTCCCGCAGCCCCTGCGCCCGTCCCTAGCGGCACGCTGCTGGATGCCGGCCTGGACGAGGAGGCAACGGCCGTCGCATCAGCAGCACGCCTGGACGCGCCGCGTGCGTTGCCGCTGCTAATGGCCAGGCAGTCACCGCCGGCGCAGCTGCTGTCCTGGCTGCTGGAGCAGGTGCGTGCGGCGCAGCAGGCGGCCAGCGCCAGTGAGGCCCAGACGCTGCTGACCGTGGCGGCAGTCGCCACGTCGCTGTGTGCCAGCCTGGCAGGGCTGGCGACAACGACTGCAGAGGCGGTGGCTTTGTATGAGCCTGCAGTGGGGCAGCTGAACGAGGCGGCGGTGTTGCTGCGGCTGGATGGAGGCAGCGCAGGCGGCACCCCGGGCGTGGCAGCCGGCAGTGCAGCGGGGGAGTGCGATGCAGATGTGCAGCAGCTGGCAGCGCTGGCTGCTCGACTCGTGACGGCCCTGCATCTGGAGCTGGGTCGGCGGCGCCAGCCTGGCGCCGCGCTGTGGCAGAGATGGCAGACAGCCTCAGCAGGCGTGGCCAGCACTGCTGCCGCCCGCGCAAACGAAACGTGTGCGGCGTTGGTGTCCCTGCGCCTGCGACTGAACAGCCGCACAGCCGTGGCGCTGGGGGGCGCACCGGCGCGGCGGCAGCGCGATGCCCTCGCCGCGCAGGCGGCGCACGACATGCGGCAGCTGGCGCCTTACGCCGCTGCCGGCCAGCTGGCGCGCTTTGCAGCAGCCGCGCCTGAGGAGGAGTTGCCAAGCGACCGCTCCATCTTGCCTCTCTACGCAGCGCTGGCGGCGCAGGGTGCGTTTGCTTGTGGGTGGAGGGACCTTGCCGCCGCAGAGAGCCCTGGCCCCGAGCAGTACCTCCCGCGCCTGCTGGCGGCACGCAAGGCGGCCGCGGCTGCGCAGGCGCTGTGCGAGCCCGGCGAGGCCGCCTCGATCCTGGCAGCCGCAGAGCGCATGCCAGCCCCGGCGGCCGTCGTCGACTGGCTGCGCGACCAGCCCCCCAGCACGGTGGCGACCGTGGCGCTGGCGGCGGTGCAGCGCGGGCCCGCCGCGCTCAGCGCGCACCTCCTCCGCGAGTGCCCGCTGGCCTCGCTGGCGGCGCTGACGGCGGCCGCCTCCAGCAGCGCCGCCAGCGCGGGGGCCGGGGAGGAGGCAGAGGCGGCGGGCGGCGGCGTCCGGCCCGACGACGAGCTGCTGTTCTTTGACGACAAGGAGGGAGATGCGACCATGTTTGGGCGCAACGCGTGGGGAGAGGATGCCAGCGAGGGCGAGGAGGACCTGAGCGGCCTGGGCAGCTCGGAGGGCGAGGGGGACGAGGGCGGGAGTGGTGCAGCGGCACAGGAGGGCGAGGGAGGCGAGAGATCGGAAGAAGAGGAGGATTGAGAGGCGAGTGTGCAATGTAACTCGAGTAGCCAGGCTAAGCACGTGGACGGACAGCATGGGGCGTCGATCCCGGGCGCACGCACCATGGCCCTATTGTTACCAGTCGGCGCGACTTGCAGGCTAGAGGCGGCGTCACTGAGCTGTGAGTGATGATGGGTTTGAGCTAGACGACTGAAACAGTGCTTGCAGTGCGCATCGCTGCGCAGCGGCGGGCGGAGGTGGCGGGCGGACCGCGGCGGGCAGGCGGCAGAGGGGGTTGCCGCACTGATGCACCTGAAAATCGGCGTAAGAGTTCTTCTGGAAGTGTAAGCAAGAGCAGGAGGTCCACCAAGAGAGATGGGCAGGAAGAGAAGTGCAATCGCGGGTGCCCCGGCAAGATAGGTGCCCCAGCGGCTGTCGCCCGCCGCCGCCCCGTGAACTTCAGGTGCTGCTTTGCGCGTTTTCTTGGTACCGTGAACATTAGGTGCGTAAATACGATATTTAGGTGCGGTCTCTCACTTCTCAGTCCATCGCCGTGATCGCCATGCGCGCTCGGACTGCCGTCTCGCTGCTGCTTGTGGCGTGTGCAGCGGCGCCTGCTGCAGCCTGGTTCTGGTCCAAGGAGAAGGCACCAGCTCCCGCCGAGGCCCTCGCAAAAGTGGAGCCAGTCCCTGCGCCGGCGCCTACCACACCGGAGCCTGTGGCCGAGGAAGCCACGGTGGTGATCGAGGAGGAGACGCCCACCGAGGCCCCGCCGGCTCCAGAGAAGCCTCCTCACTTCTGGTGAGTGCCAAGAATGCGCGGGGGCCGAGATCTAGCGCGGGGACTGAGATCAGGCGGCGGGGGCATGGGCGGGCACCGGCGTGGCGGTTGGCGGCTGGCCGACTGTTTTTCAAACTGACCAGACTGGAGCTGCAGTGTGCTTTTCCATCTGCACGCCAGCATTGTACGCCGGCATTGTACTTCCTGACATGTTTCGCTAGTGCACCGAGGCAACTGGGCAGCCCTCTGTGCTGCGCACTTACCGCCCACGTGGCTCCAACTCCCGCCCCTCCTTCCTTTGATGTATGCTCCCTGCCTCCAGGTACAACGATGTGAGTGGTCTGTGGATGTGGCATGACCCAAAGTACAAATGGACCAACCCTGAGGGCCGGATCTACTATTGGTGAGAGTGGAGGGATTGCGCTTGGGCTGGTGGACGCTGGGCGGTTGGGCGCAGCGCCCAGCGCCCAGGGCGCACAGCGTTGGCCGTCCAGGGCCTCCAGCGCCCAGGGCGCACAGCGCGAGGACCTGGCGCTGCGTGGCTGGCTATGGCCTTGCCCCTTGCCCTGGTCGTGGGCGTGCGGGTGGGGCTGCCACCGCGCCGCAGCGGCCCGCTGGCCCGGCCACCCGAGTGCGCCCCTCGTGCCTCCCCTCCACAGGGACCCGGACACGCGCACCACGTCGTGGGACAAGCCCAATTCGCTGCAGTGGCGGGTGGTGGAGGAGGAGGAGGAGAAGGTGTATGTGAATGATGCCACGGGCGCTAAGCAGGAGGCGACGCCCGAGATGTGAGCGGGGAGGGGTGCTACATTGCAGGGTGGCGCGTGTGGAGCTAGCGGCCTGGCTGGCGGGGGCGCCGCCTGGCTGTCCCGACGTGCGCCGGCGCGCGGCGCCTCGCTCCCCCCGTGCGCAGGCTTGCCTGGCGGCGGGTGCCATCCAGCGAGCCGACGCCCTCGATTCCCGAGGGCCTGGAAGGCGCCAAGAAGGAGGAGCTTTAGGGGGATTTATGCAGCGCCACAATCAGTGGCTGTAGGCAGTGCTGCAAGCATGAGTCACCAGTGTCCCTGCACCTCTCTCTGTCTCTGTGACGTCGCCCTGCCCTAGTGCCCGCATGACAGCCTGGGAGAGCCATCGCCCAAGTCTCAGTCGTGGGAGGCATTACAGGTTCTGGGCTGCCTGAGGGCACTGTGTGGGAGGGGCGGCATGTCTCTGGGAGGGGGAGGGGAGTGCCTCGGAATACGGGAGCATAAACAAACAAGTGGTGGGGCAGGAGGGGGGTATCGGGGGCATTGGTTTGGAGCATTTGCGCCGCCCAGAGGCAGACAAGGCTACGGGGTGCCACATTAGATGTGACCCCTCTGTGGATGGGGGGATAAAATGGGGTCGATTGGACAAAGGATTCAGACAAAAGGAAAAGGGGTATCTTGGGATACTGTACACAGGGCACAGGCAGGTTTGGGGTACGGTACAGGCGGAGGGCGGGCGGGGCAAAGGCGCCCGGGGGGAGGTCAAGGAATTTCGCAGGCGCGGGTGGGGGAGGCCTCGAACAAACCCGGCCGGCGCTGGCATTCAGCACGCTACATACAGGCAGGGAAGCAAAGGGAGGGGGGAGAAGGGAGAGGCTGCGGGGTACAGTCAGTTTTGATATCGATCGCTGTGGAGCTGGCTGGCTGAGTCTGCCTCGCTGGCTGGGCGGCAGCGCCGTTGCACTGCTGCGCCGCAGCCGTTGGTGGAGCCCAGTGTGTCTTGGACGCCCGGGCGAGGTGGATAGCACAGGGATGGTACATACAGGCCCCAAATGGCGGGGCGGGGGCGTGGCGGCCGCGTTGGACAAGGCGCGCCTGCGCCCAGTATTAGAGTGCGGGCGGCACCGCTGTGGCCGGGCGCGGCACGCCCGGCTGCTGCTGCTGCTGCTGCTGCTGCAGATGCCGCAGGGCGTGCTGGCGCAGGAAGCTTAGCAGCGCAGGGGCAGGAGCTGTGCCGCTCGGTGGCTGCGTCTGCAGCGGCGGCGCGCCTGCGGAGCGCGGGAGGCGCGCAGCTTGGGTCAGTCACGACTCGCTGCTGGCATGTCCAGCGTACGCGCAGAGCCAAGCAATCAGCGCACCTGGCAGCACGATCGAAGCGCGATGCACTTTGGGCGGCATGGAGGCGCCCCGTGCGGCGTTCAGCTGCAGGGGCGGAACGCTCTGCGCCTGGCTGGCCGCAGAGGTCTCGCTGGAGGCGCTCAGGCTGCTGGGCTGCTGCGCCGGCCCCGCCGCAGGCAGTGGGCGCGGGGCCGCCGCGGCGCTCGCCACGGCGCTACGCAGCAGCGCGAGCGGGTCCACGGCCGGCGGCCGCTTGGGGTGCTGAGCCACCACCGTCGGAGCCGCCTGTCGGGCCTGCTGCGCGGCCGCAAGGAACTCGCGCATGGCGACCGCGGTGGCCGGCGCTGAGGCCGCTGCCGCCGCCGGGCCCGCAAGCAGGGCGCCGCCCTGCGGGAAGGGCTGCGGCCGCGGCGCGGCAGGCAGCGCCTGCGCTGCCGGCGCCTGCGCCAGGGGCGCCGCCTCGCGCATCGCCACGTCGCGCGGCTGCTGCGCCGGCGCCAGCTCGCCCTCACTCTCCACTGCCGTGCGCTCCTCCTCAGCCTCGCTCTCGCTGGCGGTGTGCAGCTCGTGGGGCGCCAGGGGCAGCGCACCCGCCGCCGCCTTGGGCGGGCGCGGCGCGCGCGGTTTGCAGGGCGCGCGGACGCGCTGCCGGCCGGGCTGGGCGCCCGGACCCTGGTACTGCTTGAAGCGCGAAGTGCCTGCAAAGGGCAGGGGCAAGGAGACCGGCAGGGGCACAGAGGACGGGACAGATGAGGCGCGCTCGGGCGGCGGCCGGTGCGCGCGCCGCCTCCCCTCCTCGCCGCCCTCCCAGTGGCCCCCGCCCCACTCCCTGCCGCCTCCCCTCCTCGCCCCCCTCTCCCTGCAGCACACTCACCCAGCGGGCGGTGCACGCCGTGGGTCTTGTAGTAGATGCCGCAGGCGTTGCACATCATGAGCTGGGTCTCGCGGTCCTTGCGCCACAGCGGCGTGTTGGTGGTGCCGCAGTTGGCGCAGACGACGCCGGGGCGGCCGGCGGGGGGCGGCGCGCCGCCGCCGCCGCCGCCGTGCGGCGGCCGCGGCCGGGGCGCGGGCCGCGCGTGGCGCGGCGACGGGCCGGCGTCAGCGTACACGCGCACCGTGCCCAGCGGCTGCCCGGTGAGCGGGTCGGTGATGCGCGCGCGCTTGAGGCTCTTCAGCCCCTCCACCGCGCCCTCAAAGTCCGCCGGGATCGCGCCCTGGACCAGCCGATTGATGAGGTCCACCCGCTGGCGCTCCGCCACCGCCTCGTCCGCCACCGCCACGTGGCTCATGTCGCTGCCTGCGCGGGGGTGGGGCAGAGGGAGCGGGAGCGGCCAGCGTGGAGCGTCAGGACGAGGGTAGAGGGAGGCGGAGGCGGAGGGCGCGCACGCGGCGCACAGCGCGCGGCGCGCGGCGCGGCGCATGAAGCGCCCCGGCCCCCGCCGCTCGCGCCGCCCACCTCCGTCGCTATCTTCGGGCGCGGGCGCCGCCGCGCTGCCGGCACCGCCCTCCTCGCCCTCCTCCTCTGGCTCCTGCACAAACGCGTCCCCATAGTCGCGTGTGCGGCGCTGGCGCAGGCTGCGGCGGCGCTCGTGGTCGTCGTCGCTCTGCTCGCTCAAGTCAGACTCGCCCGCGGCCGCCTGGCGGCGCGCGGCGAGCGCCGCGGGGTGCTCCCCGCCCGCGAGCGGGCCGTCGGGCAGCAGGACCGCAGCGGCGGGGAGGAACTCCTCGCCGCCGCCGGCGAGCACGTGCGCGTGGGGCGCCGGCGCCGCGGGCGCGTGGTGGTGCACGCGCGGCGGTAGCGCGACCAGCTCCACCGGCCGGTGGCGGCCGTGGTGCTTATAGTAGATGCCGCAGGCGTTGCACATCAGCATGTTGGCCTGGCGGTCCTTGCGCCACAGCGGCGTGGAGGTGGTGCCGCAGTTTTCGCAGACCTTAGAGCCCGGCGCAGCCTTGCGGCCGTGGCCGGGCGCGGGCCGCGGCGGCGGCGTGGCCCCGCCGGCCGCGCCGCCGGGCGGGCGCGTGGCCAGCGCGGCGGCGCGGCGCGCCGCCGCGCGCGCCGCCTCGGCCGCCAGCTGCGCCGCGCTGGGCAGGAGGTCGGGGTGCACGTGTAGGTGCTGGAGCACGCCCTCGATGCCCTCGATGCCCGGCGGATGCCCCTCGCTGGTGGAGGGCGCGCCGGGGGGGTAGAAGACGGCGCCCCTGCGCGAGGCGGTGGAAGCGGTCCACCCCGCAACCTGGAGCTGTGGCCAGACGTCGTCCCAGAACACGTTTTTGAGCGGCAGGCTCGTGGCCAGCAGGCTGTCCACCTTGCGCGGCGAGAGGAGGAAGCCGGCGTCGGCGGGGGGTCCGCCGTAGGCGGAGAGGTCCACCGCGCGCACGACCGCGTCGCGCCCCGCCACCGCCACCAGCCCGTCCACAAACGCCTCCAGCCCCAGCCGCCCGCCCGTGAAGTCCTCCGCCAGCTCCTTCACGCGCGCCTCGTCCGCCTTGCCCAGCCGCGCGGCTGCGGGGGGCGGGGGAGGCAGGGGGGGCGGGGGCGCAGCGACGGGTTGGCGGCAAGTCTGGCGCGCGGGCAAACGGCGGCTGGCTAGGTTGGCTCCAGCTGGGCCGCCGCAGCGCTAGGTCGCCGGGCGTTTCTGGGGGGCCGGCCGGCCGGGATACCCCTCCCGAGGCGCCGGCGCCACGTGCGCGGGCGCCGTAACTGCCGCCACACGTGCGCGCGCCACAAGCCCCCCACCCACCCCCACCCCCACCCCCCACCCCCCTCCCCAGCTGCACACCTCCCTTCTCCAGCATCCCAACAAACTTAATTGAGGCAACGCGCGTGCGTGGCGCTCACCAACCACAATTCGTGCAATCCTGTCCCACAGCTTGCGGCCTGAGAGCAGCTGCTCTCCGCGCGCTCCCCACTTTGAGATGGCCTCCAGGATGCGCTGGCCGGCCTGGGATCCCTTGAAGATGTGCTCGTAGTACGCCTCGCACTCTGGCGCCTGCGGGCGGGCGGTTGCCGCGGCGAGGGTCAGGCGCTGGCCACCCCCGCTTGCGATCGTGGCTTGTGCGGGGCTGACTCGCCGAGAGGGGGTCTTCCGGGGCAGTGCGGAGCCACAGGGGCGCTGCAGGGCTGACTCCCTTTTTCGGAATTTTACCCACCGTTCGATGCGTCAGGCGCGCCACCGCCTCGAAGTCTGTGCCGTACAGGGCCACCGCGAGCGCGAACGCCGACTCATCGTCCTGTGCCCATAGTTCGCCTGTACCCACCCCGTCGCTGGGAGGCGTCGCCAGCGTGCCCATCGGACGCGCAGCGGGGCGATAAAGCGATCGGGAGACTTTGGGAGGCGTTACGACAGCCGCGCTTTCCGCTGTGCTGTCGGAGGTTCAGAAGCAGAAGAAGAGACAAACTCCCAACGAGAAAAGATGGCGCAGACAATGATGTGAACGGGCGCCAACCAATGATGTCAACAAGTTCTTTCTCAATTCCCCTCTGCAGATTCAATTGGATATGCCAACGGCTCCCACACGCCAACCGAGATGCCTGTGGTGCCGCTGGTGATGGAGCGATCCTCAATATGGCGGGTGTTTGTTGCGAGCCTCCCGCCCTCCCGGAGGGCAGAGATCGACCTCATTCGATCGCAGGAACACGATGCAGAGAACAACGCGTTGGCGGAGCTGATCAGCGGCGGAGCGGGGCGCCGGGGCGGCCGCGACGACGACAGACACGCCGAGCCAATGAGCAACGAGGAGGAGCAGGACGATCAGCCGAGCGGCGGCGGCGGTGGGGGCAGCACAGAGAAGAGCTGGGAGCGAGGAGGAGGAGGGCGAAGGGGGGGGGAGGGGGGCCAGGTGCACCGAGCGCACGCGGGCACCGCACGCCCGCCTTGCACACAACACGCCGACACACAACCTCCTGCTCAAGTTTTGCACCAGGGGGGGGGGGGGGGGGGGGGGGGGGGGGGGGGCGGAGGGCTGGACGACGGCAGCGCGGTCGCCGCGCTGGGGCCCCCGCCACCCGCCGCCAGCGGCCCCCTCCCCCGCTGCCGGCGAACAACACGGCGACGCATGGCTGCTCCCCCGCCCGTGCCTCGCTGCCCGCTCCGCGCTGGTACCCGCCCCGCGCACCAGCGCACCTGGCGCGGCGCCTCGTGATCGCCCCGCACTGCCTGCAGCTTCAGCTGCTCCTCCTGCCCCTCCTGTAGCAGGGCTACCCAAAAGGGGCATCCTTCCATGGGATGCTTGCCTCGGGCTTTCCTGCCCTGCACACAGCAGGCCCCGCCACACCTCCTCCTCCGGCGCCAACTCCGTCAGCCGCTGCGCGCCCTGGTCGCCGCCGCCGCCGCCGGGCGGGGCTGGCTGGTCCGTCTGAGCGAGGGCCGGGGATGGGCGGGCGGCGAGGGTGGGCAGGGTCGCATGGCCCCCGCCTGGCGCCGAGGCGCTCGGAAGCAGCGCCGCTCGGGCCCATCCAACTGCACGGGGGCAGCCGGATGGGCCCTGCCATGCTCACCTGGCGAGAGCGGCAGGTGCGGTTTTCAGAGCAGGCCGCGCCGCAGCAAACGTGTTACAATAGGGGCGCGCACCAGCCCGCCGGTGGTGGCCTGGGGCAAATGGGGCCAGGTAGGGCAGCAGGTTGGGCACCAGCGTCCTCGGCCTCAGACTCTCCTTGCAGCCAGGGACACAGAGGGGCACATGCGCTCAATTCTCCTCTGCACATTCAATTGGATATACCAGCGGCTCCCACACGCTCTTACTCATGCACCTGAGCACCTGGGGAGGGCCTGGGGCGGCAGGGAGCTCGTTCGCTGAGGGCTCCACCCCCTCGGCTTGTGCAAGCAGCCCATTTCTGCTCCACTCATCCATCTTTGCGCTCTGGTGTTACACCCACGCATTTGAACCTCATTCGATCGCAGGAACACGATGCGGAGATCGTCTGGGAGTGCGTTTGTCTGCCGATACCAGGCATATTACGCCGGTGCCTGCCAGATCTAGCCACCTCGCCGCGCGGTGGCGCCAGCTGTGCCCTGTGCCCTGAAATGCCGCGAGGTCCCCAGCAGCGCCTGCATCTGCAAAGCAGCGCAGGAAGGGCTGCCAGAGGGCGTGTCCGGCCCGCCGCCACTCCCGCCGCGCCCCACTGGAGTGCACCCGCCCCACCAGGTAACTCCCGTGGGCAGTGCGAGCTGCCGAGTACGCGTTCAAGATAGAGCTGCTCTGTAAGACGTCAGCAGGAGAGAGCAAAACACGAATTTAAGTGCAGAGGGAGCTGCAGAGCTGGTCACGGGTGGGCGCGGGCCAGGGATACCGGGCGGTCCGGGGCGCCGCTGTCCCGCGTGGCCCATCCGCGCGCGCGAGGGCTCCTGCCAGCGCGCCCGGCCCGTCTCACGCCAAGTCCTGGGTCACGATGGCCCACCGGCTCAGCGGCACCACCTCCGCTTCCTCCTGACCCTGCCGCGCCAGGTCCAGCAGCAGCAGCAGCCGCTTCACGGGCACAGTGTCCTCCAGCTCGGCAACCGCGGTGTCCAGGTCGGGCGGCGCAAACGCATCCATCTGCGGCCACCATGGGGTGGCAGAGCGCAGGCGCGCGGCGAATGTGGCATGCATTCATGCGGCGCGGCGGCTCGCTCGCGCGTCGCACGACAGTGGCGCGTGCGAGCGGCGCAGGCTTGCCCCCTTGCCCCCGCGCCTGCTGCAGCACGCTCTTGATCTCCGGCCGGCTGAGCCGCGCCACGGGCAGCACGACGTTGAACGTCTGTGGGTGGGGATGGGGTGATCACAGCCATGGGCTGGGCATGAGAAGGCCAGGCGCGGTGCGGCAGGCGGCGACGGAGCGTGGCCCGCCAGACAACTCGAGGTTGCGCACGCGGGCACTCGCACGCGGGCACGGCTCCACCATGAATCCTCACCACGTGGCGGGCGGGCCGGTCCCTCCCCCCCACCTGCGCGACGTCCATCTCCTGCATGACGATGCCGAGGCTGGTGGTTCCCATCACAAACAGCTTGCGCCCCGGCGGCGGCAGCTTCTTCAGCAGCACGAGCAGCGTCTGGGGCAGCGGCGCACGGGGGCAGGGGTCGGCGCACGTGCGAGGCAAGCTGGGCGAGCAGTGGGAGGCAAGGCCACATGCAGCGCTCAAGCTGCACGCACCCCCGGCGCACGCCCAGCGGCTGTGCGCACCTGCAGCACAGCGTTTGAGAAGCGCGGCCCAATCGCCACGTACTCTAGCAGCCGCTCAATGTCATCCAGCACTGCAGGAGGACGGGCGGCAGGGCGCGCGCAGTCGAGGGAGAGCCTGCGCATGCGCGCCGCAGCCGCGAGCCCGTTGCTGGCTGCCGCAGGCGTGAGCGCGGCCCGCGCGAGCGACGGCACAGCACGACCAGGCAGGAGCGGCGCCTGGGCCCGGCCCTTGGGGGCGCCGCCCCGCCGGTCGCCCGCCCACCTATGAAGCTGAAGGGCGAGCGGTAGGCGTCGTCGAAGACCCTGGAGATCTGCTGGCACTTGGCCGCCTCTGAGAAGCCCACCATGCTCTCCGCGCTGATGACCTGCGGCGCAGGAGAGGCGGCGCACGCGCCAGGCCAAGTCTGGATCCCGCCTTGGGGCGCGGTGGGACGCTGGGCGGCCCGGCGCATGCGCGGCGCCTCGCGGCCTGCATGCGCTATCCTGCGCTGCCCTGCCTCCTCTTAACCGCGTGCAGACCCACTCCCTCCTCTCACACATCGACACACGCCCAGCTCTGCTCGCCTTGACAAACGGGAACCCGCTCTCAATGGCGATGGAGGCCGCCAGCGCCGTCTTGCCGCTGCCGGGCGGCCCCTCCAGCAGGCACGTCACGAGCGGCGTCGTCTCGCTCACCCGCACCTGCTGCACCAGCGTGCGGCAGCTGGACAGCAGGTGCTGGTAGCGCGGGCCGTAGTCGGTCATGCCGTGCAGGCGGAAGGCCTCCAGCGTCTCCACCACCGCGCCAAAGGCGGGCTTGATCTCTCCCAGCGCGGCCAAGAAGTCCGACATGGTGACCTGCGGGCGGCGCGGCGGGCAGAGGGCACGGCTGTCGCGCGGGGCAGCAGCGCGGCGCACCGGCGGCGCCCCGCCCCCCGCCCTGCCCCGCCCGCCCGTCCACCGACCCCTCTCCCCCGCGCCCGCCCGCCGGCGGCGGCACGTACCCCCCCACCCCCCCACCCCACCCCCCACCCCCCTCCCCGACCCCGAATACCTGTATGCTCTCCTCGTCAATCGGCTTGCTGAGGTCGGAGACGTCGACCTGGCGGTTGAGCGCAAACGAGGTGGCGCTCTTGACCAGCCCCTCGATCTCGGCGCCGCTGAAGTTCTTGGTGCGCTCGGCCAGCTCGGCCAGGTCAACATCGCGGCCTGCGCGCGGGCCGGGGCACGTGAGGGTGGGGTGAGGGGGGGGGGGGCGCAGCCGTGGGGCGGCGGCCCCCGCCTGCTGCCGACGCCGCCTCGCCTGCATCTGGGCCGGCCGCCCCCCCAGCCGCGGCATTCCAACCTAAGGCGCAGGGACGGCCCACGGGGATCGCTCACCCAGGAACGAGTTCTGGCTCATGCGCGAGGTGTGGATTGCAAGGATCTGGGCACGGCCCGCCTTGTCGGGCAGGCCAATCTCCACCTGCACCTCCAGGCGGCCGGGGCGCAGCAGCGCCTCGTCCAGCAGGTCCTTCCTGCGGGCGGCGGGGGGGGCAGGGGCGGCGCGTGACGGCCGGTGGGCTGATGGCATGCAGGGCACAACTGAGCGAGAGACGCCGCGCGCCGGCACGCCGCGCAGGATGAAGCTGCGGCGTTCTGCACTGCTGCACCGCAGGCACGGCGCTCCTTTCTTTCCACCCGTCCTCCCCCGCGTCCAGCGCGCCCACCTGTTGGTCATGCCGATGAGGAGGATGTTGTTCAGCGCGTCCACGCCGTCGATCTTGGTCAGCAGCTGGTTGACGATCGTGTCGTGCACGCCCGCGCCGCTCTGCACGGAGCCGCGCTGCTTGCAGATGGCGTCGATCTCGTCAAAGATGATGACGTGCAGCTCGCTGGCCTGCGGGGACGACAGAAGGGGTGAGGGTGGAGGAGTGGGTGGAGGTTCAAGGAGAAGGGGAGGAGGTGACCCTGCACAGCAATGCACACAGCACAGCGCGGCAGTCGTGATGCTCGTGACTGCCTCGCCATTGCCGCATGCACCCGGGGGCTCGTCCGCTCCCTCGGTCAACCATAGCTGCTCAATCTGCAGCGCTTTCTTGCCCCACCCCGGCACATTCACCCCGACTCGCCTCCCCCAGCTTGGCATAGTCGGCCTCCGCCTCCTTGAACAGGTTGCGGATGTTCTCCTCGCTCGCGCCCACGTATTTGTTGAGCACCTCGGGGCCGTTGACCACCTGGGACGGGCAGGGAGAGTGGATGGCAGGGGTGGAAGGGGGGCGGGGTGCAGGTGGGAGCAGCGCCACGAAGAGGGGCCGAGCCACGCCAGGCAGAGGGCGCGCAGACACACAGGCACCAGCATGCACGCACGCGACGAAGCCAGGTGCCAGGCAATAATCCCGCCCATGGACCCACCCAACCACAGCCCCCACCTTGGGTTCCTTGCCGTTGAGCATCTTGCCGATCTGACGGGCGATCAGCGTCTTGCCGGTGCCTGCAGACAGCGGAGGGAGCGAGCTTCGGGGCTTAGGTACTGCAGGGGGTCGCGCAATGAGATCGCCGCACGGCTCTCCAGCAGGCAGCCCAAGGGCTGCTGCCCCACAGCAAGTGCCCGACTCGGGGCCGGCAAGCCAAGCAGCAGCGCACCGGGCGGGCCGAACAGCAGCACGCCCCGCACGTGGCGGATGCCGAGCCGCTCGACGACCGAGGGCGGGAACACGCGCGAGGCAAAGGCGCGGCGGAAGATCTGCTCAAACTGGAGGTCCAGGCCGCCGATGCCCAGCCGCTCAAAGTTGAACTCCTGCGAGGGAGGCACACAGTGGATCCACACAATTAGACTGTGGCGCAGGAACGGTGTGATGGGAGCTCTGCCTTGGGTGCGCCAGCAGGCAGCGCCAGCCCGCCGCCCAACTCCGCCGCCCAACCCCGCCGCCGCGTGCGCCGCCTCCCGGCCGCCCCGGCCTGACCTTGTGCTTGAAGAGCTGGGTGGCGATCACCGCCTTCTGGCCCGCGATCTTGATGCCGCCGCCATGCTTGGCCTCAAACACGACGCCGGTGTCGGGGATCAGCTGGCCCTGCGGTGCAGCGGAGGCACGAGTGGCAGCGATGGCAGGGCGGGACCGCCGGGCGGGAGCACAGCGAGGGGCGGGCGGAAGCCACGGCGGCGAGGCAGAGGCCCGGCGCCGCAGGCAGGCGCGCGGCCCACGCCTGCGCTGCTCACCTGGTGCACGCTGAGCTGCTCGCCCTTGCTATCCAGCACCATGATGTTGTTCACTCGCAGGAGGTAGTTCGTGCCCTGCCGCGGCACGACGGGGCAGGGGTGAGGGCCGCAAGGGGAGCAAGGTGTGAGCCCGCCGCAGGACCGAAGCCAGCACTGGGGCAGTCGCCTGGCAGCGCCGCTTGCCGGCCGAGCTGCTCCGCCCACCTGGAACTCAAAAGTCAGCTCCTGCCCCAGCGTGAGAACCTGGCCGCCAAAGCGGCTCTGCGCAGGGAGAGCAGACCGCATGCCGACACTCGGCGCCGGCTGGGCCATGCCGCAATGCAGGGACGAGGGCCCAGGGCGGGTCGTAACCGTGCCTGCCTCTGCTGCCGGCGCAGTGTGGCGCCCCCGCGCGCGCCTGCAGGTGGGCGGTGAGCTCCGGCGCGTCCAGCTCCACATCCGGCCCTCGCGCCAGCTTCTTGGAGATGAAGTCCACCTGCAGTGAGATTGGGAGCAGGAGCAGTGCGATGGGGAGCACGCCACGTCGTCTGCGCAAGGGCCCTGGGACTAGCGCGGCGGCTGGGTGCTAGCGCGCCGCACGCCGCCGCACGGCAGCGGCAGCGGCTGCGCATTTCGCCAGGCGGGCTGCGTGCGGCGGCGGCCGGCCTTGCCTCGGCGTTGAGAAGCACGATGTGGAAGGAGTGTTGGGGCGGGTCAAAGGGGCGGGCGGACACGCGGTCGCCCGAGGACACGCGGACCACCTGCGGGAGCGGGAGGGGGCGGTGGGACAGGATGGCAGTGAGTGGCGGAAGCAGCGGCTGGCATGGTGGGTGGCAGGGCATGCATCCCACCTTGCGCTGGATGGCATTCAAGCCAATGCTGCCTGGGGGAATAGTGACGTCCGGGCGGACAGCGAACACGCTGCAGTGGCAGAGCCGAGGGGTCGGGAGGCGGCGCTGCCTGCTCATATTGCAGGCAACGAATGCATGCTGCGGCGCTGCCGAGCAGCCCCGCTCGTCCATGGCGCAGCCAGGAGCCGCCGCCACAGCAAAATTCAGAGGGCAGGCAGGCGGGCAGGGAGGCGCCGCCGCAGCACAGTTCGAAGGGCAAGCAGGCGGTTTGGCTGGCGGGCCGGCCGGCAGGCGTGCAGGCAGGCAGCACCAGTGGCGGCCCCTACAGCTGGGGCTCACTAGTCCCCCAGCTGCAGGTGCTGAATGGTGGAGGACAGCTCGCCGGGCGCCACAAAAGCCAAGTTGGTCTTGGCCAAGTCCTGCACAAGAGCGATAGTCCTCGGGTCCCAACCAACGACGGGTGCTCTGGTAGCTTTGAAGCTGGCCCCCCCCCAGTGGGCGCGAGAGCACGTCCGCACCCGCACTCTTCGCACCTGGTTGGGGCAGTTGACAACAACCAGCTCCAGCGTGCCCAGGGCACCCAGCCCGCCGACAGCGGGGGGCACGCCAAGGGCTGCGGGAGGCGGGTGACAGCAGGCGGTTCACGGGCGGGCGGGCGGGCGACGGAAGCCCTTTGAGCGCCCTGCAGCTCTGGCTGCCCACTCGCTGCATCCAACACGACTCCAAGCAGGTCGCTACGGCAGCGGGCCAGAAAGCGCCAGCGTGTCTCACCCGCCATCGCAGCCCGCTGGTCGCCGCTCCCCAACGCAGCCAAGACCCCTGACACGGACGCGCTGCAGTCAACAGTCAAATGATCGATCAGAGGGCCTCTCCCGATCTGAAGTGGCGCAATGCAACGTTTGATCGCTGTAACAGCGTCCCACAGCAGATCAGAGCCAATAGCAGAACGCGACAAAGGACAAAGGAGGCGCAATGCACTCCAGGCCGCCCATTTGGCTTCCAAGCGCAGCGTTTCGTGGCGCCATTGCTCCTTGCGCCAATTGCTGCAACTACTCCCGTTGCCCTGGGGATCTGTAGCTGGCGCCATGCTGCGCAGGTCTGGGAGTCTCGCCAGGCGACTCAGTCGGGCGCAACTGGCGCAGGTAATGCGCCCGCGGGCGTGTGTGGAGCGGTGGAGGGGCGCGGGGGAGGCCCCGGTTTAGCACAGGCTTGGGTTTTGACGATGACTGCCTGGCGCCTGTTTTCGCAGGCTGCCGCCGCCCTCTGCACGCGTGCGTCCCTGGACAGTCTGCTCCAGCAAGGTGGGGGTCGATGGGGAGGGCTCGCCCGCCGGCTGCACCGCCGAGCAGCTCCCCCGCTCAGTGCCCCCCGCAGGCTGTCCCCAGCTAGCGGCGCCACGCTTCCAGCAGGCCAGCGCCGGACCCAGCAGCAGCAGCAGCAGCCCCCTTGGCTTTGCGGCCCGCAGCATCAGCACGAGCCGCGCAGCCTGGGCGGATGTGACGGTCGAGGTGCCCAGCATGGGCGAGTCGATCACCGAGGGAGCGGTGGCGGCCATCCTGAAGCAGCCGGGTGCGTGCCTGCGTGGCAGTGTGCATGTCGAGTGCGTGGGGCGGAAGGGAGGGCGAGTTGCAGCATGGCCGGGCGCCTACTGCGCACCGCCACGCTGCTGACAGCTAGTGGGCGGGCGCCGTGACCGCAGCTGGCGACTGGCAGCATGCCATGCAAGCAACTGCAGCTTCTGTGTGACCGTGCGACTCGTGGCACAATGTGCACTCGCGACGCGCAGCGGCGCTGTCTCCTGCCTGCGCACCGACCCTTGTGCCCTCCCGCCCGCCCTCTCCCCGCGCCTCCCGCCCGCCCCCGCGCGCCCAGGCGACGTGGTGGTGGAGGACGACGTGATAGCGCAGCTGGAGACGGACAAGGTGACGATGGACATCAAGTGGCAGCACAAGATGCCGGGCGTGGTGAGGGAGATCCTGGTGTCAGAGGGCGACAACGTCACGGTGGGCCAGGCGTTTGCCAAGGTGGAGGAGAGGCCCGACGCGGCGCCCGCCGCCGCCAAGCCCGAGGCGGCGGCAGCAGCAGAGGCGCCGCCGCCGCCGCCGCCCAAGCCGCCCAAGCCCGCGGCCGAGGCGGCGCCCGCGGCAGTGCCGGCGGGGCTGGCGCAGCGGCCCGAGCGCCGCGTCAAGATGACGCGGCTGCGCACGCGCGTGGCTGAGCGCCTGAAGAACGCACAAAACACCTACGCCATGCTCTCCACCTTCAACGAGGTCGACATGACCGCCCTGATGGAGATGCGCTCGCACTTCAAGGTGGGGTGGAGGGAAGCTGGGGAAGCGCGGGCACGCGCGTGCGCTGGGAGGCAGGAGAGCAGGCAGTGCGCGCCGCTCTGGGCAGGGGGCAGAGGAGACGCTCCCTCCTCCCTGCTCTCTGTCTGGGGGGCAGGAGGGAGGGCCGGGACGGTGCGCGCCGCGAGCCTCGCGGGGCAGGCGCGGTTCGCGGCGCTTGCCGACTGCGCGTCGCTGGAGTCGTCGCGGCGCTCGCCGACTGCGCCGCTCCCGGCGCCCGGCCCGCGCCCCTCCCCCCACAGGATGTGTTCCTGGAGAGACACGGGGTCAAGCTCGGCTTCATGTCGGCGTTTGTTCTGGCCGCGGCCAACGCGCTCAAGGCGAGCGCCGAGCGCCGTTTTCGGGGGAGGGAGGCGGGCACGCCGCGGGACGCGCCGTCGCGCGCTGCTGCTCTCCCGCTCCGCCGCGCCCACGTGCTGCGCGCCCGCTCCGCCTCCCCTCCCGCGCGCCCCGCAGGCGGTGCCCGCCGTCAACGGCGTGATTGATGGCGATGAGATCATCTACCGCGACTACTGCGACATCTCGGTGGCGGTTGCCACGCCCAAGGGCCTGGTCGTGCCCGTGCTGCGCAACGCCGACGCTATGAGCTTCGCCGACGTGGAGAAGGTGCGCGGGGCGGGCGTGGAGGGGTGGGGGGGTGGCGTGGAGGAGGGGCGGCGGAGTGGAGCGCGTTGAGGGGCAGGGCGGCGCGGCCGGGCCGAGGACGCACGACGCTCCTAGTCTCGGCCCCACCCTAGCCCCCTCTCCACTTCTGCGCCTCGCCCCCCGCCCGCCTTAGACCATCAACATGCTGGGCAAGAAGGCGCGGGACGGCACGCTGTCCATCGACGAGATGGCCGGCGGCACCTTCACCATCTCCAACGGCGGCGTGTTTGGGAGCATGCTGTCCACCCCCATCATCAACCCGCCGCAGGTGCCGGGCGCAGGGGCCGGGGGGCAGGGGCAGGGAGGGCGCTGCGCGACAGGCGGTGGTGGGCCAGGGGGCGGGGCAGGGGGGGACACGTGGGGCGGCAGGGGAGGCTCCAGCGGCCTCCAGCCCGCAGCCAATGCGGGCTGCAGGGAGCTGGCGTGCGCCGCACGTCGTGGGCCGTGGTGCACCGCCTGCCTTGCAAAACCATCCGATTGCCCCTCCCGCACACAGAGCGCCATCCTGGGCATGCACGCCACCAACATGAAGCCCGCGGTGGTGAATGGCCAGATCGTGCCCAGGTGCGCGCTGTGGGCTGGGCTCCGGATGCGCATGCGCAACGACGCGCATGCGCGCGTGATTGCCACCCCCTGCGCTGAGAATGCCGTCTCCAGATCGCGCCTTTGTCTCTCTCGACCCCCTTTCCCAAACCCTGGGCACCTCCCCCATCCGCTCTGGACCCGACCTCCCTCCTTCTCCCTCCCCCCACCCCCCCACCCCCCCCA
>PCFQ01000011.1:1171107-1212085 GCA_003063905.1 Chlorella sp. A99 | reverse complement strand
AACCCCCCTGCCCCCCCCCCCCCCCCCTCCCCCCAGCAGATGAGCGTGTTCAATGCATCAGTCGTGGAGCCAATCTGGTCCAACGGCCTGCACGGATCGGTTGCCCTGCACATACCAAGCAACCTGACCGAGGCGCAGCGCATACAAATCATGCATGCGCTGATGCGGCAGTTTGCAGCTGGTGCGCCGTGCCACCGGCGCGTGTGCATACCGTCGCCTGCCTGCTGCTTCTCCCGCTGCCCTGCTTGCAGCCACCAGGTTCGGGACCATGCCACGCCCTGGCCCTTCCCTTTTCCTCACGCCCTCCCTGCCAACTCCCGCGCATGCAGCCCAGAGCGCGAGCCAGCAGGCCGTGGCGGTGGTGGACTCTCTGGCATTCACTCACTGCCTGCCGTACTACCTTTCCGATCCCTCGTCCAATGGCCTGATCAACGCCTCCCTCTTTGATGCCCAGGCAAGTCGCCGCTCGGGGGATGGCACGCGGGAGCAGCGCGCCCAGCCTGCGGCCTGGGAGGGACCAGCACCCGACCTTGGCAGCAGGCGCGGGTGCATGGCGGCGCACAGTGGAATGCTGGCGACGTTGCCCCCATCTGCATTCCTGCAGGGCTGCGCGCTTCTGCCCAATGGAACACTGGTCGATTCTGGAGCCTGGTATGGATTGATGAATGCGACGATTGTACTCCCGCCTTCGACACTGAATGTGAGAAGTTCAGGGCCTGCGGCGGTGTACTTGCCAGCCAGGTGCGTGGTGTCCCTGGCCTGCCCGACCACTTCTATGGCCCTTCCTGCCTGCGCAGGTGTCTTCAAACCAGATTGCAGATGCAGTGGCGCTGAGCCAGGAAGAGATGACCAGCCTGCTGATGGATGCAACTGCCGTTAATGTCTCTACCAACTATACGTTTCAGTGGATTCCATATCTGGTGGTGAGCACAGGGAGGGGGCCGGCGATGTGGGGGAACGCGCTCGCGGCACTTGCACAGCAGCTTGAGCGCCGGGGCGGTGCGCTCGACCCTGCCGCGGTGGCGTTGCCGCTGCAGGACAAGGGGCAGACCGTCAGCTCGCTCCTCACGAATCTGGCCATCAATTCAGCTGGCGAAATGATGGCGGTTGACTACAGTAAGACTGGCCTGCCCTGGACTGTGGACCTCTTCCCAGGCGAGCAGTGCAGGCCAGAGCAGTGCAGGCCAGAGCAGTGCAGGCCGCATGGCTGCAGCGCCGGCCTGCACGGCAGCAGCTGGTGACGCTAGCAATGCGGCAGCGACCAACGCCTGCCGCACGCCTGGACAGGTGGCGGGTGGCATGACGGCCGCACGGCAGAGGGGCCGCAAACTGTCGTCTGTGACGATGCACCCATGCTTGTGCCATCTGCCTGATCTGGCCTGCAGGGCGCGCCTGGCCTGCCACGACGACCTATGGGGAGATACAATACGCGCCTTGCATGACGCGTTGGTATTCGGTGGGAGAGAATGTCGCACGGCAGGCTGAGGACGTGCAAGCCGAGGCCACCGCCCGCGCCGCCAACAACAGCACTCCCGGGGGCGGCGGCGGCGGCAGCACCGCCACGTCCAACGCCACCGCTGCCGCGACGGGTGACAGCGGCGGTGGCGGGGACGGCACGCCCGTGGTCGCGATTGTCGTGCCGGTCGTGTGCGGAGCTGTGGTGATCGTTTTGCTCAAGGTGTTTGTGGCGCTGAAGTACCTGCGACACCGCAAGCGCACCGCGGCGGCCGTCGCCAAGGCGGAGGCCGTGGCACAGGCGCAGCTGGAGCACGCGAGCGCCGCGACCAAGCGGTCGGCGGTGTCGATGCAGGCGCAGGCCAACGGCCTCGGCGACGGGTCCTGGCTGATTAGCGCTGACAACATTCACCTGTTGGACCAACTGGGGTCCGGAGTGTTTGGTGAGCGAGTTTGTATGGGTCGAGCAATATCAGAACCGGCCGCCCGCCCACCGCCAGCGCTGCCTGCACAGCCGAGGCCCGGCGCGCTGGGTCCGACCTGGCGCTGCTCGCACCTGCCCCTCCGCAGCGACTGTCTATCGCGCCAAGTGGGGCGAGACCAAGGTGGCCGTCAAGCGCTTCAGGGTCGAGGGCAGCACCAGCAGCGACGCAGACTCAGAAGGCATCAGCTGGGAGGAGAAGCAGGTGGTGATCGACGCACTGAAAAAGGCAAGTCAAGGGGCGTGGTGGCAATGGCTTATGGCAGCGATGGGAGCAGGCAGGCGGTCGGCACAATGCTCACGCGCACGCGCGCGCCCCGTGGGCGCAGGAGGCGTCCCTCATGGCCACGATACGCCACCCCAACTGCATCATGTGAGAGGTTGGCGCTGACTGGCAGGCTGCAGGCAGCGCTGCGCAGGGGAGTGGGGGTTGCGCTGCACGGTGCACCAGCACCTGATCACAGCGGTCGCGCCTTCTCTCCCACCTGACAGGTACCTTGGGGCCTGCCTGGAGCCGCCCTGCCTGGTGATGGAGCTCTGCTCCAAGGGCAGCCTGCTGGAGGTGCTGCGCAAGTCTAGGGTGAGCAGAGGCAGCTGCAAAGGGAGAGAGGGACAGAGCGCGGTGGTCTGCCTGCCAGCAGACGCCCCTTGCCCTTGAGCCCTCCCGCTCCCTCGTCCTCGCTCGTGCCAGGGTCGGCTGGCATGGTCGCGCTGCGTCAGCATGGCATTCGAAGCAGCCAAGGGCATGCAGGTGGGGTGTCACCGCTCCGCATCCACCATGCTGTCATGCCAGTCCTCTCACATCCACTCGGCCCCTCCAGTCCTCTCACATCCTCTCGCCCTGCGCTGTTGCAGTACCTCCACTCGTGCTCGCCGCCCATCATCCACAGGCGAGGCGCAGCCATGGCGCCTGGCTGCATGGCGCAGGCCTGCATGGCCGCGTTCCGCCTGACAGCTGCTTGCGCTGGCCTCACAATGCTTGGCCAATGCCTCTGCAGGGACCTGAAGTCACCCAACCTGCTCGTCACGTCGGCGTGGCAAGTCAAGGTCTCCGATTTCGGTGGGTGGACTGGCTTATAATCAATTGTGAAAGAATTGCGGTCGGCGGCCGCCAGCTCGCACCAGCAGCTGCACCCTGACATGTACGCCGCTCCGGTGCGAATGCAGGGCTGAGCAAGTCGCTCAGTGGGCCGCAGACAATGACGTCGATAGGCGGGCCCGCCAACCCGCGCTGGGTAGCGCCAGAGGTGCTGGACGGCAAGGACTACTCCACCGCCTCGGACGTATATGCCATGGGTGTCATCCTATGGGAGCTTCTGACGTCCCGCCTGCCCTGGGAGGCCGAGGGCGTGTGGCGAGTGAGGCGGTCGAGCGACCGGCATGGGCTGCGCCGCGTCGCGTCCCAGCATTCGAGCCACCGCTGAGCCCCCTCCCCTGCCGCCCGCAGATTGCGGCGCTGGTGCGGGATGGCCAGCGACCGCCCATCCCGCCGCCCGAGGAGTGCGCCGGCTTTGTGGCGTGCGCCGATTACGTGCGGCTGATGACCGCGTGCTGGGCGCAGGACCCGGCAGCGCGGCCGACCTTCGACGACGTCTGCGTGCTCCTGCGGTGAGTGCGACGTGCTGAGTTCTTTGCATCATGCTCCTTGTTGTGTTGTGTCAACGCTGCAGTGGAGTTCAATCATTCAAATGTCAACCTCCGTGGGTGCTGCTCTGGCACAGGCTCATACTAGAGAAGACGGCGGTCGCGGCCAAGGACAGTTCAGGGTCGATCCGTGAACTTGCACAGAATACCATGCGCAAAGCCAGTCGGGGCAGGGAGAAGCCAGAGCGGTCGGCTGTCTCTGGCGAAGAACTGTGCTGAATAATGCTGAACAGTGGCAGCTTCTAGTTTCTTAACTCCAATCTCCTGCACAGATCTTTGATTATTGTTTCTCTGCACTGTTCTAGACTGGCGCAGCACGCTCGCATGATTACACGCATTGTGCAGCACTGCAAACACCAATACCATTCGATCGGTGTCACAGTAGGCTGGGTCTCAGTCAGTAAGTCACAGTAGGCTGGTCCCCCCAGGCTGGTAGCTGTACTGCACCAGCGCCGCGCCCGGCTGCTGCTGAAAAGGGTTTGCCCCCGCCGTGGGCTGCTGCCAGGCCTGCCCTGCCGCCGCGTATGGCTGCTGCGCGCCGGGCGCTGCGTAGTTCGCCTGGCCATAGGGCTGCTGCGCGGGCGCGTGGTAGGGCGGCTGCGCAAACCCTGGCGGCTGGGCAAACCCATGCGTGGCATGGTATGCAGCCTGTGGGTGCTGCTGGGCCTGCTGCGGCGGCAGGGGGGCGGGGACCTCCAGCTCCAGCAGCAGGTCGAGTGGAGAGGGCTGCGGCTTGGGCGGCGACGCCGGCGGGGGCGCAGGCGTGGCGTCCAGCAGCGGCTCCGCGGCCTCCGTAGCCGCCGCAGGCGCGGCCGCGGGCACGGCCGGCGGCGGCGCGGGCACGGCGATGGCGGCGCCGCCCGAGGGCGCCGCCAAGATCATGCCGGGGTCGGTGGTGAGGGCGGCGCTGTTGCCGGTGCCCACCCACGGCAGCGACGTCTGCTGCGCCATCTTGCCCTTGCGCAGCGGCCCGCCCCTCTGCATCGCGGCGCGTGCGGGCAAGCGCGTTTCGTCAGCGGCAAACTGCCTGCTCCCAGCTGCGCCCGAGGTCATCGTGCGAGCCGGCCGAGACGTGCGCCGAGGGCTGCGGCTCCCACCTTAGCGGCAGGCGCCGCGGATCCCTCTGCAGTCCGCGGTGCATCTGCCACGTACGCTTCCATGCTCGCAAGGAAGTCGGGGGGTGGCGCTGCCAGCTTGGGCAGCTGCATGGACCGCCGCACCTGCTCCAGGGCGCCCGCGCGCCGCCGCGGCCCTCCCGTCAGTCGCGCGCCGCCGCCCGCCCCGGCAGCCCGCTGTTCACATGCGGCGCCCGCCCGCTTGCACTCTCGCTGCCCTCGCCCGTCCACACCCCGCTCTGGCCCCCGTCGCCCGCCCCTCCTCCATCTGCTCTGCTTTCTTCCCCTCACCTCCTCGATCTGCTCTATGGACCCATAGAATGCTGACAGAGCTTCGTTGGCGGCGATGCTCTCGCGGTACTGTTCCAGAGCCGCCACTGCGTCCACGTGCTCCATCTGCGCCACCACGTGGCAGAGGGCGCCAGCCCACTGAGTGCGCCACCACACGGCACAGGGCGCCGGTCCGCTCAGCGCCCCTGCTCGGGGCGACGCCAGCCGGCCTTCCAGGCGCGCTGCTGCGACGCTCCCGCTCCCGCCCTGCTCGCGCGTCCAGCGGCCCGGGCCAGGCCCCCCACCCCAAAATAGCGGTCGGCCAGGTTGATGATTCCCTCGCTGACCGCCTTGTAAATCTTGAAGCTTTCCTTGACTACCATGATCAGCGAGAACTGGGGCAGGGGGCAGGGGCGGGCCGGTGGCGGCGGCGCGACGCGCGGGCGAGGAGGAGGGGGCCAGGGCAGGCGCGGGCGGGCGACGGGCGGCTGGGGCCAAGGGCCGCGGTCGCCAGGGTGGGGGGGGGGAGTTTGCGCATCGTGGCTTGCCGCGGCGGTGGGCGGGGCATCGCCGGGGAGAAGGGCGAAGCGAGGGATGCACCGCTCCCCTCACCAGGACCACGGGATCATGCGCGGCCTGCCCTTTGGGCACGCAGTCCAGCAGGCGGCGCTGCAGGCGCTGGAGGTGGGGCAGCTGGAACAGCAGGTCCTTGGGCCTGGGGAAGGGGCGAGCGGCGAGCGGCGACCGCACGTGCGCTCTGAGTTGGCAGCGCTCTTGCCCGCATTCAGCCAGCGCAGCAAGCAGCGCCATCGCGCCCTCGAGAGCGAGCATGTCGCGCCGCCCGCCCGCGCTTCCACCCGCCCTCAGCGGCGCCCCTGCCCGCCTCACGTGAGCGAGCGCATGCGCGACGGCTGCCCCGCCTGCTCCTGCTCCACGCTCCAGCCCAGCAGGTTGTGCAGCGCCAGCTGCTCGTCCAGGTACTTGCCATAGGCGCGCACCCACTCCGAGAAGTCGTAGCGCCCTGGCATGGCGTGGGCGGAGGAAAGCAGCAGCGCAGAGGCATCCGCGTGAGTCGCAGAGCGAGAAGGTGGAGTGGCGGGGAGCGGGCCAGAGAGCGCGCAGCCTGCCACGTGTGCGGTGCATGTGCGTGCATGCATCGGCCCAGAGCACCCTCTGCGCACCCTCCCAATGCACCCCTCCAACACACCCTTCACACGCACCCTCCCAACACACCCTCCACACGCACCCTCTGAGCTGGTGTGGTCGATGAAGTTCTCCATTCCCAGCATGGTGGCCCCGCCCTTGCCGCCAGCAGATGCTGCCGCGCCGCGCTTTGCGAGCTCCTGCAGGCGCGGGGTGGGTGCCGCGGCGATGGCAAGGGCCAGCATGGGCGGCGGCGCGCCACATGGCGGCACCAGTTGACGCCCCAGCGGGACCTGCACCCAACTTGTGATTCCAAACGGGCGCCTGTCTGCGGCGACCGCCCCGCTTGCCTGCAGGAAGCTGCCTTCGCACTCGCGGAGCAGGCGGTGGATAGTGACCAGCGTCTTCAGCACAGTCTGCAAGCAGGCGCATCAGGCGGCGGCGACCAGGCCCCATCAAGCGGCGCCCCGCAAGGGCACAGCCCTCCCGCGCAGCCTCCTCCCGCAGCCGCAGGCGCGCCCATGGGCGCATGCCCGGGCCAGGCAGCGCACGCTCACCAGCCAGTCGTTGCTGTCCCGCAGGCGCTTGTGAAGCTCAGCCACCACATGGGACACCTGGCGGTAGGGGCCGCCACCCTGCACTGCCAGCTTCAGCGCTGCGGGCGGCGGCGCGCGGGCGGCCGCGGGGCGGCGGGCAGGAGGTGGCGGCTCCAGTGGCGAGTGGAAGTTGCGCACTCCGGCCAGCAGCGGCAGCAGCAGAATCGAGGGCCTGGCCAAGGCCAGAGGCCGGCGATGGCGCACGCTCTTTGGCGCTCACTCCTGACATGCTTCTCCTTGGGCACCACATGGAACAGCGGGGTAGTGGCCTTGACGATCGCGATGTCCACGTCCTGCACGCCGGTTCCAGGGCTTGCTGCTGGGATCGTGAACACACTCTGGCTGTCCACGCTCGCGGCAGGCTGCGACTCCCGCCCGGGCGCCACCGCCCGCCCTTCGCGCCGCGCGCCGCCCGGCGTGACAGCTAGCCTCTCCCCTGGCTCGCTCTTGCCTTGGTGTCCGAGCGGCTGGCCTTGAGCGTAGCCAGGCGCATACGGTCCGCCAGCTGGCGTTGCACGCTCATTTTTTGCACCGAGCCTCCGCCAGCCGACGTGTGTCAGATCGCGTCCACTGCCGATCCAGCGGGCCGAAGCAGCTGCGGAGAGCGCAGTCCTTTGACGCTGCGGTGGTGAGCTGCAGAGTGCCAGCAGGCTGCCAGAGGCAGGTGATAATGGAAGCAGACGGAATAAAGGCGATCGTCGTCAATGCCTGTTGCAGCGTTTCGACGAGTCCAACTCTGGTTCTCTGTGGGCTGTGCTTCACACGCCATACCAGTGCATGGCAAGTGATCGGGCGAATGGGGCTAGGCCAATTGTGCATGGGTGCTGCCAACCGCCGCCTAGCCGCCAACTGCCACACACAAGCCCGCATCCGCCAGCGCCTGCGCCACCTGCAGCCGAGCCGCATTGCAAGGACGACGGCTCAGGCATCCTTGCCTGCTGGGCACTGCCGGGCAGGCGCTGCTGTGTGCCGCGCCGTCTCGCACACCGCGATTGCACTCTCCTTGTGCCTACGCTGGCGCCTGCCTCACATCTCCGCACAGCCCCAAGGTGGCACGCCGGAAGGGCCGACGCCCTGCCACCACTCCCCATTCCCCGCGCACGCACCTCGAGTGCCGACAGGTCGCAGTCCTCGGGCGGCGGCAGGTCGGCCACGCGCACTGCCACACCGACGCCGCCAGAGTTGACAAGGATGTCTAGCACCTGAAACCCAAGCAGCACGAGGATGGAGTCACACCACCTGGCGGATGCGCTGGCAGGGTGCTGTCTGAGTGGTCTGCAGCGCCGCCACACAGGCGAGCGCCGTTTGCCGCGCCCTGCATACGCCGGCCCTGCATTGCGCACAGCCCGCTTGCCTCTGCGCAGCCCATGGGGAACTCAATCACTCCCGGCGGGCCTGCCTCCTCCTGGTCAGGCACCACTGCTGGCTGCCCCTGTCCATCGCCCGCCTCGGCCGCTGCGCCGCGCTTGGACGCGTGCGCCTGCCGCCGGTTGGCCATGCAGTGGTGCAGCTGCGGGATACGCGAGAGGTTTGCTGACCAAACCTAAGGGGGGCCGGCAAGGCTGCATGTTCCGCCCTTTGCAGCCGCCCCAGGCAGAGCGTGCGTTCTGGCCAGCTGGCTAGGTGCGCGCACCTGCACCACGGGATCCGGCGATTCCTCCTCCCCCTCTGCGATGACAATCCGCGCGATCCCGGGCATCGCCAGCCGCACCGTGGTGCCCTCGCTCAGCTGTCTGGAGCTGCCGGCCTCGGCGCCGCCGGCTGGTGCCCCAGGCTGCGGCGGCAGCACGGGGGGCAGGCGGTCTGCCAGGAAGTCTGCGCCAAATTGGTCTGCCACCGCGTCCAGCGGCAGCCGCGCAACCACTGCGTCCACCAGCAGCGCCGCCTGCTCCTGGAACGCCACCCGCTGCTGGTCCGGCTCTGCGCCTACGGCGCGGGGTGGGCAGCGCGCTCGCGTGACACGGCGGTGGCGCGAGCGCAACGGCAAAGGCTCGCACGCCAGGCCGTGGGGCACGGAAGGGCCCTCTGCCTCTCCCCATGCACCTATAACACTCACCACCTACCCACCCACCCACGCACCACCCTTGCCTGGCTCTGCATCCGTGTCGTGCTGCACGCCCATGTACTCTAGAAAGTCGCGGGGCAAGGTCTGGCGCAGCGCGACATGCGTGCGGACCGCCTCGCGCAGCGCACGCGGCAGCGCACGCTCCAGGAACGCGGCCCAGCTGCGCTGCTGGTTGGCCGAGACGGTGAGGTGCAGGCTGTGGGCATCTGGCAGCGACTCGGCCTGGTGCACCAGCCCTCGCGGCAGGTAGAGAAGGTCGCCTGCGATTGAGCGCGACAATTGCATTCTGTTTTATTAATGTGTTTAAAGTTGATGTCTTGGCACGGGCGAGGACAGGCACGAGGGCGGGACGAACATGCGGGCGCCGCGCCGGCCGGCAGCGGCCCCTCGCTCCCCGCCAGGGGCAGCCACTGACCTGGCTCCACCGTGCAGTCCAGCACGCAGGGCCCCAGCTCCTGCGGCGCAAAGTCGCGGCTCGCGTGGCGCGGGAGCACGCACTCTGGCGAGGCCGGCTGGTACAGCCGCCACCGCTTCTTCCCCTCCAGCTGCAGCACGTAGGCGTCAATGTCGTCCTGCGCGACAGACAGTTCCAACCGCGTGGACTGTGAGCGTCCCAGAGCGCCAGGCGCCAGGCGTGCCCGCATTCGACGGCCTGCTCACCCAGTGAGGGGCGAAGCCCTGCGTGCCGGCCGGCATCAGGTCTGCAGCGAGGGGCATGCCACTTGGGAGCCCGGCAGGGAGAGGCAGCAGGCGGCAGAACGCCCAGGCAGGGCCAGGCTGCCAGCGCCAGCGTGGCAGGAGCACCAGCAGGAGCAGGCGCGGGCGCGTGCGCTCGGTCACTCCTCACATGCGTTGCAGCCCACGCAGCACTGCAGATAGCTCTCAAGACGCGCCAGCAGGCGCCACAGCGGATCGCACCAGCGCTGCGGGTGCAGCACGCGCAGTGAGCAGCCCTCGCCGAAGCGCCGCCACACCACCTCCGGGTCCGCAATCTCCGGCTCTGCGGCGGCAGCAGCGCACGCGCACAGTCGCACAGCAAGCGCACGAGGAGGATGAGGAGCAGGGCAGCGCATTGTGTTGGCTCCGCCGCCCAGACAGCTCGAGGTGGCACCCAGCCCTCCACCGTGCCAGCTGCCACCCACTCCACACGTACCCGCCCCCTCGTCCGTGGGCTCCTTCTCTCCATTATAGTTGAAGTTCTGGCGCTGCCGAGCGGCGCCTGCCGGCGCAGGCCCGCCGTGCTCATCCTCCTCATCGCCAGGCTCATCGGCGTTGCGGTAGCGCACGACATCCAGGTTGAACTGATACCTGCGGGAGGAGGAGGGCATGGGTGGGGTGAGGCCAGCGCAGAGGTGGGGTGAGACGCGCACGGCAGGGGCGTGGTGGCTGGGCTTGACCAGGCAGGCGTGCAGGCGCGCCCCTCCCCCCTAGGTCTGATGTGCAATAGATGTGCCGTACATGCGCGCTGCACCTGCCCCAGCTGCGCCGCCCCGGCTGCGCTCACTGGAGGCCCTGCTCCCGCATCAGCCTGTCGATCTCTGCCTTGGAAAACAGACCGCCGTAGTAGCCCCGGTTCAGCGTGCGGCGCACCAGCAGGGGCTCCTGCAGGCGCGGATGGGCAGGCGGGCGGGCGGGCGGAGCAGGCAGGGCAGGTTCTGCAGACGGCGGCTCGCACTAGGCACCGGCGTCGCCGGCAGCTGCCCCGTGCTGCGGCGTGCCTGCAAACCGCATGTGATTCCACCTCCCACGCCGGGCAGCAGCGCCTCCTGCCTGCCTCTACAGCTGCCCACCTGCTCCCAGATCGCCTCCTGGAAAGTCTCGAGGTCAACCGGGGCCACAAGCCATTGGAAGAGCGCCTCGCCTCCCACGATGCCCACCTGGTCCACGGCCTGCATGGAGGCGCGGAACGGGGAGGGAGTGCGAGGGCGCCGCGCGGCCAGACGGATCGACAGGCAGAACGTCGGGGCGCGCGGGCGGCGGGCCGCGGGCGGCGGCCTCGGCGGTGCACGCCTGCTCCTTCCCCAGGCCGCCCCCCCGGGCGCCGCCGTCCCGGTGGCGGCATCCCACCTGGCCGGGCGTGCGTGGGTCCTTCACCTCCACCGGGTCCACCTCCATCAGAGCGTCCTCCTCCTCCCCCATGCCGCCGCCGCCCACGTCCCCGCCCTCCTCGTCCGCGTCGCCGCCGCCGCCGCCGCCGCTGCCCGCCACCTCATCGCCATCTTCGTCTTCATCGTCCTCGTCCACAGCGCAGCGCGCGGCAGGGTCGCGGTCGCCGCTATCGGCCGGTCGCGCCAGCGCCGCCGCGGCCGGAGCGCCCGCGCCTTCGCCCTCGGCCACCCGCGCGCGCTTGTGGCTGGGCTCTGCCTCGGCCTCCTCTGCGACCGCAGCCTCTGCCGCCGCCCCCTCTTCGTCGTCTCCCTTTGAAAATTTGTGAGAAGAGGGATGGTCAGCAGGTGTGCAGGGCAGCGAGCGTGCAGCGAGCGTGCTGCGAGCGTGCAGAGGTGGAGCGGCCGCCGCCCGCGCACACCTCGGCCGTGGTGCCGTCGGCGGCCACATGCAGCCCCAGCGTTTCGGCGACGAGCTTGAGAGTCTGCCACTCGTCCGTCTCAGGCGGCAGGCCAACGATCTGAGCGAGGCCCCGCAGCACCTTGGCCTCCCGTGAGCGCTTTTCCCCCATCGATTGAGTTTGTGAGAGGGGACACCGGTCAGATGCAGGAATAAGGAAGGGGAACGGACGATGCCGCCAGTGAAATGCATGCCGGAGCAATGCATTCGGGGTTCTTTAAGCATGATCGACTGCGTTCGCAGTCCTCAGTTGTTTGCGTGAGCTGGGAAGGCGAACGGGCTCGGACATGGTTTGCGCACTCCAGTTCACCAATCTGAGGCTGTTTAGACCCTCCAAGCCGTTCCAACATCCCGGCAGACGCCACGGTGGCAGCGCGAGGTGCCTTGCGAACCATGGCTCCCCAGCCCAGCATTCTGCGACTCTCTCGCGCCACCAGGGACAGCAGCCCACTGCGGACCTCTGGGACGCAGCGCTTGCGTCTCAAGATGTGGAGCAGTGCTTGCGCTGGTTGCGGCGAGGGCCGGCGGCGGCGACGCCCGCTGACGCCGCCCGCCGCCTCAGCTTGCATCGCCGCCTCATCACAGCCTGCATCGCTGCTGGGCGGCCACAGCTGGTGGCAGAGGTCGTGCAGCTAGTAGGAGGCGATCCGCGGCTCTGGTGAGCTGCTGCTAGGAAGAGGATTGCACTTTGCTTGCCGCCTGCCCTCCGCCCAGCGCTGACCCGCCTGCGCATGCATGCAGGACGCACGCGACGGCCGAGGCCAACCGACGCCACGACCTGGGCGCGCTGCTGCAGCTGCTGGACGCGCGACGGGCGGCCGGCCTGCCGCCTGACAGCTACACACACTCGGCACTGATCGCGGGGCTGGGGCGGGCGGGCCTGGTAGATGACGCGCTGGCGCTGTTCTGGGAGGCCTGCCGTGTGCCCGACGCCGGCGCCGTTTCCCTTGAGGTCTGCAACGCCACGCTGGCGGCCTGCGCGGCGCGCGGCGACTGGGACGCGGCCCAGACGGTGCGTGGGGCTGCCGCACCAGCCTGCGCAGCCCGAATGCACGGGCACAGCCGCTGGGGACTGGGTGGGCCTGCGGCGCCTTGCCCTGCAGCTCCTCCCGCTGCTGCTCACATGGGGGTCCCATGCTGCACAGGTGGTGGCGGTGATGCGGGAGCGCGGCATCGACCTTGACGTCGTGTCTTACAACGCCCTGATCAAGGCGGCCGGCGGCGCGCGCCGCCTGCCCGAGGCGTGCGCGCTCTACGGCGAGCTGGCGGCCGTGGGCCTGCGCCCCTCGCCCGTCACCTTTGCCTCGCTGTTTGCCGCGGCGGCGCGCGCCGGCGGCGGCGACGCCACCTGGCTGCTGCGCGTGTATGACGAGATGTCGGGCCTCCACGGGGTCCAGCCCAACGACCTGATACTCTCGGCCTTCTTCGCCGCGCTCGGGCACGCGCCCTGCAGCCCCGCGCAGCTCGAGCGCGCGCTGGGCGAGCTCGAGATGCACCGCGCCCGCGACCGCGGCAGCCACCGCTTCTATGCCAGCCTGCTGGCCTTTGTGCAGCGCCAGGTGCGGGCGCCGCGCGGGCGGGCGGCGGCGCGGGGGGCGCGGGGCGGGCGGGAGGGGCGCAGGAGGCCGCAGGGCCAGGCGCGCTCTGTGTTGCGGGTGCGCCACCGACTGTGGAGCCGGCGCGCGCTGTCACCGTCGGTGCAGGGCGTGCCAGAGAGGGCTGTGGACATCTGGAATGCGGCGCAGCAGGACCGGGTGCCGCCCTCACCCCACCTCTACAGCGCGCTGTTTGCTGCCTGCAGCGCGGGGCGCGGGTCGCCGGCGCTCGCAGAGGTGGCCGCCCAGGCGGCGGCGGGCCTGCGTCAGTGGTGGGGCCAGCGCAGCAAGCGCATGCAGCGGGGCAGCCGCACCGAGGAGAGGTGCGCGCCCGCGCCTCGCCCCGCTGCCGCCTAGGCTGCATTCGCCAGGGAGCCCTCCTGCTTGCCCGCTCACAGCTCCACAACGTTCCACCCCATGCCCTGCCCCCGCCCGCTGCCCCAGGGATGCGCTCTTTGCTTTCAACAGCCTGCTGCACTACCTGGGCGGGCAGCAGGCGCTGGGGCTGAAGCACGCGCTCGCGGTGTACGCCGCCATGCGCGCGGGCGGGCCCACGCCCGACGCAGTCACGTTCAACACCCTGATCGGCGCCTGCGCCCTGGCCAGGGACGTCGCAGGCGCGACGCGCGTCTTTTCGGACATGATAGACGCCGGCGTGGAGCCCACCGAGCTCACGTTTGGCGCGCTGATCAACTGCCACGCCAAGGCACGCCAGCTCGACTCGGCGCGCATGATCTTCGGAGGCCTGCAGCAGCTGGGCTTTGAGCCCAACGTGCAGGTGGGCGCACGGGGCGCGCGGGCTGGCGGCGCTCTGTGCCCTGGACCGTGCAGCGCTGCGCCGCGAGCGTGCACACAACTCCCCGTGGCGCTCTGCCGCCTGCTCCAACCGGCCGCTCTGCCTGCCCTGCGCCGCCCCTCTGCCTCCCCAGCTCTACACGTCTCTCATGGATGCGGCAGTCAAGCAGAACGACGAGGCCGGGGACGCGCTGGCGCTGCAGCTGCTGGACGACATGCGCGCGGCAGGCCTCCAGCCGAGCGCTGTCACCTACGGCACTGCGCTGGGCGCCTGCTCACGCCGCGGCGACGTGGAGACGGCGTTCGCCCTGTACCAGCAGGCCTGCCAGGAGGTGGGCGCGGGTGCCGCCGCGCGACTGCTGTCCGCGCAGGCCGTCCCGAGCCTTGTGCCCAAGCCCCCGTTCCTGAGCCCCGCCCCCTCCCCGCCTCTTCCCAGGGCATCGTCCCCACCGACGAGCTGCACGACCTCCTTCTGAAGCTCTGCGTGCGCGCGGGGCGGCTCAGCGAGGGCGTGGACCTGGTCAAGGCCCTGGCGCGGCAGCACAGCACGCTGCAGGTGCGGCCGGGCCGCGCCGAGCGCGCTCCAGGGCCAGCCCCGCCCCCGTAGGCGGCGGCGCGTCTTGAGGTGCTCCCGCCGGTGCTGAAGGCCGCCCCGCCGAAGCCCCTGCGCCGCCGGTGCCCTGCCGCGTTGCCCTAACGTTTGGTGATATGGTCCACGCAGGAGGCGACGCTCAATTCGCTCGTCCGCGCGCTCTGCTCCCGGCGCAGCGCCGCCACGGCGCTGCGCCTGCTGTCGCTGATCGAGGCGTGGGGCATGCGCCCCTCGCGTCGGACCTACCTGGCGCTGATCGCGGCGCTTGCGCAGGACAGCAACAGCCAGGCGGCGTACCAGGTGGGCGGATGCGCGTTTGTGGGAGCGGGGGCGGGGCTGGGGGCGGGGCTCGGAGGCCTCCCTGGAGGTGGGAGGCTGCTGTTGCTGTGCCCGCTGGGATGAACGAGCCTGATGGGGCGAACGAGCTCGCACTGAGCCTGGAGCGCCCCAGTTGCCCCCGCGCCATCGCCGCAGCTCTACCGCGCCATGCGCGCTCTTGGCCTCGAGGTGGACGCGCCCGCAGGCTCCGCCCTCATCATCGCGCTGTGCCGGGCGGGCCAGCTCGCCACGGCCGTGTCCGTGTACGATGACATGATCGCCGTGGCCTGGCGCCTGGAGCTCAGCAAGAAAGCCGCGGGCAGTGGCGCCGCCGGCGCTGCGCCCGGTGGCGCGGGCAGCCCCGGCGGCGCGGCGCGCGCGCGCGCGCGGGTGCGCAGCGCGCTGTCCAAGCGCGCGCAGCTGCCCGACGGCCCCGCGGTCGCGGAGATGGTGGAGCGCTTTGCGGCGGAGGGCCAGCTGCGGCCGGCGTTCAAGTACTACCAGCAGCTGCGCAAGATGCCCACGGGGCTGTCAGAGGCGGCCGCAACCCACCGCCGCGCGTTTGAGCTGCTCATCGAGTCGAGCCTGCGCGCGCGCAACTTCCGCCGCTCACTGGTGGTCTTTGACGACTGGAAGGGTGCCGCCGCGCAGTGGCTGGCTGCCCAGCGCCCCGGCGCCAAGGCGGGCGCGGCTCCACGCCCGCCGCGGCTGTCCTACGTGACGCTCGCATTCCTCGAGGCCTGCTGCCGCACGGAGCCCGAGCATGCCTGGCGCGTGTACGACGTGCTGGCGGTCATCCGCCAGCAGCGGGAGCGCAAGACGCAGGCGGAGCTGGCGCGGCCGCAGAAGGAGAGCCACCACGTGCTCGGCAGCGTGCACGAGTAGGCGGGCGGGCGGGCGGGCGGGCGGGCGGGCGGCGCACAGCCTCTTCGCATTCCCGCACTGCCTATGCAGCCTATGGTGTGTTTGTGTAACCCGCCCGACCGCAATTAGCGGGCGCTCGTTCGGGCCTGGGTCGGGAGGCAACAGGACAAAGGACGCCTCTCCATCCAATCGGGGCTCTACATCGCGCTTTTCCAAACAGGACTGCCACCAGCGCAGATTGGCAGTTCGCCTTGAGCTTGAGCTGAGCTGAGCAAACTCAGTTGTGGCGGTCCGTTGCGGGCTCGTCAGGTATCGCAGATCGGCCACTTGTCGGTGAGTGCTGTCGGGGGCGCGATGCGCGAAGGGCACTTGAACAGCACTCGATGCTGTGCGCTGGCTCGGGCGCCAGGCGCGCCCTGCAATGCGCGAGTAGGAGCCGCATCCCTGTACTGTGCAGGTTCGGTGGCCAGGGCGCATGCAGGTGGCGGCAGAGCGGGCGGTCGGGCGCGCCGGCACGCGAAGCCAGGCCATCGGCGCTTGTAGCAGCAGCAGCAGCAGGGCGCTGGGCAGATGCGCCGCCCGGCCATGTGTGCTCGGCAGCCATGCGGCCAGCAGCAGCAGCAGTCTTGCGCAGAGCGGACGTGCGCCGGCACCGCCGCTCCGCCACGCCGCGGCCGCCGCCGTGGCGTCACGGCCCTGCTCCCTGGGCGGCCTGCGGCGCGCGCGGTGGCGGCGGCGCGAGCGCGGTGGGCCGGTGCGCGCAGGCAAGAGCACCGTACCGGACGTGCCGTTCCCCGGAGACGACCAAGGGTCGACGATGTTCACGCTGCTGGCGCGGGAGAGCAGCAACTACGACCACGTGCCCTTTGATATGGAGGACGCGCTCCGGAGCAACGGCCCTTCTCCGCAGGAGCTCGCGGGTGCCGCCGCCGGCAGCAGCAGCAGCGCCAGCGCCGGCGAGGCGCAGCGGCTCGAGCAGGCGCGGCAGCCGGAGCAGCAGCCGGAGCCGCCGCATGAGCGCGGCATCCCCCACCGCTGGCAGGTGGTGGGCATGATGGCGCTGAGCTTTGTGCTGTGTAACATGGACAAGGTGGGAGGGGCGCGCCGCTGCGCCCATGGCTGCGGCCGCTTCCCGTGCTGCTCCCAGCGCCGCCCCGTGCCGTGCCCGCGTGGCGCCCTCGCTCGCGCCCCTCCTCCACCCCACCCTTCTCAAGTCCCCTCCCCCCTCTCCAACCCAGCTTCCATTCATCCGCCCATCCGCTTACCTTCCACCCCCCTCTCACTTTCCACAACCTTTCTTCCTTGCAGGTCAACATGTCGGTGGCCGTCATCCCCATGGCCAAGGAGCTGGGCTGGACCGCCACCCAGCGCGGCCTCGTCTCCTCTTCCTTCTTCTGGGGATACTCCCTCACGCAGGCGCGCCACGCTGCCGCGCCGCCTCGACCTGCGGCCGCGCCCTGTTGGCCGCTCGTTGGCGCCGGGGCTCGCGCGCCGGCTGGAGGAGTCGGTTGCATGCTGTGCGGCGTGCAGCTGCCGAGCAGCACGTGCCGCCGGGCCCGGGCGCAGCTGGCCCGTGTCACACGTGGCCAGGACAGGCGAATGTGGACATGAGGGCCGCCTCGTTCGGCGCGGGCGGCCGCCCCCTCGCTGCCCCCAACCCCTGCCGCCCCCCGCCCTGCCGCCCCTGCAGATCCCCGCGGGCTGGGTGTCCACCACCATCGGCGGCGCGCGCGTGCTCCTGGCTGGCGTGTTTCTCTGGTCGCTCGGCACGCTGGCCGCGCCACCGGCGGCGCACATGGGCATCGTCGCGCTCTGCGCCACGCGCCTGTTTGTGGGCCTGGGCGAGGGACTCGCGCCCTCCTCCGCCACCAACGTCATGGCTCGGCTCGTGCCAGAGTGAGGCGCCTGCACCGGCTCGCCCGCTGAGCCTGCCTTGGGGTGCCGCGCAGGCTCGCCCGCCCGCGTGCCACCGGCGCTGCCCGCAGCCCGCAGCTGCCCAAGCGCCCCCCCGCTGCGCCCCCCCGCACGCCGCAGGAAGGAGCGCGCGCGCGCAGTTACAACTGTGTTTGGCGGGCTCGACGTCGGCTCGGCCGTGGGCCTGCTCATGTGCGGGCCGCTCATCCACTGGCTCGGCTGGCAGTCGGTCTTCTATGTGTTTGCCGCGCTGGGCCTGATCTGGTGCCTGGCGTGGCCCCTGTGCAAGCCGGAGAAGCAGGATGCGGACCTTCCGCCCTACATGAAGCTGCGCGGGCCCACCGGGCCGGGCCAGATGGCGGCGCCGGCGGCCGCCGGCGCCGCGCCCGCAGCGCGCGAGGCCGTGGCCGTGCCCTGGGGCGAGTTCCTGCGCTCGGCGCCGGTGTGGGCCGTGATCGTCGCACACTTTTGCTACAACTGGTGAGGGGGCGCGGAGGAGGGACCTCCGCAGCAGTGCGGCACAGCGGGCGGGGATGGAGCTGAGCGGAGCGACGCGCCGACGGCCGCGCCGACGGCGGCGCCGACGGGCTACCCCCGGCTCTCCCGCTGCAGGGGGTACTACACGCTGCTGGCTTGGCTGCCGTCCTACATGGACATGGCGCTTGGTGAGCAGGGGCTCCGAGGGAGCCCCTGCGGCAGCCTCGGCCGCCGGCTGATGCGCAAAGCCGTCGCGCCCCGCCGCGCCCGCGCCGCGCGCTGCGGCGCTCACGCCCCCCTCTCTGCGTCGACCGCAGGCCTGGACGTGGGCAAGAGCTCGCTGCTCACGCTGATCCCATACATCGCGATGACGCTGATGACGCCCCTGGTGCGCGGCGCACGTGCGCGCGCGATGCGCGGCGGCCCGTGCACGAGCAGCACCGCCCAGCTGCGCGCCGCCGACGCACCGCGCTCACCGGCTCCCTGCGCGCGTGCGCACCCCCCTCACACCCACGCAGGTTGGCCCCGTGGCAGACGGTCTGGTCTCCAAGGGCTGGTCTATCACCAGCGTGCGCAAACTGAGCCAGGGCATCGCCTTCGCGGGCCCCGCGGCCTGCATGCTCGCGCTCGCGGCGCTGACGCCGGCGACCCCCGGCGCCGGCCCCACCGCGCTCATCGTCGCCATCCTGTCACTCGCGTTCGCGCTCGGCGCCTGGGCGCGCGCGGGGCTCTACTGCAACCACCAGGACCTGAGCCCCAAGTATGCGGCCGCGCTACTGGGTGAGTCCGCGCGCGGCGGGGCGGGGGGCAGGGCTGCAGATGGAGGTGCGATGGTGATGTGATGTCGTTGGTCCAATGCCCGGCGGTGCGCGCAGCCTGCGGATGGCACGCTGCGCCGACTGGGCGTGCGCGGCGCGGCGGCCCTCCGCGCGCCCGCCTCGTTCGCGACCCCCGCCCGCCGGCTTCGCCCGCGACCCCCGCCACGCAGGCCTGACCAACACGGCGGGCGCGATCCCAGGGGTGCTGGGGGTCACCGCCGCCGGATACCTGTTGGACCAGACCGGCTCGTTCGCGCTCGCGCTCTTCCTCCCCACCGCCGCCTGCCAGCTCTTTGGCCTCGTGGTCTACAGCATCTTCGCGAGCAGCCAGCGGATTTGGGACTGACGCGTCTGGGCTTGGCCGGCCCAGCGCCCTCCGCAGCCAGCTCCGCCCCGCCCCCGAGGCTTTCATTATTTGCTAGCTGCCTTCTGTCGTACGCTCGCCCGTCTGCCCTTCCCCCTGCCCCAGACCAGAGGGACCCTCTGATGAATGCTAGCTCTCGCTCCCCTTTCTCCTCTCCTCTCCCCTCCCAGGCCCCCGCAGGCGTCCGGCCGCTGCCACCGCACGCCGTGCGCCCGTGCGCCTCTTTGGGCTCCTCAATTTTCTATTGTTTGTCGCTGCCTCGCGAGAGAAACGAATGCAACGCAGTCCAAACGTCCAAGGCAGCCAGGCGTAGAGTGGCGACCGCGCGCTGCCTACAGCCACCCGCCTGCACTTGCGCAGCGCGCGCAGCACTTGCGCACTTGCGCCGCACTAGTGGCGGCTAGCATGCGGTGGGCAAGCCAGGGGCCGCCCTAGACCTCGGCGTCGAACGAGTCGGAGAAGAAAGCGGCCGACGGCTCGACGCGCGCCCACAGTGCGACGCCACCGGCGCGGTCGCACGACGCGACCGCCGCCTCGTCATAGCTCCATGCCACGCCCACCACCGTCGCCTCGTGGCCGCCCTCCAGCTGCGCCAGCATCGCGGCACCCAGGCCGCCCCGCCGCCGGCGCCTGCCGCCGGCGAGCGCCGCCAGGTCCAGCATGTGCACCGCACCGTCCTCGCCGCCCATGAGCAGCGCCTCGGGCGGCTCCGCGCCGGCGGTGGGGCACACCGAGGCTCGGACCTTGACCGACGCCTGTGGCATGCGCACCGCCGCCTTGGCCTCCAGCCAGTGCTTGCGCTGCTGTGGGGGGGGGGGCGGGGGAAGGGGCACGGGTGCAAGGCGCGGCGGGGTGAGGGATGGAGCGGGCAAGTCATATGACTGTCGCGTGGCACAAGTCAAAGACGGGCGACCCTCCCAGGCTAATATTCACTGGGCTCACCCTCTCATGCAAGCGGTAGAGCACTACTTGGCTGGCCGAGTCTACGAGCAGCACTGAAGCAGGGAGCAGCAGAGCAGTGCGAATGCGTTCTGTTGAAGCGGCAGCAACCGCGGCAAGGGTGCGCGCGGGTGGCCGCGGCGCCGCCGGCTGGTGCCAGGCGCATCGCTGCGTGCGTGCACGCTGCGGCGCGCCGGCAAGTGCGAATGAAAGGCTCGCAGGGCTGTCTGGCTCCCTGGCGCACCTGCGGGGCCCCGAGCAAGCGCGCTGTGGGGGATGAACTCTAGGCAGGCCACATCATGCACCTCGTGCGGCGAGGGCTGGCGACTGAGCAGCTGCAGGGGTAGGGGAGGAGGGGCGCGGTGACGTGCCATGCGCTCGGGAGGGAAGCGCACGTCGCGTGCAAACAACGCTCGCCCTGCCCTCGCAGCGGAACGCGCGCAGACACAGCCCAGCCACGCGCGCTCGCCTGCATGGGCGCCAGGACCCCGCCATGCAGGCTGCAACTGTATACGTGCACCGTGCTGCAGGTGTCTGCCACCAGGAGCAGGTTGGGCGAGAGCTCCAGGCACGAGGCGCCCACGCCCGCCATGTGCGCCGGCCGCAGGATGATTTTGGTTATCATCAGGCCTGGGGTGGGGGGTGAGGGAGGAACACACGCGAATGGGCGGGATCAGCAGCGCCGGCGGCCGCGTCAGTGGCGCAGTCCGGCCTTGCGCCGCCAGAGGCCCACCGCAACCGCCGCGAGCGTGCAGGCGCCTGCGCCACACGCTCACCCGTGCTGCTGTTGAGAACCAGAACCTCGCCAAAGGCGGTGCCAAGGAAGAGAATCGTGGGGTTTACGGGGTGGAAGCGGCAGCTGAGCACCGCGCCTGCACCAGGGGGTGGCCTGGGTCACCCGGCAACACGGGCCAGGGCACGGCGCACGGCCGGGGTTGCGCGCGCAAGGCGGCTGACTGGTGGAGCACAGCAGGGCACAGCTCGGCCAGCGGTGCACCTCCCGCGTTGCGAAACACGCGGACAAGGGCGCCGGTCTCCACCAGCCACAGGCAGACAGTGCCGTCGTCCGAGGAGGAAAGCAGGAAGGTGTTGTCGTGGCTGAAATCGAGGTCTGCAGGCAGGGGAAGGCAGGAATGGGGCGGCAGGCGGCAGTCGTGCGAAGGCAGCTCCATGCAGTTCGCGTGCAACGCAGCACAGCACACATTGAGCAGCGACGCAGGCGAAGCCACACATGCAGCAGCGACGCAGGCGCAGCACAGCCTGTGCTCACCCGTCACCCGGCCAGTGTGTCGCTCCAGCACCTGCAGCGCACAGCGCCACGGACGCACTCTCAGCTCGTGCAATCCCAGCACGGCCACAGCGCGTGCCCGGCCGCGTCCCCCGCCCGCCGCACGCGCCTGCAGCAGCCGCGGCGGCGCATCGGTCGCCGCGAGGTAGACTGCGCTGTCGTGGCCAGCAAACGCCAGCAGGTCGGACGAGCAGCGGGCAAATTTGACCAGCGAGACCGGCTGGTCGGTGACGTGGAAGGTGTGGAAGAGCGAATAGTCGGCGTGGGGCGGCGGCGGCGCGGTCCGCCACTCGGCCGAGCCAGCCGACAACTCGGCCTCTGGCGACAGCGGCGAGGCGGGCGTACTGGTGGGCGTTGCGCTGCCACCCTCGCCGCCTTCTGTTGCGCCGCTCTCTTCGCGCGTCAACTCCCAGGCGCCCTCGGTGCCCTCGGTGGTGGTGGCGGCGTGCAGGGAGGCGTCCAGCGCCGGTGGGCCCGCGTCCTGGTCGGGCGCGATTTCAATCTCCTCCACAAACGGTCCTGCCGCCGGCGGCTCTGGCCACCCCTGCTCCTTGACCCGCATCAGGTACTCTCGGTATCCCTCGTACGTCGCGCCACCGTTGCCGCTCCACAGCTGCGGACGGCGGTAGGGTGGGTTGAGAGGCGGGGCGGCGGGATGGGTGGGCTGCGAGCGGGCGCAGAGATGCCTCGCCTGGCGTTTGCTCTGATCTGCGAAGCTCTTGCTCTTCCAGATGTAGGCGCGCAGGCCCACGTTGGGCATGAAAGAAGAGCCTGAGCCCTGTGCCAAGCCCCCACGGCACCCAAACGCGCTCTTCAATCGGGTTCGAGGCAGCCGATCACAGCTCCAGCAATGGCAAGGACGTGCCGGTTCAGCACAAGCTGATCACCACGGGTGGCTCCCACTGCACTGCGCAAATGCGCAACCGGGTTGCTGACGACACTATGGACCTCACAACAATGATAATAGGTCAGCGAACACATGGAGCAGATGATCTGGCGCCCGCCGCCTAACGCACACATGCCGACCACGGTGCTACATCCCAGCAGAGGAGGAGCTGCATCCTGTACTTGTTCGTGCAATGTGTAGAAAACTGCATCCTTCAGCATCATATGTAATGAGCCGCCGAATCACACGGCAATCGCTGTGCCCAGCTGCTGTTGCACCGAAAATCAGACCGTGACTTTCCACAACATCAGTCCCCGCGAGTTCACGTCCAAGGCAGCATCGCCGTTCAGTGCTTGCCACAGTCAAACAGGCCCACCAGAACCTGGCGTGCCACATCGCTTGGCGGCCTCGCGCGCTGCCAGTGCAGTTACAGTGCCGCCGTGCCCAGGCCGGCGCAGGGCGCCGGCACGCGCTGCGACTGCGCCGCGCTCAGGGGGCGACGCTCGCCAGGTTTGCATACAACGGCAGGGCTCCTAGGTCCAGCCTGCCCAGCGCCGCCAGGACGTCATCCACAGGAGTGGCATCCAGCAGCACGCTGACGACGTTTTGGGAGGCCAGGCGGATACCATCAATGTTGAGCACAAGGGGCAAGGAAACAATGGCCACCTCCAGGGAGGTGCTGCCTCCCGAGTCACGAATGCTGAGTGCCGCCGGCCCCGCCGCCAGGAGGCACCGCACCGCTGCACCATGCCCCATTCGCGCGGCGGAGTGCTGCGGCACATGGTTGTATTACAAAACTGTTAAACAGCCGGCACTGGCGTGGGCGCATGGGGCGGCGGCGGCGGCGGCGGCGGCGATGGAAGGGGACGACCCTCCTGTTTCACCCTTTCCCTACACTCCTTTGTACTCTAGTATCATCCGCAAGAGCGGCGGGGGGTCTGCGGTGTTCGCGTGGCAGACTCTTCGCGACATGGCGCTCGTCGCTTGTGCTAGCAGCCCTGCAGGCTCTTGGAGATCGCTGTTTGCAGCGCTGGGCAGCTGGCGAGCGGCCAGCTGGCTGCCCACTGCTGGGTGCGCTAGTGCCCGCCCGCTCATCGCCGCTTCTGCAGTCTCCCCCAGCAGCTCTCTCTTTGTTGCTGTCAGCTGGTGCAGTCCTACACAGCTGCGGCAGAGCATCAGCAGCAATGCCAGCAGCAGCTTTGCCATGTTGCCTCGCCGGCGGGCCCGCACCAGCAGCGGCGGCGCTAGAAGAGGCCTGCGCTCCCTGGCGCGGCCGCGTGCCTACAGCAGCACGGGAGGCCTGGTCACAAACACGACCTCCTACCTTAGGAACCTGGACAATGGGGCGGAGATTTACCTGGTGGGCTTGGTGGTGGATGGGTGGAAGGAAGGGAGAAGGCACCCTCATCGGTACCACTGAGAACGCCTGCTCCAAACAGGTGGGCACCGCCCATGTCTCCAAGGCTAGCGCCCAGGAGGTGCGGGACACGATCCGCCTGGTGCGACCAGACGCAGTCATGGTGAGCGCTGCAGCGCTGCAGGGAGAGGGCTGCCGGGTGCGAGAGCGAGCTGCCGGAGCCGGCGGCCTCGGCGAATCTTCGGCTGGGCGGCCGCAGACAGCTGGTTGGTCGTGGGCGACAGGGGCTGTCGCCTGACGACTGCGCCCTGCATGTGGAGCTGACTGGCTCTCGTTCGGTCGCTTGTTGTAACCAACAGCAGCCCCGCCGGCTGCTGTACGTCGCAGGTGGAGCTATGCGCGGGGCGCGCGGCGCGCCTTCGTGCCGGCAGCACGAGCAACGGCAGCTTTCTCAGGGTGGGCGGCTGCTGGCCAAGCGCACGGCTCAAGCAGGCGGCGCGCTGCCCTACCCTGCCCCCACCGCACCTGCTCCTCCTGCCCCCAGCGCACCTGCTCCTTCTTGACTCGGGTGCTGCCTGCTAGTGAAGTTCTTTTGTCTGAGAGCTGCCTGCCAGTGAAGAACTCAGCTTGCCTCCACGCCATGTCCCAGGACGCGCTCGGCTCGCTGTTTGCGCCCGGCGCCCAGTTTGGGCAGCAGCTGTTTAAGATGAGCATGCAGGGCTTCTACCGCTTCCTCCAGTGCGCGCTGCCGCCTGCCCTCTCTTGCAGGCGGCACATCCTGCCCGCCTGCCCGCCTGCGCCGGCTCTCCAGGGCGGTGGAGATCACCATGCTTGAGCGCGGGCCGTACGAAACCTCCCCACGCGCAGGTCGCTGGGCATGGACCCCGGCGCCGAATTCAAGGCGGCCATGGTGGAGGCGGAGCGGTGCGGCGCCAGGTGGGCGGGCTGGGGCGCTCGGTGCTTGGTGTGCTGCCTCCCGCCCGTGCTGCCGGCCCTTCTGGCGCACTCGCTCCCGGATGGGCCTCTTTCATCACCTGCAGCATGTTTACGTGCATGCAGGATTGTGTATGGAGACAGAGACATGAATGTTACGCTGCAGCGGCTCGCGGGCAGCGTCAGCATGCAGGACCTGCTTCGCGGCATGACGGGCGCCGGCGCCGCGCCGCCGCAGGCGAGCGCGCGCCCACAATTGCGCTCTCCCACTGCATGTTCAGACACACATGTGCTGGGGTGCTGGGGTGCTAGGAGCAGTGTTGCTCGCTGGCCTTACTGGGGCTCAGCGCTAGCATCCCTCCCTCTGACTGGTGCAGGAGCTAGTCGAGTTCTTCGAGCGGCGGGGCCAATACGGCGGCATTGCCGAGCAGGCGAGCCGAGGCAGCTGCGCTGCCTCCTGCCTTGCATTTGCACTTGCACTGCCGCCCTCCCCACAGCGCTGCCGCCACGCTTCTTGAACCAACTCAGCGGATCCCCACGCTATTCTATTCCATCTCCTGTGACGAGCAGGTGGAGGCGATGAAGACGCGGGCGATGGCGCGGGCGATGAGCGAGCACATGCGCCAGGCAGGCCGCCTGCTCCCGCTAAGCCACCCCTTGCGCACGCTCGCGGCGCCTCATTTGCCGCAGCCTTCACTGCCCCGTGTCTCACCCCCCTCTGCCTCTGTATCCCTGCGTTGCCACAGGTGAACCCCCAGCTTGCGGCGGCGCTGATAGATGAGCGAGACGAGATCATGGTGCAGTGCCTGGCGCGGCAGACGGGCAGGTGTGCTGGGAGGCCGCAGAGTGTCTCGGTGTGGGCTGATGCGCATGCTGGGGGGGCGTGGCTGCCATCCCTCAACACAACCCTCCTGCTGCCGTGCGAGCAAAGGCCACGTCATTGCTCCCTTGCCGTGTGCAGGGTGGTGGGCGTTGTGGGCCTGGCGCATCTGGACGGGATTGAGAGGCGCTGGCGCGAGCTGCAGCACCAGGACGAGTCGGCCGTCGCCCGCATCACCTGACTTGCAGTGTCTGCTGGAAGGGCGTGCATGCCCTGCCCCTCACGTTCCTACGTCGCCTCCCTGCCGCACGCAGTGTTATTCAGTGCGCACATCCACAGCCCCACCATGCTCGCACCCATAAGATAATAAATTCCGTCGCCCGTGGTGCGCTGCTCCCTCGATGCACCCCCTGCTGCCTCACGCCGCCCTGCCTGGCGCGCCGAGCCCCAGGTGCTCCAGCACACGCGCCTCCAGGTCCGCCTTCTTTCCTCCGACCGCCTTCCGCTCGCTCTTGAGGAAGCACTTGAGCTCTGGGAGCGTCAGCTTGCCCAGAGTTCCTGCAGCTGCCGCCGCTCGCACCTTTGCCGCCACCGCCGCGATGTCCATGTCCGCTGCCTTGGGCCGCGCCTTGGCAGCCGGCTTGGGGGCCGCGCCAGCCGCCACGGCGGCGCCGGCGCCGCCATCCCCCGTTGCCGCCGCCGCTGCCGCTGCCGCTGCTGGCGGCTGCGAAGCGGTGGCGGCGCTGCCGTCTGCCCCGGGAGGGAGCCCACCCGCTGCGCCCGCCGCCGCTGCCTTTGCCTTCTTGGGGGCCGCCGCTTTGGGCGCCTTGGCCGCCGCTGCGCGCTTCTGGCTCGCGCCACCCGCTGCGCCCTTGGCAGCGGCAGGCGCCGGGCCCGCCTTCTTGCCAAACTGCGGCACTGCCGGCGGGCCACCGCCGTTGCCAGGCCGCAGAGGCGCCGGCACCGTCCTGGCCGGCACGGGCTTGGGCGCAGTGGGCGCAGGGGTCGGGCCCGCAGGTTTGCGGTGATTTTCTTCCTCCGCCTCCCTCTGAGCCTTTGCTTTGTCCATGAACGCCCGCAGTGCTGCATCTGGCATCGTCTGCCTGCGCTTTGGGCGCAGCCCGCCGTCACCTGCCTCTGGGGCCGCAGCCGCCGCCAGGTCGATCGCCCCGCCCAGCGCCGGGCCGTCGGCGGCCGCAGCGGCCGCGGGCGCGCGGGCCAGCAGCAGCGCCGACTGGAACGCGCTCATGCCCGCGCCGCCGCCATCCTCGCCCTCCTGCTGCTGCTGGTGGTGCTGCCTGCGGCCGCCAGGAGCGGGGGGCGGGCCATCGGGGTACCACACGCGCGCCTCCAGGCAGGCTAGCGACTTGCCGCCCCACAGCGGCGAGGCCGAGTCCTCCAGGTCCGCTGTGAGTGGGAGATGGAGGGAGGGCAGGTGGGGAGGGGGGAGAGCTGGGCAACAGCACTGCTGGCATCTGCTGACTGCAGCAGCACCCATGTGCGAGGAGCTGCACCGCGTCGTGCGCCCCGCCCACCCTTGACGCGTGCCAGGATGGCGCGCACGTCTGCGCTGCCCAGCTTGGCCTGCTCGGTGGCCAGGCCGCCGCGGGAGAGCAGGCAGCAGGGGGGGATGGGGAAGGCGTCGGCGTCCTCGTCCTCGTCAAATCGCACGTGGATGAGATAGGGCACCTGAGTGACAGCGAGCAGTGGGCGAGGGGAGGAGGTGCAGGCGCAGGCAGAGGGTCGGGGGAGTGCAGTTGGCGGCAAGGCGGGAAGCGGCGCCACATGGCATCGAGGCTGTCGTCATGCATTCACCATCATGGCCAGGGTAAGCCAGGCGGCTGTGCCCCATCCACGCCCGCCGCTCACCTCTTGAGGTAGGACCAGGCCGTGGTCGAGCCACGCGGCGCGCAGGCGCTCCACCACTGCGGCGTCCGCCGGGACGACGCTGTCGATGACGCCCACCTGCTCCGCAGGCAGCACGGCGCACAGACTGCCCGCCAGCTCGGCGCACAGCGCCCCCGTGTCGGGCCGGCCCTGCCTGGCGGCGACGTGCAGAAAGCGCACCGTCTCTGAAGGAGAGTGGGCAAGAACGCGAGGCATCGGACTTGGGACAGATGTGTTGAGGGACATGCCGTGCGGCATGCGCGCCCAGCGCCCCTACGAGGCTGCCACACCCGCCGCCCGCGCCACTCACCTGGCTTGAGCAGCAGGGTGAGGCTCTGGCCCTGGGGGTCGGCCGCCCCCACCTCCAGGCAGATCGACTGGGCGGTGTGCAGCGCGCCATCGGCGGCAGCCAGCAGGTCGGTGGACAGCAGCCGGCCCTCTGCCAGCTGCCACCAGCCGCGCGCCCGCAGGCTGGGCTGCACCGCCTGGGTGAGGGCGGTGGCCAGGTCGCTCCGGGGCATTGGTGAAAGGTCCACATGCGCCTTGGGCCCGCCCACCACCACGCCCAGCGCCTGCTGCCGCGATAGCAGCTGCTTGAACACCGCGCTGACGGCCGTGCGTGCGCACACCACCTGCACGGTGGTGCTGTCCAGCCGCCAGACCACCAGCGGCATGGCAAGCGTGGACAGCGCAGCCACAGCGCGCACCGCCGCCTCGGCGCGGGCCAGCGCCGGCGGCAGCGGGGGCGGCACCCGCGACTGCTCCTCGCCCTCGTCCGCACCGCCCTCGTCTGCCGCCTGTGCCACTGGCAGCGTTATGCGCGCCAGGTTGCTGAACTTGAGGTGCGAGCGCAGAAGCAAGGCCGCAGCAGGGGCGGGCGCCATAGCGGCTGACTGCAGTTGTGAGAAGCAGCCACTAAAGCAGCCACTAGTGGCTGCTTGGGCCAAAGACGACTGACCGGACCTCAGCCTGCAACGGGGCCCCGGACCAGAGAAGGCGAAGGCTGGCTTTCCTACCTGCGTTGCGCCTTGGACTCTCTCCCAGGTGCTTCATTCCAGCCTCGTCAGCCCCCTGAGCAGAAGGTAGCGAGATGGCCAGCGGGCGCGACACCTGCTGACCGAGCAGCGCCATGGCCTCGCACTATGGGTGGCCGCAGCAGGGCTACGGCCCTGCGCCGCCACCCCTGCAGAAGCAGTTCGCACAGAGCGTGCCGGCACAGCCGGCGCACGCGTTTGCACCGCCGCCCGCACCGCCCGTGGCCAGCGGAGCGCTGCGCTCCGTGGCCGACCTGCCGCCGGCGTTCCGCCCCGTGTTCGAAGGCGCGTTTCGCTACTTCAACAACGTGCAGTGCGAGTGCTTCGCGGAGCTGCTGCAGAGCTCCATGAACGTCGTCGTGGCGGCACCCACTGGCAGCGGCAAGACCGTGCTGATGGAGCTGGCCATCCTCCAGGTGCGCCACAGGTAGCTGCACAGGAGTACAAGCTCCAGGCCCTCACACACGTGTGTGCCAGCCCTGGCCGGGCCGCTCGCGCACCTGCACGCTGGTGTGTTGCACCCGCATGCGTGCCCTTTCTGAGTTACCGCCTCTCCCACCGGCGCCACCCGCCCCCGCACAGATGCTGTCGCGCAACATCGACCCGGCCTCAGGCGCCTATGCCCACCGCCCCGGCCTGCTCAAGGCGGTGTACCTGGCGCCTGCGCGGGCGCTGGTGCAGGAGAAGGCGCGCGAGTGGGGCCGGCGGTTTGGCTGCCTGGGCGTGTCGGTCAAGGAGGTCACAGGTGGGTGCAACGCTTACAGCGATGCAGCTGCTTGGAGAGCCGGGGCGGCGAGTGTTTGTTGGGCTGGATGGGGCGGCTGTACCTGCACCTGCGCAGCCTTCCCACCCCTGCTCACCCACCCTTGTGGCCTCAACTTTCGTTCGTGGGTGCAGGCGACACCGACCAGGAGGACATCCAGGACTTGGGCCAGGTGGGGTGGGATGCTCGGCGAGGCTGCAGCCCTCAACAGTTCCCCTGCCGTGGTCGCCTTGCCGCCACTGCAACCGCACCAGCGTGAGCCGTGCAGCTCCAGCGCAGAGCCCGCGCCCCTGCCGCGCACCCCTGCCGCGCGCTACAGGCCGACATCCTGGCATGCACGCCCGAGAAGATGGACGCCATGAGCCGCAAGCACCGCAACCAGGGCGGCCTCTCCTTCTTCGCCGACGTGGCGCTGGTGCTGATCGACGAGGTGGGTGCACGTGGCCTTTGGTGATTGGCAAGGCATTGGCCAAGCGGCTAGCTAGGTGCAAGTGGTTGTCGGCCAGGCGGCCAGCCCAGGCTGTATTGCAGAGCAGCTGGGTGCTGGGGCGTGCTTGCCTGCGGCATCCGGCATGCAGCTGCCAGGCTCCTGGCTGACGGCTGCTGTTGCCGACCCCTGTCCTGCGCCCAGGTCCACCTACTGTCAGAGGACCGTGGCGCCTCGCTGGAGGCGGGCGTGGTGGGCCGCGTTAAGATGATCAGCCGGCTGCGCGAGATGCGAGACCGCCCCATCGGCAGCGTTCGCTGGGTGGCGGTCAGGTGGGCGCCGCGCGCTGGCACAGGAGAGGCGGCTGTGGCAGGTGCACTGGCCGCCAGTGCTGTGGAGCTCCACGCCCAAGCGTTGGCGCCTGCCCGTGTCCGCGCCTCTTGCATGCAGCGCCACAATCCCCAACACCCGCGACCTTGCGGCCTGGCTGGGCGTGCCGCCCCAGGGCATCAAGGAGTTTGGTGCGTGACGCAGGCAGGGCAGCAGGGTGGCGGGCGCCGCGCCGCATGCGTCTACCTGCCCAGGTCGTGCGCTTGCTGGGCATTCCGTCCTCATGTGTGCCCTCCCTGTCTGCGCCAGATCCCACCGTGCACCTCCCGTCCGCCCCGCCGCAGGCGAGGAGCTGCGCCCAGTCAAGCTGCGCACCGTGGTGTGCGGCTACAGCCCCACCAAGACCGACTTCCTGTTTGAGCGGAACCTGAACAACCACATCTGGGGCGTGCTGCGGGAGCACAGCGCTGGCAAGCCAGCGCTCGTCTTCTGCAGCAGCCGCAAGGGCACGAGCGAGACGGCGGCGGTGGTGGCGCGCGAGGCCGGGCGCGGAGCGCCGCCGGGGCGGCCCAGCGCGCTGGTGCGCGACGCGGGCCAGGCGGCGCGCCTGGCGGGCGGCGCTGCTCGGCTGAAGAACGCGCAGCTGCGAGACTGCGTGCTGGTGGGGGTGGGGTTCCATCACGCGGGCATGGAGGCGGAGGAGCGGGCAGTGGTGGAGGAGCTCTTCCTCAGCCAGGCCCTGCTCGTGCTGTGCACCACCAGGTGGGAGGGGTCGTAACGGCAGGCGCGCCCCCGTGGCGCTGCGTCCCGGGCCCCGAGCACAGCGTCTGTGCATCGGCTGCCCCATGCACCCACCGTTCCCCTCCCCCTGTGTTGCTGCCTAAAACGCTGCCTAAAACACAAATGCCGTCCCTGGCCCTGGCGAGGCAGCACGCTGGCCATGGGCGTCAACCTTCCCGCGCGGCTGGTAGTGATCAAGGGCACGCGGCGCTACGTGGGCAGCGAAGCGGCCGACGCGTCTGGCTACCAGGAGTACGAGAAGACGACCTGCCTGCAGGCGAGAGAGCGTGGGGAGCGGGAGCGTGCGCGAGGGGTGTGGAGTGGGCAAACAGGTGGGGGACAAGCGCGCGCCTGATAATCACTGCCCCTGCATGCGCCCGCCGCAGATGGTTGGCCGCGCGGGGCGGCCCCAGTTTGACACCGAGGGCGTGGCAGTCATCATGACGCAGCGCCAGCACGTGCAGCGCTACCAGGCGCTGGCCTCGGGGGCAGAGGTGGGCGCCGCGGGGCGGGCTGGAGGTGCCGCTTGCCTCGTGCACCTTCAGTGCTGGGCGAGAAAGGCCTGGCCTCCTGGGCCCCATGTCCTGTCCTGCGTCCCCTGCTTGGGGTGCCTGCTGCCTGCTCCTGCGCAGGTGGTGGAGTCGACGCTGAAGCAGCAGCTGGGAGAGTTCCTGATGGCTGAGATCTGGTGAGCAGGACCCTGCAGCGTCTCCTGCCGATGGGGCAGTGTCTCCTGCCGATGGGACAGCGTCTCCTGCCGATGGGGCAGCGGCTCCTGCCAATGGGGCTGCATCTCCTGATGATGGGGCGGCGCCGCAGCTCATGCCGCGCGTGTTTCAGCCCCTGCGCCCCGCCCCAGGGATCACGCGAGCGCGCCCTTCCCTCGGCGCGCACGCAGCCTGGGCACCATCACCGACATCACCCAGGCCATCGACTGGCTGCGCTCCACCTTCTTCTACATCCGCGCTCGCAGCAACCCAGGTGGGTGAAGGGGGGCCAAGCTCCCTGCCGTGCTCCCGAGTGCTCCTGACTGCCGCAATGCCCCAGCTGTTACGCCAGATGCCGCCTCGCCCCAGCGCGCGGACGTTCGTGGTGCCTGTGCTGCGTCGCCCTGCCTCGCAGCCCAGTATGGCGTGCCGCCACAGCTGGCGCGCGGCCCCACCGAGGGACTCGACCGCTGGCTCCGAGACAAGCTGCTGCTTGGGACTGTCCGGGAGCTGGCAGAGCACGGCCTGGTGCGCAGCGCCCCTCTTCCAGCTGCCCTGGGGTTGCGGCTGGGGGCGTGGCGTGCGGGCGAGCGCGCGGATGGACAGGCAGGGTCTCGCTGGTGCTGCCAGTTGTGTTCTCTCTTCGGCTCACCACCTCCACCGCCTGTTGCACAGCTGGCTGCTGCCCTGCGCTGCACACTGCACCTGCCTGCTGCTTCCTGGGCCAGCCATCCCCTGCGCCTCCTCCCATGCCCCAGGTGCGCACCGATGACGATGGCTTCATGCTGGCGCCGCTGCTGCCGGGGCAGGTGAGAGCTTGAGTAGCGTTGGGTGCACGCTGTGCAGCCAGCTGGCAGCGCACGCTCACGGGCCCACTGCCGCTTTGCCAATGCCCGAAGGCGCTGCTCAACACCCCGGTGCCCTGCCTTCAGATCATGGTGGAGAGCTACATCCGCATGCGCACGATGGTCCACATCTGCTCCGCACCCCAGGGCGCAACGCTGCCCGACCTGATCGCCGTGCTGGCCAAGTGAGACATGGAGGCGGTGGGTGGTGCAGCGTGCTGCGCCGTCGGCAAGCGTGTGGGGCGTGCGTGCTGCTGGCAATGCCGCGTGGGCACCCATCCCCCAGCTCATGTCTGTGGCATTAGTGACCCAGCTGCCCTGCCCCATGCCGCATGCACAGGAGCGCCGAGCTGTCCACCATCAAGCTGCGCCGCAGCGAGAAGAAAGTGCTCAACGAGGCCAACGCCAGCGACCGCCTGCGCCACCACATCATGAACCCTGCCAAGCCAAACAAGGCAAGAGCAGTGGCGAGTGGTGGGGCACCCGTGCGGACGCGCCAGCCATGCACAGCGCGGGGTCCCGCTGTTCTACGCCCCTGCTGCCGCTGCCGCCGCCCCCGGCAGGTGCTGGAACGCATCAGCACCAGCGAGCACAAGGTGTTTGTGCTGCTCAACGAGGGCCTGGCGGACGTGCCCTCTGAGAAGCTGGACTACTCTCTCAAGCAGGCAGGGCCTCGGCAGGGAGGGAGGACGGAGGATGCAAGGGGGGAGCAGAGCGGAGGAGGCGGCAGGCTTGCACCATGCATCCCTTGCACACACAGTGCACGACACCCCTCCCGCTCCGGCCATGCAGGACATGGAGCAAGTGGTGACGGTGGGCACCAGGATCGCAGGTGGGGTGCTGCAGGCGCTGCTGGCGCCGCTGCACGCAACCCGTCCTGTCAGACCCCCGGTGCTGCACACCGCCAGCGCCCGCTCGAGGCCCTCCCTGCCTCAACCCAGCACCGCCCAGTCTCATGCGCCCCCTCTGCCTGGCACCGCAGGCGCCATGTCCCGCTATTTTTCCCACGCCGGCCGCGCCTGCGAGGCCTACAGTGCCCTGCTGCTGCACAAGTGCCTGCGCCAGCGGATGTGGACGGACAGCGAGCTCGAGACGCGGCAGGTGAGCTGGCAGGAGGGTTGTGCCGCAAACAGCAGGGGGCGCTGCAAGGGTCTGATCAGCTCACCCTCACGACCAGCGCTGGCACTAGAGAAGTGGTGAGTGGTGTGGCGTGCTGTGGTTGATGCGTAGGTGAGCGGCATTGGGCCACAAGCCTCACGCCGGCTTGTCAACTCGCGCGTGCGGAGCCTCCGCCAGCTGGCCGCCACCGACCCCAGGCGGCTGGAGAGCATCTGCCAGCGGCACTACCCCTTTGGTGCGTGGGACTCTCTTTGTTATGTTGCATGTGGAGCTTGCCTGCTGCTGTCTCCAGCCGCACGACATGCGGTTTACTCCCTGCCCCGCACTCTGTCCCCGCCGCCTCCTCACCCCGCCGCACCTTGCTCTCCGCCCCGCCGCCCCAGGCAATGAGGTCCGCGAGGCGCTGGCCCGCATCCTGCCGCCAGAGGTCAGCCTGCAGTGCACGCCGTTGGCCTGGGCGTCCGGCGGGCTGCTGGATCTGGAGGTGACCCCAACGCGGCTGGATGACAGCGCAGCCGGCGGCGGCGGCGATGGCGGGGGTGCCGGCGCCGCGGGCGCGCCGCGGCCCAGCAGGACGCCCGCGCGGCTGCTGGTGGCCACGCAGCACGACAACGCGCTCCTGCTCTGCCGCTCGCTGTGCTTGGAGCAGTTTGAGCCGCTGAGCCTTCGCGTGCGCACGCGCTCGCGGCCCAAGGGGGGCACCGTCACGGTGCGCGGCGGGCGGGCAGGCGGGCATGCACAGTGGAGCGCGATTGAGATTATATCATCTCTACTCCCATTCATCATGTTATTCGTGTTTCTCTGCAGGTGATCGCCTCGGTGCTGCCAGAGCGGCTGGTGGGCGTGGACGTGGCGGTGCGCACGACGGTCCCGCAGCACGCGCGCCTGGGCACCGACGGCGCCGCGCCTGGCCAGCAGCTACAGGCAGAGGAGCGGGCGTCGCCCAATGGCGTGCTGCAGGCAGAGGGAAGCGGGGCAGAGAGCCTGGAGACAGAGGGCGCGGAGGCGCTGGCAGAGGAGGCGGCTGTGGGTGCGGCGGGGGGCAGCGACACCAAGTGGTCCATTGCCCTGCAGTGCCCGCGTGGCCAGAAGCAGCAGAAGGGGCAGAAGCAGCTGCAGCAGGGCCAGGAGCCGCGCCCGGCCCGAAAGATGCGGCAGGTTCTGCTGAATGTGATGGCGCTGCCTGCAGCTGGCGCCGGGCGAGGCGCGGGCGCGGCAGCAGCAGAGGTAGCGCCGCCGGCGCCGCCGGCTGCTGCCGCAGCATACGCTGCTGAGGCTCCACCTGCTGTGGCATTCCGTGCGCTGCCTGCGCTGCCTGCGCTGCCCGAGGTGCCAGTGCTGCCGCCCAGCTTGGCCGCCATGTGGGCCCAGCCGCCCCAGCAAGCAGCTGCACCAGCACCACCGGCGGCCGCCACGGCCGCTCCAGCCAGCAGATGGCGGCAGTTCACCGCTGCGAGCGCTGCGACTGCGCCAGGCGCACGGCCTCAGCTGCACCCAGCTGCTGCGGCAGGAAGCGCTGGCCAACAGGTGCTCAAGCTGGCGCCGCCACCCCAGCAGCAGCAGCAGCAGGCTGCAGCCTCCTCACTGGCGCCCCGGGTCCAAACCGGCGCGGGCGGCGTGTTTGCGCACTTTGCTTTCGACAGCACGTCAGACAGCAGCCAGCAGGTCGGCAGCCAGCAGGTCGGCACCCCGACGGACGGCCGAGCGCCAACCGCTGCAGGAGCCGCGGACAGCCCGCCTGAGCGCGTGCCTCTGCTGGGCCGCCAGCTGGGAGCGGCAGCGCCGGGCAGCAGGAAGCCGGTGCTGCTGGAGCCACCGCCGGCGCTCAACCCTGCCAATGAGGCGCCGTTCAGCAAGCGCCGGCGGATGCTGGCGGGCGCGGCAGCCCCGCCAGCTGCAGAGGGCGCACCCACTGCCGCTGCGCTACCTGCTCCGCCTCGCGCAGTGCTCGCAGAGCTCACCCCGCCCCAGCACCCCGAGGCCCCACCATTGGCAGTGGCAAGAGACGTGCCTGCACCTGCCGAGCAGCGGCCCCGGCTGCCTCGGCTGCCGTGGCTCACGGCCTCCATCACACTGCTGCCTCCCAAGCCGCCCGTGGCAGCGGGTGCTCCGGCTAGCGATGCGCCTGTCATGGTACCGGCGCCCGGCACCAGTGCGGCGACTGCAGCTGCGGCAGCAATGGCAGCTGTGGTGGTGGCAGCTACGCCTGTGGCGCCGGCTGTGGCGGCGGCCCCTCTTGCACCAGCTCCAGCCCGGCCTCACTTCTCCCAGGCCTTCAGCTTCCTGTGATTGCTGTGATGCTCCTGACTTTTCCATGTGCTCAGCAGTGCCTTCGGCAGGCGGCAGCGGCCGGCGCCGACCATCTGACGCCTATGAGGCACTCTTGATTGTAATTTTGTAGGCACTGTATGCGAATGGCCCATCAGTCCAGGCTCCCACGCCATGCTCAACAAGCTCCTCCGGCACTTGGCACGCCGGGCCCAAGGTTGATGCCGACGGACTGCACTGCCCACAAAACTCTGGAGAATACCACTTCCATGCAGGAGATCGATTGCATGCTCAACTGGGACCGCTGCCGCATTCAAAGAAGCCAAGGTGCTGCTGCCCGGCGCCGGCGCCCTGGTGCCCGCGGGGGCGCCGCAGACTGCGCTGCTGTCTTTTTTAGCAAGCACACTTGCCAGCGACTCTTCCCGTGACTGTACGTTGCAAGACAAGGGCTCCGAGCCTGCGCGGCCAGCTGCCGGCGCTCGTTGCAGCAGCGGCGCTCTGGGCGTCCGACGCATGCGCGCCTCCGCGGCGGCGCCTGCGCCCGCCAGATCAAACGGCAGCTCCCGCCTGGAGAGTAGGCGGCTTGTGGCGGGACGTCAATCAATGCCAGTGCCAATGTTGCACAGCCACCGCTGCATCTCGTGCACAGGGCGGTCACTCCAACGAGGCAAGGAAGCCGCCAATCGCCTCCACCGCCTCTTCCACATGCCCCTCCAGCGCATGCCTGCCGCCCTGCACCACATGCAGCGCCGCGCTGCCGCCGATCGCGTCTGCGATGCGCCGCCCCAGCGCGCGAGGGTCGGGCGGCTGTGGGATGTACTCGTCGGCGCCGCTCTGCAGGACGAGCGTGGGCAGCCCTCGGAGGGGCTCGAAAATCTGCTGCATCTGCTCGGCCGGCAGGTCACTACTGCACACGGCAGTAGCGGCGGGGGCACAAGTGTGAGGCGCTCAACGCTCAGCCTGCACAGCCTCTCCTGCTTGGCTCCTGTACCGCAACAGAGCCACATGCCATGCTGCGTGCTGCCACTCCCTCCCACCGCGCCTGAACATGTCATCGTCGCCGCCGCGGCCGACCAGCGAGTGAAAGCGGCGGGCGGTCAAGGGCGCGCCGCCAAAGTCGTCGTGCCGGCAGGCGATCTCCTCGCCGCGCCCCTCGGTCAGCATCGCCTCTGCCCGCGCCAGCGCCTCGGCCGCGCCGGGCAGGGTGCCAAAGTACTCTCGGTCGCTGACGGGGGCCTGGAGCACCACGCCCAGCAACGGCGGCGCGCCGGCGCCGCGCCGAAAGCGCTGCGCGTAGCGCACGCCGTCCTGGCAGCCGGTGGAGTGCCCGACCAGCACGATGCCCTGCGGGTGTTTGGAGGAAGGCGAGCGAATGTGCGGAAGCGTCAATGCTGGCAGGCAACCACTCCATACCACACGGTCGATGCGCGCCGCCTGGCCGCCCGCGCACCGTGCTGCCGTGCTCCCTCTGCAGGCAGCAGGCAAGCTTGTGGACCTCCTCGGCGTCTCGATCCAGCGAGGACAGGCCAAACTGGAGGTAGGACGAGGACAGGAGCGCCTGCACCATCGCCCAGCCCTGCTGGTCGCACCGCGCCGCCAGGGCCGGCACGTAGGCCGTCGGCAGCAGGCCATCTGTCAGGCCGCCGAGCACGATCACGTGGCGACGGTGCTGCCGCGCCGAGAGGAAGGCGGTGTGGCAGGCGTTGGGGCCATACTTGAAGAGCAGGCCCTGCGGCGGGCGGGAGGCGGGCGGGCGGCGCCGTCTCCTTCGGCACCCCAACCCAATCGACACCCTCCCTGCAGGGAGGATGCCGATCCCAGCTGCTCTCTCCATGCAGACACGCGCCAGGCGGGAAGCTGAACCTCCAAAACCCACACACACCTCCATCGCCTTGGCAACAACAATTTTCTATCTGCTAGTGCGCACGCCAAGGCAATGTGCCGATCAGAAGCGGCACGTCGAAGCTGGAGAAGACAGCCCCATTCCGCAAGCTTTGTTCTCTCTTTTCTCGTTTGAATTGCAACGGGACACACTGCTGCGGCGCATCTAGCCGTCTGCACGCTCAGAAAACGCAGGCCGCACCTCCTTTGTGCAAACCATGGCGCCCGAACTTCACAAGAAGAAAAAGCGGAAGATCGACAAGCCGACCGCTCAGCAAGAGCAAGAGCCGGCAGTGGAGGGGCCCACGGGGTGGGAGGCGCTCGAGGAGCCGGAAGAGCAGTCGCAAGCAGGTGTGCGACAGCCACATGCCCCCCAAATGCGGGGGCGGAGCATCGGACGCGTCTGCCACGCCCGGCGCACGCATGCGCCGCTGCCGGCAGCGGCGTATGCCGCCCGACGCCATGCGCCGCCTGCCGGCCCGCTCAAACCACTGCTCGCCGTGCGGAACCCATCCGCTGTGCGCAGCTGCGGAGCCGCAGCAGCCGCCCGCGAAGAAGCTGAGCAAGCATGCGAAGAAGCGGCTGAAGGAGGAGCGAGAGCGCGCCATCCACGCCGCCGAACTCAGGCGACTGCAGGCGCGAGGCTGGCGCTGCGTGGCGTGGCGTGGGGATGCTGCGGGAGCACTGGCAGCAGGGGCGGTGGCGCCGCGTGCGCCGCCGACGCAACGCGCGCCGACGCGCCGCGCGCCCTCCCCGCGCCCTGCGCCCCCGCCGCAGAGCGAGGCGGCGCCCACCAGCGAGGCCGAGTTTGAGCAGCTGCTGCTGTCCTCGCCCAGCGCCAGCTACGTCTGGATCAAGTACATGGCCCTCCTCATCAGCCTGGGGGAGCTCGACCGCGCGCGCGCCACCGCCGACCGCGCGCTGCAGGTGCGTTGCCGCGGCGGCGGATGTGGAGGCGGATGGCGGCGGGAGCCGAGTGCCGCGGGAGGCTGCGCGCCAGGCGGCGCATGTGAAGCAGCCGCGCAGGGAGGCAGCGGGTGCAGCGCCCCCAAACGCATCGGGGCGGCCCACGCGCGCCTCCCCGCGCCGCCCCTTGTCACTCCCCCTACAGACCATCAGCTTCCAGGAGGACAAGGAGCGCTTCAATGTCTGGGTGGCCTACCTCAATGCTGAGAACGCCTATGGCACCGAGGAGGGCACACTCGCGCTGCTGAGCCGCGCGCTGGCGCACACGGGTGCGGAGCGCCGCGCGCACGGCGCCGGGGCGCGCCTGCGCTGCGGTGGCGCCGCAGGGGCGGCCCTCCGAGCGGCGCGCCGCAGCCGCTCGCGCCCGCTCCCGCGCTCCATTCTCGCCCGCTCTCCTGCCCCCCCGCCGTCGATGTGATCCATCTTTCTACCCATCTGTCCGCCCGCCCCGCAGACGCGCGCAAGCTCTACCTGGCAGCCCTCGACATTTTCGACCGTACCGACAAGTCGGCCCTGGCGGAGCAGTGTCTCAAGGCCATGACGCGCAAGTTCAGCGGCAGCGTGGAGGTGCGGGTGCCGATGTGTGGTTGGTGCATGCTGGTCTCCGGTTGGCGCTGGGCGCATGCTGCGCCTGCCGCGCCTGCCGCGCACGCGTGCCGGCCCGGCGCGGCGCGCCGAAGCCTGCCCCGCCGCCCGAGGCCTGCTCCCCACCTCGCGCTCCTCCCCTGGCGCTGCTCCCGGCAGGTCTGGCTGCGTGCCGTGCGCTACCGGCTGGCCCGCGGCGAGGCCGAGGCGGCGCGGCGCACGCTCGACCACAGCCTCCAGTCGCTGCCCAAATTCGAGCACGTGCGCATGATCTCGCAGGCGGCGCTGCTAGAATTCAAGGCGCGTCTCTGCGTGGGGGTGGGGGTGGTGGGTGGGTGGTGGCGCAGGGGGGTGGCGGGGTAGGGTGCGCAGAGGGTGGCGGGGCGGGGCACGGATGGCGTGCAGGGCTGGCGGCGAGCGCGGGCGGGCCTGCCCGCGCGCGCCTCGGCGCCCAATCTCCCTCCTGCGCCGCCCGCCGGCTCCTCCCCCGCTTGCACGAACTCCCCGCACCCCACGCACGCGCCGCAGGCCGGCGACCCCGAGCGCGGGCGCAGCCTGTTTGAGGGCGTGCTGCGCAGCTACCCGCGGCGCCTCGACCTCTGGAGCGTCTATCTCGACCAGGAGATCGCGGCCGGCGACGCGCAGCGCACCAGGTGGGGTGGGGGTGGTGGAAATGGCGGTGGTGGTGCGTGGGCTGGGTGTGAGGACGGGTTGGGGTGTGAGGACGGCGCCGCCGGCGACGCGCAGCGCACCAGGCGCGGAGTGAGAGAGTGTGTGTTTGTGTGAAAGGGGAGGAGGGGAGGGGTGTTTGCTGCAGTGGGGGACAGGGGAGTCGGGGGCACGGGAGCGCGCGCGGGGAGGGAGGGGAGCGAGGGGGGAGGAAGCCTCTGCGGCGCTGCCCGCCCCGCGGCCCCCGCGCCGGCCCCCCTTCGCCCACCCACCGCGCCGTGGGCCCCCCACCCACACCTCGCCTCCGCCGCTCCCTCGCCCATCCCTGCTCCGCAGGGCGCTGTTTGAGCGGGCCACCCACCTGGCGCTGCCCCCTAAGAAGATGAAGTTCCTCTTCAAGCGCTACCTCGACTATGAGCGCAGCCACGGCGGCCCCACGCAGGTGGGAGGGAGGCCATGCAGCGGGAAGACGGCAGCGGGAGCACGGATGGGAGTGGGGAGAGGGCGGCAACAGGGTGGCGCCGCACAGGCGGGCGGGCGCCAGGGCGGCCGGCGCGGCTCCCCGCGTGCCCTGGGACCTGCCGTCTGCCCGCCGGCCGCCATCCTCCCCCCCGCCATCCCCCGGCCCCGCAGGTCGAGCACGTGAAGCGGCGGGCGATGGAATTTGTGGAGCAGGCCATGGCGACGTGATAGATAGTTACATTAACGTCTGAATATCGGTCAATCACTGAACCGTGAACCATGGCGGAGGCGTGAGCGCCCCGCGGCGCCCGCCCGCTCCTCCCGCTGCCTTCGGTGCGGCATTCGGTGCTCAGCGCCTGTGTGTTGGCGGCAACGCCTTGTTGCGCGGGCGGGCGTTAACCTCGGCAGCGCACCTCAGTGACAGTGCATTACAGGACATCAGGAGTGCGCGCGGCGCTGTGGGCGGGCGGGATGTACAGAGCAAAGAGGCGCAGGGGGGCTGCGCCGTTAACAGGATAGAGCGGATTGTCAAGCGGCTGAGGTGCTGCACCCAGGGGAGCCGCGCAGGGCCTGGTGCCGGGTGATAGCGGCAGACCTCGGTGACAGGTGCGGGCAGGCGAGCCCGCGGCCGGCAGCGGCGTCCTGCTTTCCTTCGGAGAAGGCCGCAGCAGCAGTCTCCTGCTGTCCTTAGAAGACCGCATCCATCAGGCCTGCGCGTTGGCAGGGAGGCGGCGCGGCAGGGCAGCTCGCACGTGCGCGCCCCGAGGGGGGCGGCGCAGCTCGCGCGGCGGGCGGGAGGACCTGCCGCGCCACGCCCGCATGCCCCAGCTGCTGTCAGTGCTCACAGCAGCAGCAGAGCGCGGCCAGGCACGCGAGGCAGCAGTTGTCCACGCCCGCGCCCGGCGGCGGCGACTGCTGCTGCACGTAAACGTGCTGCAGGGCGAGGGGCGGGGGGGGGGGG